>CM022945.1:106334632-106745751 GCA_012931725.1 Litsea cubeba | reverse complement strand
CTAGCCACAGCTTGTTTGTAATTCAGTCAGATAAACCAAACTCAGGGCCCATTTGGTATCATTCATGTGATTAGCTAAACTTGTTTGACAATATTATATCATAATTGTCCTCGATGAGCATGCAGACTCAAATGTGGAGACCAGTGGCCTACTTTTAAGGATCAAACATTTCATAAGATCCTGATCAACTTTCTGATCCAATGCCATGAAATAAATGGTCTGCAAAGGTTTTGTTTTTGCCCTTGATTTTATGGCTTTAGATCACATAGCTAACAACGATGGATGCATCTAATCTTTGAAGAGGACGAAGCCTTGGCCAAATCTTCACCTTAAAATCAACCACTAAAAATCAATGTTGCCTCTCCTCTGTGCCAAGTTTCGCATCAACCGACTGTTGGGCCAACCATCAGATTCATCATAGATAATAAACCATGTGTGATATGACCCAGTCATATGAACGACCTGAAGATAATAAAGCTAACATCAAAATTGGAGCAGGCTTTTTGCACTATGATCAATAGCGATTTTGAGCAGTTCGTATTTTAGAAGCGTGTACCATGAAAAGAGAATCATTTGATGAGTCACTCAAATAGAAAAGCAATAGTAAAGCACAAAACCACAAAAGACCCAATGTGATCAAAGGGCCATAACATCAAGGAACAGACATCAAATAGAGAGAGAGAGAGATATGAAAGCTCCAAACATTTAAATCTCCACGTTCTTGTATTGTATATAACCCCTCCAAAGTCCAAAGTCCAAACCCAAACCTACTTTACCTCTTCTCTAGCACCACCATTGCCCTCAACCCCTCCTCTGGTGCTTATCCATCCCATTGCCGCTTCCTCCTCCTCAATTAGTCAGTGCTACGACCGGAAATCCAGGTCCGAGTCTGCAAAACAATTTCTCAATTCCCATCTATTATGAACGTGCTTTCCAAATCAATCATTTCTCAGTTTCCATTTTCAAGGGAATGGAACAATGTCTCCTACAAAAAGAAACAATTCTCTGAGAACAATCCCAAATGCAATCCAATCAATTTCATTAGGAAATGTTCTCACAGAATGATGCCAAAAAAGTAAAAAAGAAAAAGAAAGATGACAAAAAATGTCAATGGTGATTACAATTATCTCACACAAACAAATGAAACAATTACAACAAATGGTGGAATCACACAACTGGACTTAAACCGTATACATCAAGTGGTATAGAGCTGAATAAATGGAAAAAAAAGAAGAACAACATAGAGATTGATTAAAACACACAAACAAACACTACATTACATTGTGCAGTGATAATATATTAACTATTGATGTTGCTAGCTAGCTTAATCGTCCTCCTGTTGTGCTCAAATTTCTTCTATCTCCTCACTTTTTTTACTTTCTCCACATGCCACCTCTAAATCCAAAATCCTCAACAGGGAATGACCGTAGCTTTGGGCACCAGCTAATGCTTAAGAGCTTTACTGATGGCATTGCCAGACTCACCCTTGTCCAGTCCTCTTCCAAACTCGATAAGGATTCCAGCATGAGACTTTCGATCTTCCAAACCGTTCTCTCATTACCCCAAAATAGTGAATTCATGTGGGCAAGGTTTCCTGAAGAAATCGAAAGATACTGCAAATGGGGGAGTGAAGTGGGGTTTAGCCATGCGGGCGATAGCTCTCCCGGAAAGAATTGAGAGAGATGCTTCCTGAAGTGTTGAGGACAGGACAGTCTGTCCAACTTCATCCCAAGATCATTGCTGTAACTTTCGATGCAGTCTATGGTTAGGAACTGCAATTGCCTGAGGTGAGACAATGTGTCCATCTCAGCATCTCCAATTTCTTCTCCTTGAGTTATTCGAAGTCGAGAATCTTGAGTTGGGTCATGCTCTTCAACTCTGCAAAGCGACAGCCATCCAAGCAACTTGATTTTGAAGGTCTAAATCCATGAGCACCTGAAGATTGGACAGCTTTCCTAGGCCCTTGGGAATGTATTTGAGCGACCCGCAATTGCTTACATCTAGGATGGTCAGCTTTTTCCAATGAAGTGATGTATGGTGGGAGTGTTCTCAGATTATGACAGTAACTTACATCCAAAATTCGGAGGTTCTTGAGCTTTTCCATGGAATGAGGGAATTGAACAATAGGGTGGGTATGCCTTAGACTGAGATATCTGAGATGTTTAAGCGATCCTACCAGACAAAAGACTTCCTTGAGGTGTGTTTCGAATACCGATCTAGAGACATCCAATACCCGCAGGTATTGACATTCACAGAACTTCTTGCAATGTTTGAATTGAGGATGTTAGTTTCTCCGGTTTTTGTTGTGGAAAGCAATGCTCGCAGCTTTGAAATACTCTGTGACTTGACACAATTGCTGCTTTTGAGACTCAAACGACGAGAAGGCACACCATCTGGAGTGCAGAAGGCCTCTTTCTTTGCAATCCTGATCACCAAATCGCGAACCAGATCATGAATTTTGCATGTGTTAATTTTGCCACTGTAGCTCTTGTCAACCGCTTCTACCAAACATCGATTCACCAGTCCTGTAAAACAATCTTCACCCGACTCAATTGCTAACCTACCATTTCTCTCGGGAACAAAGCCCTCTGCAAACCACCAGCGGATCAACTGATCCTTAGATATTGTGCAATCTTCTGGATAGACAGCGAAACACAAGAAGCAGGACTTGAGATGAGCAGGGAGTTCATCATAGCTCAACTGCAGCGAAGCTGCAACTACTGAATCATTATTCTCTGCCGCCAACTCATCACTGAAGTTATCAGCAATTCGTTTCCATTCGACCAAGGACAGACGCTTGCAACGCATGATACCTCCAATTGCTTTGATTGCCAATGGAAGGCCACCACATTTTCCCACCATCTCCCTGCCAACATCTTCCAACCCAGTGTAATTGCACTCACCTCTGTTCGCAGGAAATGCTATCTTGCAAAACAAAGACCAACTTTGTTCCTGTGTGAGGAATTGGGCCTATGAAGTCGCGCCTCCACCACACCCATCTTCAGTGCTATGTCTTCGTTTCTAGTAGTTGATTATGATGCTGCTTCCATTTTTTTTTGGGCAGCCCATTGCACAGTCGAGTCCACCAACCATTTTCCAAGCTCCATACATCATCCATGACAATCAGATAGCTCTTACCCAATAGATATTGGTAAATTTTACGCAGCAACTCACCCGGACTATCTCCCATGCTTACATCGCCCAAGTTCCTCAACATACTTCTCATGATTTCCTCTTCAGTGAATGTTTGCGAAACAGATACCCACATCCTCCTATCAAAATGGTCTTCTACTTGTCTATCATTGTATACCTTCTGCGCTGCAGTGGTCTTCCCTAGGCCACCCATGCCCACAATGCCAATCGTTGTTAACCCATCATCATTTGCTTGGAACAACCAACCCTTTATCTTCATTGCATCTTCTTCCAATCCAACAATCTGGTCCTCATCCCACACCGGTGAGCTCCATCTTTGCTCTTCTTCTGTTGCACTTATCTGACCTCCATTTATAGCAGGCATGAGGAAAGACCTCATGTCTTCTTTTATCTGACCAATACTCTTATTAATTTCTTCCAGGCGGTTCCCTGTTTTTGAACGAAATGGAAGCTCAGAAGGAGAGAAGTGCATTGACCAACCACCCTTGCTGATCTCAATCTCCCTGAGTTGGACTCGGATCTCACACTCTGCTAATATATCTTCAGCGTCATAAATCAGCTCTCTCAGACCATCCATTACCTTGCACAGAGTCTCATTCTTGCGTTTGCGCCTATCAGCATCTTTGAGAAAACTCTGCATGAACTGGAGCTGTCTCTTCATCCTCTCGAACTGCTCTTGAAATTCAAATATGATGCGGCCCTGGTCGGCAAGAGCATTGACCAACTTCTCCACGAAGATGGAAACGATGCCATCTGCCATTCCTTCTTTCTGAAAAACACCAGAATGGCATTCAACCTTAGTTTCAAAGGGCAAACGATGGAAGAGGGATGCCCTCTCTGTGGTGGTGGTGATGATGATGGTGATTAGGTGATGTAACAAGGGTGCTCAAAACAAGTTTCTCTAGGCTCGGTGTGATGTAGGTAACATGGAAACCCTTGAAATGCTCGTTCACCAGTTCCATGAATGATCTATAACTATAATTCACTATTACAGTCAATGATCTGAAAATTGAAATGATATCTGGTGTTGGGAAGGTATGGCTCATTTCCGTTTGGGGATTGTTTGTTTGCATAAAATGCATAGGAATTCATAGTGAAACGAGGTCCACTTAAGGATTATTAAAGAGGTTTGGGGTCAAGGATATAAGGTGGATATGTAGATGAGACCTCTACTTTACTGGGTATTGAATTGCTAGGGCAAAGGCTAGGTATTCATTCACCAACTTCTCTCGAGTGAATTTACACTAAAGGGGAGATAAATTGTTGATCATCTTTTGATATTGATCCACCATTGGGCCATCATTCTAAACCACATATAGAAATACAATTCTGGGTATTCAATTACATGAAACAAACAGGCCCTAAGTCTATTGAACTGATCGGATGGCCTGAACTATGGGCTGCTCCACCTAATGGATGGTTTAGACTCTAAATCTGCACATGTGTGACCACAGGAGGCGTGTCTCTGCGTATCTCATTCTGTTCATTCCCCTTTAGACTCTATTGAACCTGAAATTTTTTCTTTTTTGCTGAAATATTGAATCTGAAATCTACCAGGGATTGGAGTTATTTCAAGCATGGAAATGGATAGTACCCATCATCATCTTAGATTTATCTATCTGGGTTTGGCCTAATTAATTGGTTGCACCCATAAAAACTTGTGTTGGATTCATTCATCACAAAACCAACATTAAAGGGTTTTCTTCTCCTACTTTTTTTTTTTTAAAATAAAAAGGCAACATAGATTCAGAAAAAGATGATGAAAAAAAGAAAGAAAGAAATAGTAAAAAGGAAGAAGAGAACAAAAAAATGATTAGATGATGGGAATAAACAAATAAATAGGAGATGAGATGAGATGCAGTAGCAACTTTACCTGTCAATCTTTATCTAAGAACTGGCGGATAGTGGCGAGAACAGTTTTAGAGAGACAGAAGATGATGATACAGCAGCTGGAGAGTTGCCATTGATGTTACTTAATTAATGATGATTTTGATGAAGAAAGAAAGACATTAAACAATGGCCAAGGAGGAGGGGGAGGAGGAGGAGGAGGAGGAGAGGAAGGAGAGAAGGTGTGTGGAAACCGGCAACTCTCAACAATAATTCTCCCCAGCCAAGCGTTGACTTGTTGACTTTGAGAAACAAACAAAGAAACGCGGGGGTCGGTGGCTCGGTGGGCTGTGGCTCTAAGCCTCTAACTTTTGATTTGTAGGATCGATCAGCCATCAGATAAAAACCGTGCAGCACTGCATCTTACATGTCAGCTGTTTTTTTTTTCATATTGCCTTGCAACTGCCCTTTGCCTAACATTAGCAAACCCCTATGATATCCCTCGAAGGTGGTCCAAAATTCTGGCCAAAAAATTTATCCATGTAGACATTTTATTTTTCAAGAGAGCTATTCATCCACTATCTTAGTACCGTGCCATATTGCACACATCGTGCCATATGATATTATGAGACCATGCAATATCACACTGTTTTTGTACAAATAACTTTGCAGAAAATAATAAAACTTCGGCTGTTATTTAACAAATGTCAAATGTAAGGGCAATTGTTACCGTAATAATTTCCTTTTTAGTAAACTGTGGTAACCTAAATTAGCCTAATCTATATTCCAAGGATCATCAACTCCCAACATTGCTTGTTCTCCTCTGTCTGTGCTCCGCCATTGTATAGTTTTGTGCCAAACCTCCAACGTGGGAGACTACCAACCCGATTTGGAAAAGTCATTGCAGCTAGCATCTGGCCCATACCCGATGGCTCATATAGTTAAGCTCTCCTTAACTCAGTACAATGTGTTCAAAAGACATTGCGGCCCAATGACCAAAGTGGATAACATCGTGCTGCGTGGGCTGGGCTGTGACATTGTGTCTGGGAAAATAGGATAGATTTTTTTTTAGGGTAAAGAGGTTGTTGAGCTCATGGAGTAAGAATTTGTTTTGGCTTTTGATTGGCATAGGAGAGATTCTTTTAGGTAAATCATGATTAAGGGGATAAAGTGTACAAAAAACACAAAAAACTATGGATTAGGGTGACAGGACTATAACACTGCACTGCCGAGAAAAAAACATATATTGAAATCCAGTGCTAGAGGCACCACCACGTTAAGCTTCTTAACTCGGGGTGTTAGCGGGTCGGACCTGGCTGAGTCATACTCATATCTCGTCCCAAACCACCTTTAGAAACATAGGGCAATATCCAGCCCAAGCCCGACATGGCCCCCAAGTGCCGGGTCCAAGCTCGCCCATTTAGTCACTCGGGCCGAGCCGGGCTTTCTACCGCTTTTTTTCGAGCTTTCTAATAAACTTAATTGGGTAAATCAGTTACCAAATACAATACCTGCATTTGCATTACTCATGTATTACTTACTCGGGCGAGCTGCTATCACTTAATCCAAGCCCGGCACAAAGCAAGCTGTGCTGGACGGGCCGGGTAGCGAGCCCTTGAGCATCCCCTATTTTTAACCGGAAAGAAGGTACTTTGATAGATGCAGGGAGAGGATTTGGTTGATGATCAAGAAGCAGCTTCTCTAATTTTTGGATTGTACACGTTTAATTGCCAAAGAGAAGAGGGATATAGATTAGTAAATAGCTTGGGATGGTTCAGATTAAGATTTTGGAAAACGGCAATATTCATGAACGTTCCTTTTCACCTGGTGGTCCATTATCCACACGCTACAAAGAAACCGAAGCGCGTGGTGTGTACAGGGGACTAGGGGAAGTTGACTAAGGGGTCGTTTGTCTACACCTATTTACATATGTAAATGGTGAATACGTGTAACATTTACGTATCAATCATGTTTGTCTACAATTATTTACGCATATTGCGTGTAAATCAGATGTGTAAATGGTGTGAAAATGAGCCCATTTTCACACCAAGATTTGAACACCTGTTGAGGTGCGTTTTCAAAGAATACCCGTTATTGGAGGCGGACGGTTTCGGTTTGGGGCATTTCCGTGAAATAGGTTCCAGGTTCGAAACCCCTCCAATGCATTAGAAAAATAATATTAAAAGATTTCTCAAAGTTTGGGCATTTCCATGAACGAGGTTTTGGGTTCGAAACCCCCCTCAAACACATTAGAAAAATAATAATAAAAGATGTTTCAAAACGGATGATTTTAAGGGATAAGATTTGTAAGACAAAAAAACATATTAGAAGATTAAAGTAGCTCCAATGATTTTAAGGGACAAAATCTGTAAGACAAAATATATATTGAAAATAAAGATTTTAAGGAACAATCTATAAGATAAATATCTCAATGATTTTTCTATATCAATTTTTAACTAGTTAATTACCTTATTATTTTAGTTTTCTTCCAATATCTCAATGATTTTTCTAAAGTCATTTATTATTGCAATACTTTAAAAATCTTTAAACATGTATATATGAATGTAAAAGAGAAGAAATAATGTATTTTTTATAGCATTATGGCATCATTCAAAAATAAATATAATTAGCATAAAGCCTATGAGATGCATGGGTTAAGTTTTATGCAAATTGAATAATAAATTAAGATCAATATTGAATCAAATATCAATTAATAAATATAAATAATAATGCTATTTGCTTATCAAAATATAAATTCATATTTAATTAACCAAACATGTTGGAATGTATTTTTGTGAAGGTGATCACTGAAAGAAATGTATTTTTTTTAAAAGTATATTTCATGTTGAAAGACATGCTCTTTTTTAAAGATCTAAAATGCAAATGAAAATTTTGATATAAAATGGACCTTTTTTCTCCTTTTTTAAATCATTATATTAAAATTTAATTTAATGAATAATAAGTATCATTTACAAAATATTTTAATACATTTACATATATCATTGAAACAAATATGGTAAAATAAATCACATATATAAATGATGCGAAAATAGTGTTATTAGACAAACGTTGTAAAAAAAAACGCATGTGTAAACGTTACATACTTAAAATTTGAATATTCATAATTTACATGTGTAAATTGTATTTACATATCCCATGTGTAAAAGACAAACGACCCCTAAAGGAAGATGTGAAATTAATTGTCCACAACCACAACACAAAAAAACAACGCCTGTCAAAGGAATCATCATTGCAATTTTCAATCAATCAATATGTTGAGCCGTTTTGCGCGAGCCTTTCCCACCTTTCCCACTTTTCCCACTTCCAAGTTCCATCTCCCCAAAGCCCAAGCTCTCAACTTTTAATAATCATATAATGAGCAAGGCTCTCATAAGCTTAAGCTTATGATATGATTCCATAAACAAACGCTTCTAGGGCCCATTTTTGATCCATCCAAATGGACCAAACACACGACCCCCTTAAATTGCACAAGCCCACCAACTTTTGGTCAAATCCGAATTTACTAGACCGTTGGATCGACTATGTACCAATCCGAATAGACCGTTGACCATTAAACTTTTGGTGCCCAGATGGAGATGATAGAAACCACGATTTGGGCTGATTTTTTGTTGGAAGGAGGGTCATAGGGAGTCCTTGAAATCCCCCCCCACCCCCATCCCCATAGGGGTCCCCAAGTGGGCCCCACTATGTAATTGAGCTTACTTCAGCTTACCTTATCTTAAGCTTCAGCTTAGGAGAGCTGGCCCCCCATATAATATATATAAAGAATAAAGCAAATGAGAGAGTGTCCATCCGAAGAGCTGTAATCTGAAAACACCATCTGTTTATTAATACAATACAATACAATACAATACAATATATAATTTGAAGGAGACTGCTCCCATGGGGACATCTATACGGACAGCCGTGTGGGGGCCGACGTGATCACCATTTAAAACGTCCACACACATGGGATGGGACTCTCTGAATTACACCAGATCCATGGGTTTGCATCGAGGGTCGAATTTCTTTTGATATAAAGCTGTTAAAATTGTGGGCTATTGACACGACTCGAGCCCGAGATTATCATTGAATCGAGTTAATCCGTCGTATACTTACTCCCGTGAATTTCAATCATTTAAAACTCACAAGGGATATCAAACATACATTATGCGGAACATTAACTTATAAACAAATGTACATTGTCCATAATTAAAACAAAATCCATTTTCACTTTGTACAATCATTCACTTGCATATTACGTACAATGCAAGGATCAAAAGTATCAAACGTTATCAAAATGAACAACGTTTATCAAGTTTCACTTCTCAAATTATCTCCACTCAATGAGTCATCCTGGAGGAACATGACCGGTTTCCTCCGCTGTCGTTGTTGTCTCAGGACAGGTAGAGGCATCTGGGCCTGTAATGCCATGAATAACACAATGTGAATTTAATAATTCAACAAAGTATAAACAATCTCAAGATGTCATATGCTAATCACATTTTTTTAATAAGTCTAATTTAATGTTACACTAAACCAATAAACAGTGTCAACGACAGTAACCTTATCAATGTGAGACTTTATTAAAAGTTTGGCAACTAATATAACGTTTCCAGATCATATACCATCTTTCTAAAAAGGAAGGATTACCATCTTCCATACGGAATGATTAGTGAGAATTATCAGTGACCGGGTCAGGGACTACTGACATCACAACGGGGTTCCGGAACACTCCCAAATAGACTGCTGCAGCAATAACAGCTCAATAAGCTTATAGAAATCATCATGTAGTGTCAGACTCAATACACAATATAATTTCATTTTATTTCATTACCAATGAACGGACATGAGTCAGTGAACAAGTTCAATTAAATAATACCAACCAATTGGGTGTACTCCTCAGTTATATAATGTACATGTGTTATTCTCGATAGACATCACAATTTATGAACATTAAAATCCCCTTAATTAACACCTATGGAGGTATAAATAGTGTAAACAGCATTGATTAAATCAATAGGCTCTTAATCTTAAACTTCAAAAATTAAATATGAAATTTCACAACGTCGGTTAACCCTCGGTTAATCGAACTTCGTCGGATAATCTATCAGTTGACTCTCGGTTCAAAAACTAGAGAGAATTAATCAACTAAAAATACTAAACTCGGTTAACCTGTCGGTTAATCGAAGTACACTTGTCGGCTGACCGAACTTGGTTCGGTCAGGTCTCGGTTTAAAAACCAGAGACACATTTTTTCTTCCATTTTGTAACGTCGGTCAGCCGACTGCACAGAAAAAGTCTACAAAATTCAATTCAAAATTCTGTTTTTCTCTAATCTCTTCCAACCTACAAGAAAATCTTGGAACCTCCTATTCCCTTCCCAAAACATCATTAACATCAATAATACTTCTTTTCCATTCCTCCAATCCATTCAATTCCAATAAAAATAAAAATGGGTTCAATACTCTATTCTAGCATGATATGGAAAGGAACTTGTATCAATTTAACACATGAAACATAGAAACCATTTGAACTTGCCTGATACTTGATTCAACTACACCAACCCTCTTTCTTTTGAGCTTCTGGTTGATTCAAAGAACCCAATCTCAAACTTGGTAGCTTAATACAGAAAATCTCAGATTTCTTACACTCAATCTTCAAGAAAAAACCCAAGCAAAGAGATGGAGAAGATGGTAATGAAAAGGATGATTTCTCAATTCTTAGTACTTTCCTTTTGTTCAAACACGTTGCTGGAGGAGAAAGAAAACATGAACTGTTTCGAATTCGCTGGTTCTTTTCTAAGTATCCAGCTCCTGCTTGTAATTGAACATGTTGGGACATTCAACTAAATGACATGTGGTTGCCATTTTACCACTTAAATCCATTTTCAAAGCTTAATTACATTTTGAGTCAAATTACGACCCACTTGTTTCATCTTAGACCAAATGACATCGATCGTATTATGAAAATTAATGTACTCGTCGAGATACACACGATGGTATCAAATTCCAACAAACTCACTAATTTGAGTCTTAAATCCAATTCAATTCAACTATTGTCTTTCAAATCATCTTCTTATGTTTAATTCAATCTTCCAAGATTAATCTCACTCATTTTAACCATTAATCTCATTTAAATTGACTAATCATGCTTAATTCATATTAATCTCAATTAATTAGAGTTAATCTTGATTAACTCAGGACATAATGTAACAGCTATAGATCAGGAGGTTAGGATGATTCGATGACTTGTAATTTTGCACACGGATAGGTCACATCTAGATTTTCCGATCCCTCACTTCCCTCATAATTGATGGGCCCCATAAGGCCATCCATATAAATGTCTATGGGACCATATGTAGGAAAGCACAACCCATGTTTGAAAATGATAAACCACCTAGGCTGAGTTGTTTGTCGATGATCATAACCACCTGAAGTAAGTTGTTACAAGGGCCCCACTTCAAAATTAGAACAAGATGATTCCCACCAACTTCTTTTGTTATTTTTTTTTTATTGTAACTCGTGATCTTCTTTCCAGCATTTATATTTATAGAAAATAAATCTCCTGTTTGCTGTTTGTAAAACTCTTATGATCTGGTGTAATCTGTCTCGAATCTTAATAAAGATTCTCCCTCCTCTCTTTTTAGGAACTCATTTCTCTTGTGATATTTCTTAATGATCCCCATCTAACCTTGTGTTTTGTGGCTCTCAAGTCTCATCCGGTCCATGATTTGTAGGTAGGAAAATAATTTCACATTTAAACCGCTGGCATTGGATGTGAATGTGATGGCGTCACCTTTACTCTTATAATACGTGAGAATTACTCTTATAAGAGGCAGGAGAATTTGCACAAGGGCAGTGGAGAATCACCAATATATTCTTGCTTCCCACAAAGTGAGACTTCTCCTGAACTATAAGACCCTTTAAATATAACATGATTGATTTTGTTTAAAAGGTCTGAAATTCAAATTAGCATATATGCGCTATCACGAACTAATTAACTTGGATCCGAAGAAAAGGGTTATACCAAAGAAGCAATATTATGCCTGATGTGGTCAGTGGTAACATCATTTAGCTATGGGTGGGTGAACCCCATCGGTCTTGCAATAAAGGATGCCTGCAGGGACCATCCAAAGCCTTGTCCTTTGGAATTCAGTGACTCTTTGAAGGTTTAAAAATTGAATTGCTATGACTGTTAATTAAGTGTTTATGAATGAGGGTCTGCCCCATGATCCATTCCAATACATGGTATGCACTCGCCATGCGAAAAACGCTAGTGGAATCAGAAGTCTCCGTGGTGTAAACGGAACACCAAATGAAGAGAGTTAGGTAGGCCACATTATCCAGCCCACTTCTTGTTTCCGTAATCCGTCTGTTTTGATGTCTCCTGACTCCTCTCCTCTCCTCTCCTTATCAGTTCTTCGTGTCCCAAGCAACACCCTTTTATTTGCATTAAAAATGTCATTTAGAGAACATCATGGCACATGGAACATGGAAAGATACGAACAACGTATGCACGCAAAACTCTCTCTCTCTCTCTCTCTCTCTCTCTCTCTCTCTCTCATACATGGAATATGCCAATCAGATCCATACAATCTCCCTACCAAAATAATAAAAAAGGATCCATCCCACCCCCCCCCCCCCCCCCTATAAATGTGAAACCACTCACCTTAACCATCCCACCACCCACAAGTGAATTGGCCTGCATCATTAGTAAGAGACATGGAATCCCTTTCGGCAATCCCTCTTCATCTTTTTGTACTAACCCTATTCTTTGTTCTGTCCAAAGCCCAAGACTTCGATTTCTTCTACTTTGTTCAACAGGTGAGTCCCCACTGCCCCCCTCAAGCCCAAGATGAGCCTATTCTTTTCTTCTCTAAGTATGTCTTCATGGCTAATGGAATGGCTTCAAAGTACTAACTCTAGAGATTGGTGGTGTTTTCTCTTTTATTAATTGGTCAGTGGCCAGGGTCCTACTGTGACACAAAGCAAAGCTGTTGCTACCCCACAACAGGAAAGCCAGCAGCAGATTTTGGCATTCATGGGTTGTGGCCTAATTACAATGATGGATCGTATCCATCCAACTGTGATTCCAACAGCCCTTTTGATGCCTCCAAGGTATGTTTATGAGTTAACATCATCTTTTCTTCGCTAGCATATTAGTTGAAACTTTTTCGAGTCTCAGAATGTATGAGAAACATATACGGAGAGATCTCTGACGCTCTATATCTTGCCTTCTGCATTATTTTTGGGAGATGTAAGAAGTCTTCTTCCATCCTTGTGTATATATTTTTATATTTGCCATCCGTGTACTGGTATGGTAGTAATGGTCCCTTCCACGCCTGAGTCCTTTGGCGTTGGCCCCTAATATTACGTCGTTACCTTGTTACCCAACCTTCAAGAATAAGAATGTCGAAACCTTGAAGTTGAAGATATGTGATGCCGGCCTGGCGGCCTCCTGTGGGGTTCTCTTGAATGGCTTGTTTAGTAGTCAATCAGTCCGAAGGCCCTCCCACACCATCTAGTCTGAATAGAGAGAGACCACAAATGTGGAGGACTCTTTGGATTGATTGATTGATCGACTACTAAACAAGCCAAAAAGTGAAGAAGACAAGTGAAATGGAAAATGAGAGGAGCATCAGCCGTTTTTTTCGATGGCATCTATCGGTGGTTTCACACTTTACTACCATCCACGACAAAAGTAGCACCTAATGTTGGGTAGCGCCAACCAATCACCATTGATGAAGCCACCTAATTTTCTTCAAGACGCCTTCCTTTGTTGCGTGATTTCGACAAAATCTCCATATTTAGTGCCTAGCCTTTTATAATTGTTTACATACGGTTTCATCCATCCAAATGAGAGCATATCACCCCTGGCAAGGATCAATAAATGACCACAACCAAAATCATGAGAGAGAGAGCCAACGGACTATCCAGAGAAAAGGGAAATAAAATGCAATTAAGAGGATAAACTGGATTTTTCTCAAAGATAAAAAGCATCTATAATCTATGTTTTGTCGTTCTAGATTTTTGTTTCCTTCTCCAACAATAGTATTAGGCACCAAAATACCGACAATGGCATGGTCGTCCCCTTTAGGAAATTTTCTACTATGAGGCCATCTTTAATGGGATCTGTACGCAACCATTTTTGGCCACCTTTCATGGGATCTGATCTGTTTTTTTTTTTCTCTGTCTAAGAGGATTTAAGATTGTATAACTCTCACTCTCTCTCAACAATGAGAGATGGAGCAGCACTGCAGTTTTTTTAAAGAAAAAAACAGTTTTTTAAGGTCCTTAATCCATACTGCCAAGATATTCAGTTAAAAAGAAAAAGACGCCACCAGTTAAAAAGAGTACCAAGATTGTGAATGGCAATTGGCAGTGTGCGGCAATTCCATATACTGCATGCTGTATTGGCTTTGCACTCACAATCCTCTCTTAAAAACAGTACAGAATAGGGTATTGGTGCTGCTTAGCCTCGCCTTTGACACAGGAATTAAACAATGTATAATAAGCATGAACTGTAACCACAACCATCATCATGTGCAGATAAAGGACCTCACCCATAGCATGCAAACAAACTGGCCGACCCTCGCTTGTCCAAGTGGCAATGGCTTGAAGTTTTGGTCACATGAATGGACCAAGCATGGAACCTGCTCCGAGTCTGCCCTCGACCAACATGGATACTTCCAAGCAGCACTCGGCCTCAAGGACAAAGCAAATCTTCTCCAAGTTCTACACGATGCAGGTTGACATAATCAATCACAGTATCTACTACCAATTTTCCCCACAATTCATAATAGTTCCCATCACATTTTCTAATTGTTACGTACCTCATTGTTCCTCAGGAATTGAGCCCGATGGTGGGTTTTACAGCTTAGCCAGCATCACTAGCGCCATAAAAGATGCAATCGGTTACACACCTGGGATAGAGTGCAATGCCGATGAGGTGGCAACACCCAATTATATCAGATCTACCTCTGTGTGGACACTTCAGGGTCAGATCTCATTGAGTGCCCTGTACTGCCAAGAGGAAGGTGTGCTTCCCGGATTGAGTTCCCATCCTTTTAAAGGGAAAGGAAATGGATGATCTTCCTATCATTTACTCTGATAGGTCTATTTGGTATTGTTGTCACTTGTGCTTTGAAATTGATAGGGAGCTATTTCACATGCCAATAAAATGTGATTTTCTTAGACTGCAAATATTATGAGTACTGCACTACTCCTGCATTTGTATATGATATGAATTTATCTAACAATTGGATCGCTACAGAGAGTGAGGAGTCATCAGTATATAAATAGGTAGCTTGTGAGTTTTGGCCTGATCGTACATGGAATGTCAATTGTAGCATTTCTACAGGACAACAGATGAGAAAAGGATGCCACCAACACGTGCACTCATGAATATATCTAGAGTTCAAGAATGACAAGGCAATAAACACAGCATTTGGCACGCCACAACAGAATATTCTTTTATAATCTGTGTAACTTGATTCTCAGACAAATACACACAATACGAGATGTTTATACATGTGGTTGGATGGATACCAAAGACAACCCAATGCTCAAATATCAAAATATTAAAGAAAATAGGGTCTAATAGATCAACTCCAATTTTACTTGTTCTAAAAAGTACAGTCCAGAGCTTTGCACCCATAATTTTGAAGTTGCGAATGTATAGAATTGATGTAGAATATGCAAGAGAAAAGGAATAAATGTACAATATACATTACTTGATGCAGTTGACTGCAACTGCTGAAGTTTGAAATTTTGCTTCAGCATTTTGAGGCAGATTGTGGCCTCAGCAGCCTGCACCCAGTCAAGAGAGGGAATGGGTCAAACAGACTCTGTCCAGAGACAGATTTCTTGAATAGGGAAGTCTGGGTGACTGCATTTCGAGCTGAATTCAGCATGGCATGAAGGCTTCAGAAGCAGTGGCCAGGCTGAATTTCCCAATTCGAGAACCTGAATTCTGTCTTGGGGATTTTTCTTGGTTCTCTCTCTCTCTCTCTCTCTCTCTCTCTCTCCTCTCTCTCTCTCTCTCTCTCTCTCTTTACAGTGGGGATTTTCTTTGTATATGCCATAAATTGGTAGTGCAATAGTTCTTATTGAACCAGATACAGGAGAGAAAGGAACCAAGAAGCCTTTTATTTTATTTTAAATAATAAGAATCAAGTGATTTTATAACAATTGACTAACCTTTTTTTTTTCAAAAAAATAGAAAAGAAAAAAAAAAAGGAGCCTGCACTCGTAACTATAATCTCCACTAAATTCTAGTTTGTTTGAGAAAGTCTCCCTTCCTCATGCTACTTATCCTCTTTAACTCTTTCTCATCACAACTTCGAGTTATGTTCAAACACTGAGATTGCAAGCTCCTACATACCGGCTTGTGTCTTTCTAACTCATCTAAACACTCAACTGGGCCTATGGGTCCTGCCAAGTGGGCTTGCAATGGTGTGGACTATGTCAGCTATGCGGCTATGTGCACAGGGGCCTATACCAGTTCCGCAGATCCTGGGTGCGGCTCAACCAGGCCTATTGGGCCTGTCATCTTCTTCCATAAACCCATTGTCTATTTATATTAGATACATATCCAAGTCTTTTCATTGGTCTAAACTAGAAGATTCACCAGTCTCTCAAGTATAGTGCTAAGTTTGCAAACTGTCAAGGTCATCATCAAATTGCTAAAGAGGAAAAAAAAAAAAAACCTTGGCCTACCCATCTTTATGAAGCACAAGGTATTTAAAAATAAAAAGCAGCAGAAGGTATCAAGATTGGAGAATGCATTACAGCAGACAACAGTAGCATCAGCATCAACAATGGTAGCAAACATATTCGTTAAAAATTATCACTAAATCATTTCATATCAAACCACCATTGGTTATGAGTTTGCTGCAAATAAGTTGCTCAGTAAACTTCTTACCCACTCTGTCCTGCAACCCAAAACAAACCGAGGCAAAATAGAAAAGTAGATTTCACCAATAGGATTGATGCCAAGGTTTTCCATCTACCAAAATGCAATCAAGCAGTAAAATTGAAAGTGATACAAGGCATGGATGCTTAACCAAAATCAATACTTTTTTTCTGAATCCAAAAGGCATTATCTAATTCAGTCATTCTTTAAGATACTTTCTAAAGCACTGCTCCATGAGAGAAAAAACAAAAAACAAAAAACTCAACGTACAAAACTGAAATTGATGATGAATGGATGAATCCACACAATCCTCCCACCATTATTCGATTCTCCTACAACCATACCTAACTATGAGCAGTCTTGTCTTGCCTTTAAACAGTTGCCGCTTGCTTTTGCGCAAATCCTACACCCTTCTCAATACTTGCCTTCAGCTCTGGCTTAAGGGCCTCCAGAGCTTTCACTTCGTACTCTGTGAGTCCTTGAAGATCAGAAGATATAATAGCTTCAACACCTTTCTTCCCAAGTTTAATCCTTGATGCAAAAAAGGGCAACTCAGTCAGATCTGATTGCACATAGGAGCACTCGTACACATCACCATCTCCATCCAGAGCTCGGAGAGATGACTCAACAAACCTAGCTGCTGCATATGCCATGGACAGAGTTGCCGATCCAGCACCTGCTTTTGCTTCTACAAACCTCTGTGCCGGCATTCTGAATTCTCACTGTCAGCTCTTCTACTTCTTCATCTGTAAAGCTTACTGATGGCTTAGTCTTTGAAAGCAGTGGCAGGATAGTGATTCCAGCATGACCGCCCACAACTGGGACATCCACATCAATGAGCTTCAGGTTCTTCTTCTGTGCAACAAATGTGTTTGCTCTCACCACATCCAGAGTTGTGACACCAAAAAGCTTTTTTGGATCATAGACTCCCTTTTGTTTGAGAACCTCAGCAGCGATAGGCACAGTAGAATTTACTGGGTTGCTGATGATGTGTATGAAAGCATCTGGGCAGTTATCTGCAACAGCCTCAACCAGTGTTCTAACAATGTTGGCATTGATGTTGAAGAGATCATCACGAGTCATACCCGGTTTCCTTGGAACTCCTGCAGGGATAACAACAACCTCCACACCTTTCAAACAATTGGCAAGTTCAGAAGGCCCAGTAAAATCCAAAACCTGAGATGGAGTATTGCAATGGCTAAGATCTGCAGCAACGCCTTTCACATTTGCAATATCATAGAGATGCAATGCTGAAACCAATGGCGACATCTTTACCAAAAGTGCCAAGGGTTGACCGATCCCACCAGAAGCTCCAAGAACAGCCACTTTATAAGATGAAGCCCGAGGTTGGAGACGGTTACTAAAGCTCTGCCTCTGTTTTCCCATTCTAGGTGCAAATAAATTACGAAGAGAAGCATTACTTTCCTTTCCTAAGAAAGAGGTCTCCGATTCACAACTTACGGATGTCATTGCCTTGAGACCGCTGAAACTTCTAAGATAGTTTGGAGAGTTGAACTTCATAAGAAAGGGCTGAGCTTTCGATCCTAAGAAGACCTGGGAACCATATGCAACAGAAGCAACGGAAAAGCCTGGTGAAGTGGTTGCTGCAGTCGGTGCCATCTTTATACCGTTAAAAACACTAACTATGCAGAGGCCCTGTACCCAAAAAGGGAAAAAAATCATGAATAGCCAAAAAACAAGCCTAGATGGACACAATCCATGGGCACAGTAAAAGCTAGGAAATATTTCTTTTTGAAAAAAAAAAAGTAATTTGCAAAGATTCTGAAAAAAAAAAAAAAATCCAGGCACCCCAGAGAAAACGATAAAACCGCTTAACTCAGATGTTGGTCAAAACTTAAAAGTCTTGTCCTAGAATAGCTGTGTTTTTATTTAATATTTATGCTACTCGATGTTTTTCACTATAAGAAAATCGAGATTGATCTAAAGATCTTTAAGCATTCAGTTCTAAGAATTGAAAGTTGGTTGAGATCTTGGATGGTTGACGTGATTCAATGAGGCATGGTACTAAAATTGTGAACTGATGTGCAATTATTGGACAAATTTCTGTGGTCCAAGGACATTAGAGGCTACTTTCATTGCACAATTCATCATCATCGAACCTTGCCATATCTATTTGGGGTCAGCTTAATGAGTGTTATCTTTTTTATCTTTCCACTTAACCCTATATTTCCAGTGATGTTTTTAGTAACTCCACAATCCATCATGTCTTTCTCAGTGCTTCGTTTAATGTCTTTAATAATCTCCCTCTTTTCTAATTTTTGAACATGGAAACCTCCAATACGTCCTATAAGGGGTTGATTCAGGTCTTCTGTGTGTGTGTCCATACCATCTATTTCAGAAAATAACTCTCTGATTTTCTCATTTATTGGAGCTACCTGTAACTTTTGATGCACTATTTTCCAATGGAAATGAAAAGGTGTTAGAGATTTGTCGAGCAAGGTTGTCTAAAGAACACAAGTTAACAAGTAAATTTACCAACTACTTCTGGTGATGAAATTGAATAAAGATCCTATGTTATGCTTCAGCCACACATACATTCATGCAATTTTGACACCGGAACAATGAAATAATACCAAATTATGCAAATGAAAGTCAGGCTTCTACTTGAAGATTCATATACCTAATGAGTCTAGATTTGAAAATGATAGCACATACACAATCTTTCTATATACATCCAGATTAAGAGTCAAGCTTGCTTCTCTAATTTTAAAATAAGAAGCCGCAATTTATGAGAAGAAAAAGCAAAATAGTGTCAGTTTTTTTTTTTTAAGTGTGTCTGTATGTTTGGTTGGAGCTCTGCCTATGTTGGGGTATCCTTGACATAGCTGGTCCCAAGCCCGGACAAATGATGAGGGTTGTGCGTTAAGTAGCCGACAGGCAGCACAATACTCAGTCGGATTTTTTTATGGATTTGAGACCTAATGAAATTTCGTGGGGGCGTCCCCTACTTAGCGACGTGTTGTATGGTCCGGGTACAGTGATAAGTGAGCAAGGATTGTTGCATCGGTGCTTGGGTGCAGTGCTAAATAGGCAAGGGTCCTCACACTTTATTGGACGAGTGTGGGGGGTAAGGAAGCTAGTCCAAAACAGAAGGCTGAGATTGGGTACTTGGAACATTGGGAGCCTAACTAGGAAACTTATGGAAGTGGTGGATACAATGGAAAGGGGACGAATCGCAATTGCTTGCTTGCAAGAGACAAGATGGGTGGGACACAAAGCTAAAGAGATTGAGAGGACTGGGGTCGGCATAGTGGTAAACAAGGACTTAAAGGAAGATGTAGTTAATGTAAAGCGCTATGGATATAGGATTATTGCAATTAAGTTAGTGTTAGGAGAAGAGATAGTGAATGTAATTAATGCTTATGCCCCCCAGGTGGGCTTAGGAGATGGACATAAGGAGAAATTTTGGGAAGACTTGGTAGGAGTGCTACTAGAGATACCCCAAGGAGAGATGGTCTTCATAGGAGGAGATTTGAACGGTCATGTAGGACGCGACGTAGATGGATACATAGGAGTACACGGGGGACATGGGTACGGTAATAGAAATGAAGAAGGGAAGGATATCTTGGAGTTTTCAGTGGCTCGTGATCTCATGGTAACTAACACCTTTTTTAGGAAGAGAGAGGAGCATTTGGTGACTTATAAGAGTGGCTCATCGAGGACACAAATTGACTTCTTCTTAACTAGGAAAGAGACCACTTAGCTTGTAAAGATTGCAAGGTTATACCGGGGGAGAGCTTGACTTCCCAACATAGGTTGTTGATCATAGATGTGCAGCTACAAAGGTGGACTAGAAAAAAGAAGTTGTATAGGTGCTCAAGGACTAAATGGTGGAACCTGAAAGGTGATAAGCAGCTAGCTTTAAGGGAAAGAGTACTAGAGGAAGACGTTTGGGCGATAGATGAGAGTGCAAATAATATGTGGGATAAGGTAGCAGAGTGTATTAGGAGGGTAGGGAAAGAAGTCTTAGAAGAATCCAAAGGGGGTGCTCCGGTCCAGAAAGATGCATGGTGGTGGAGCGAAGCCGTCCAAGACAAGATAAGAGTTAAAAGAGAGTGCTTTAAAACTTGGCAAAAGGATCGAAATGAAGCGAACTTGGAGAGATATAAAGAAGCAAAAAGAGAAACAAAAAAGGTAGTTAGTGAGGCCAAGGCAAAGGCATTTGAGGAGCTATATAGGCGACTTGACACTAAGAAAGGCGAAAGAGAGATATTCAAGCTTGCTAAAACCAGAGATCGGCGGACCAAGGACTTAAACCAAGTTAAATGCATTAAGGATGAGGATGAAAATGTATTAGTAAAGGAAGAGGAGATAAAGGAGCGTTGGAAGAGTTACTTCTACAAGTTATTTAACGAAAGCAGTAGTAGTGACATACAATTGGGGCAGCTTACCATTTCTAGAGAATAAGCGAATCATATGTTCTATAGGAGAATCAGTATGGGAAGAAGTTAAAAAAGTATTGAAAAGAATGAAGAATGGGAAAGCGGTTGGGCTAGATGGTATCCCTATTGAGGTCTGGAGGTGCTTGGGGGAGGATGGCATTAGTTGGTTGACAAAGCTTTTTAATGTAGTGCTGAAGAGCAAGAAAATGCCCAATGCATGGAGGAAAAATATTCTTATACCCATATACAAGAACAAATGAGATATTCAGAACTGCGCGAATTACCGCGGGATTAAATTGATGAGCCATACGATGAAATTATGGGAGAGAGTTATTGAGAGAAGACTAAGAAGAACAACAAACGTTTCAGAGAATCAACTTGGTTTCATGCATGAGAGATCAACTATGGAGGCTATCTTTCTCCTGAGGAGGTTAATGGAACAGTATAGAGAAGGTCAGATAGATTTACATATGGTGTTCATTGACTTGGAGAAGGCCTATGACTGGGTTCCTAGAGAGATTCTTTGGAGAGTTCTGAAAAAGAAAAGAGTGTGTGTCGCATATATTGAGGTGATAAAGGATATGTATGATAGAGTCATGACATCTATAAGGACGATTGACGGCGAAACTAAAGAGTTTCCTATCACGATTGGTCTACACCAAGGCTCAGCATCAAGCCCGTACTTGTTTGCCCTAGATATGGATGAGATTACAAGACATATCCAGGATGAGGTGCTGTGGTATATGCTATTTGCAGATGACATTGTTTTAGTGGATCAGACGAGAGAATGAGTGAATGCTAAACTAGAATAGTGGCGGAAAACATTAGAGACAAGAGTTTAGGCTAAGTCGATGCAAAACGGAATATATGGAATGCAAGTTTAGTCAAAGTAGGACACCTGGTAACATAGAAGTAAGTTTGGGCACACAAAAGATTGTAGAGAAAGAAAACTTTAGGTACCTTGGATCTATGGTGCAACAGGATGGAGGGATTAATACTGATGTAAGTCACAGGATTCAGGCCGGGTGGACCAAATGGAGGAGTGCTTCGGGGGTCTTGTGTGATCGAAAAGTCCCCCTCAAGGTTAAAGGAAAGTATTATAAGGTGGCGGTACGACCAGCGTTGTTATATGGATCAGAGTGTTGGGCAGTAGAGCATAATCATGTCAAGAAGATGGAAGTTGCGGAGATGAGAATGCTAAGATGGATGTGCGGGATCACAAGGAGAGATAGGATTAAGAATGAGGAGATTAGTGGCAAAGTAGGAATAGCACCGATTGGAGATAAAATGAGATAAAATCGACTGAGATGGTTCGGCCATGTTAGAAGGTGTCCAACGGAGGCACCTGTTAAAAGGTGTGAAAGCATGGAGATTTCCAGGAGTAGGAGAGGGAGACCTAAGAGAAATTGGAAAGAAACTATTAAACATGACCTTGCCTACATGGATCTAACGGAGGACATGGCCCTAAACAAATTTGATTGGCGTCGTCAAATCCATATAGCCGACCCCACCTGGTGGGAAAATGCTTGGTTTGGTTTGGTTTGGTCTATGTGTTTGGTTGGGGAAGAGAGGTAGGGGGTGGGGGTTATAAGATATTCACTAACAAACAGAATGAAAATACAGCAGGCATCTCACTAGCCAGCAGAAGCTGAAACTACCGTATTTATCTTTAGATGTCAACTTCCTTTTAGTCCAAGCATCCAGATCTACATAGATTAGAATCCAACTTAACGCATTGAGTTTCAAATGACAAAACCTGATGAGACCACAAACAGATCCAGATTTAAGAACAAAGAAATTTGCGACAAGATCCATCTTTGTCCAGTTTCCAATGATAAAATTATTCAAAAATTAAAAATCAGATATCGAATCTTATCAGGCATAAGGTCTTTTTTTTTTCCTTTTTAATACCTACATATGCCAATCTCATCAAAGATTTCTTGCAACTCATATGTAATCATCATCTAAGGAGTCAGGACTAGTCAGATTACAAAGGCTCCACTTCCAGCTTTGGAAACCGAATTCTTAAAAAAAAAAAAAAAAAAAACCAAGATCCAACACACTGAAATCATCACAATCAATCAAGATGTGCAGCTCCAGATCTATCTATCTGTAAAACATCAATTTCAACACACTGGAATCATCACAATCAATCAAGATGTGCAGCTCCAGATCTATCTATTTGTAAAATATCAAGCTTCCATCAAAATATACAAATTAATCCAGCTCTTCCTTGAGTTTGACAAATCCAAATCCGCAACTAACAAAAATCACTTCAAAAGCTACACAATAAAAAACATCACCCAACACAACAGAATCCGTGTCGGTCTGCAACCCAAAAAAACTATAGGAAACAAACATCGATGCCTAAGAGCATGTAAGTAAAACTTTACACGAAAGAAGAAAGAGAAAGAAAACACCGTCTGTAACCAGACAGATCTGTCAAAGGTCAAACACAAAAACCAATCTTCGTAAGCATGCCCAAAACAGGTAAAATAAAAAAGAGAGAGGGAGAATAGTCGATTTAGGGCAAACAATAATACTAGTACAGGTACCTGAAGGTTGATGAAATTGGCGATGATTTTCAGGAGCGCTTTTCCGATTTATGAGGTCGATTGCCAGCCAAGTAAGAACCGCAACTGCAACTTGCAATTTATATAGGGAGAATTTCAAAAAAGTACTTACGGTTCCGCCTTATTTCAAAAAAGGACATAAGTCTCAATACGTTTTAAATTAGTCCCTAAGTTTTTTTAGGAAATTTTCAATTAAAGACATCCATCTATTTAAAGTTATTTTTCGGCAATTTTTTTCCTATTTATTTTGAAATACTCAAATTACTTTTCATTGTAATAAAATTCTCATTCATTTCCTCTATATTCTTCTCATTTCCCTTGCCGGCGTCCTCACGATGATCAAGGACACTCAGTGGCTGCCGAAACCATGTCATGCCTTTAAATGAAGGGTAATTTGGGTATTTTTAAAATATTGAGGGAAAAAGTGACCAGAAAATACCTTGAAATGGCTGGATTACCTTTATTGAAAATTTACTCGAAAGCTTAGGGGCTAATTTGAAAATTTTTAAAACTTGTGTCCTTTTTTTTAAAATAAGACAAAAACTTAAGGCCATATTTAAAAATCGGAATTATTTAAGTGAGAACTAGTTCTCACTTATTATATAAGAACTTTTTTTGCGTGGCTCAGTAGCAACCGATCCAAACCTAGCAACTAATAGGGAACCCCCTGATAGTCACTAATGCCAAGGATTGACACACATTCGAATAGACTGAACCGTTGGATCGAGGGTTGGATTTTTTTTTAATATGAAGGCATTGAACTTGTGGGCTACGGATGAAGGGGTTAGGGGCATGGGTTTGGGGTCAAACTTGATACTTGGGGTGGTCTCAAATAGATCTTTCCACCCCCTAGTCTCATCCCTAAATGGAGCCCACAATTGGGCTCCACAAAAAAGTTCTCATATAATATATGAGAACTAGTCCTCACCTGGGTGGTCTCAAATAGATCTTTCCACCCCCTAGTCTCATCCTAAATGGAGCACACAATTGGGCTCTACAAAAAAGTTCTTATATAATATGTGAGAACTAGTTCTCACCTGAATATTACCCTTACCACCCCAAGTATCAAGTTTGACCCCAAATCCATGCCCCTAACCCCTTCATCCGTAGCCCACAAGTTCAATGCCTTCATATTAAAAAAAAATTCAACCCTCGATCCAACTGTTCAGTCCATTCGGATGTGTGTCAATCCTTGGCATTAGTGACTATCAAGGGGTTCCCTATTAGTTGCTAGGTTTGGATGGATTGCTAGTTGAGCCCCGTAAAAAAATTATCACATGATAAGTGAGAACTAGTTCTCACTTGAATAATTTCGTGTATTACACACTTTTAAAATATCTGGTTTGTTGTGCGTATTGTGTGTCCTGGTGTGGCGGTGCCAGTTCGTCTGGACCGTTGGATTGCAAGCAACGGCTCGGATCATGCTAATAGAATCTCTCACATTTAAATCGAGCCGTCGGTATATAGAAAAAGCTCACGGGCTCAGTGCTCTTAGGAAATATCTAACAACAGTGCTCCACCTGAGACGAAAAAGGCCAAAAGAGAGAGAGAGAGAGCGGAGTGCCCTTGACACGTGGCACTTGGCCCCTTGTCTTTGCAGAAACAATAATATGGTCCTCCAGCTCCAGCAACTGCAACCGCCTCTTGAGTTTTGGGACACAAATTTCATTCTACTTGAATCGAATATGTCATCGTCAGATTTAATCATGCATAAAAACACACCACTTTACTAACTTTTTCTTTATTTCAAATTACATATTTTAGATGTAATTAATCTAATTGTGGGTCCAATTTGATAAGTCAAATCTAGCTCAAGATCAAACATGATCAGGGGATCTCATTGAGATTAATGCACTGTCATTCTCTATATATGACATTAATGGTTATCTACATATTTTTAAACTGATAGCATATGCATGTTGTGATGGCTCCTGAAATATCCACACTTTGATGGATGTGAATTAGTGGACTAGGAAATGAAAGGAAAAAAAATAAAAAAAAGCCTCTTCATGATGAAACAAAGAAAAATAAAAATAGGCTTCACTAGATAATCTTGACCATTAAGTTGAAAGCACCAATAAGATTAAGTATGAGTGGTTCAATAATTTGTTCCTTTCTTTTCTCTATTTTGTGCTAATGCCAGGTATCTCCTCCTCCCTAGGTCCAACTTCCAACCAGGAACTTCAACCTAGCCATCTTGTCCTCAGGGTTTCTTTTCTTCATGTGTGTGTGTTTTTCTTTTCTTCTTCTTCTTTTTTTTTTATTTTTTTGGAATGAATTACCCATTGTATCTAAATCTAAATCTAATACAGCAGCTGGTATGGTTAGCCACTGTATGGGGTGGTCTGCTGGTGTATGCAATGAGGCATGCTGATACCATGATCATGTCTCCTTTGCTAGATGCTCAGCTAAAAGTGTGATGGTTTACTTGCATATATAATTTTAAATTCATTTATCACACAACATAATATTATATATAGTGTTTTATTTTTGAAGGAGTAGTGAAGACTAGTCAACCTTGGAAACGTCAGAAGCATTGAGAATTCACCGTAGAGTACTGAAGAGAAGAGTGGAAGCGTGCAAGTCAGACGAAAGGTTGGTAAAGCTGATCACATTCCAAAACCAATGACTATTCATCTATGAGAAGGAAGGAGGAATGCTCCATTTTGCACAGCATCGACCCCCCTCAGCCTGTCAGCCATATATAGGTGCCGATGCCATTTTGCGTGCACTCTTGCAAGTTAGGCTTGGTCTGGTCTTCTTGCATGGCCCACCATGCAAATATTGCACATATGGATCGGGGTAGTAGTATTGCGGATGTACGAGTAAGATGAAGGGCCCCTGCATCTCTACACATTCAATTAATTAATTAGTCCTTCATAATCATGCCTAGTTGCCTTCTCCCCCAAACCTCTTCGGCCCCGTCACGGATTGGGTGCAGATAGTTTTGTGATGTGATTCATTTCTATTTTATTGACTGTTGATCTAAACACTCCCTACTCTCCTTGTCTCCAATTCTATTTATATCACCACCAAAATTCCTTCCAATGCAGTGCTTGGTTTTGGAAGAGTTGGGTGTATATATCATTTTCCCAGAGCTAAGAAATAGATCGAATAGAGCCCTCGCGTCCACACAGAATTCCAATGGTGAGGGTGCTGGTATTCGTTTGCATTATTTCATTCCTGACTTGTGCTGTAGGAGCAGTGCAATTCATCTTCGGGGACTCCTTGTTAGACGTTGGCAACAACATCCGTCTCCCCAGGAGCCTTGCCCGGCCTGCTCTTCCATGGTACGGAATCGACTTCGGCAATGGATTGCCCAATGGAAGGTTTACAAATGGCCGCACCATCGCAGATATCATTGGTAATATTTCTTCTTCTTCCTCTATAGGCCCCAAAAGTCTCGCTCGCCAATATATCTCTCTCTTCTTCTTCTTCTTTCTTCTTTTTTGTTTTTTCTCCCAACACGTACTAGTCGCGTTCAATAATATTTGTAATGAATATGTAGGAGATAGGATGGGTCTCCCAAGGCCTCCTCCATTTCTAGACCCCTCTGTCGATGAAGATGTGATACTGAAAAATGGTCTAAGTTATGCTTCTGGAGGTGGTGGGATCTTAAATGACACTGCATCATTCTTTGTAAGTTTTGGACTTTGGACTGCACATTCCTCTTCATATTAATCTTTCAAATAGGAACACTGTCATTAATTCCTTTGATATATGTAGGGTAGAAAGAACTAAAGGCATGATAAATTTGGATGGCAGGTGCAGAGGTTTTCACTATACAAGCAAATTGAGCTATTCCAAGGGACACAAGTCATGATAAGGAAGAAGATAGGCAGGCAGGCAGCTGACAGGTTCTTCACAGAAGCCTCCTATGTGGTTTCCATGGGGACTAATGACTTCATTAACAACTTCTTGCTGCCTGGTGTCTCTAATTCATGGACATACTCTGCAACTAAATTTATTGACCTCCTGATGACAACGCTGCAACAACAGTTAAAGGTAAGTGAATGAGCTGATGGGAAATCCTAGTAGTTTAACCAAAAATCATAATTCTTAACTGATTGATTTTGTTCAATTGTAGATGCTGTATAGCTTAGGCGCTCGAAAATTGACGCTCTTCGGGTTGGGACCCTTGGGCTGTATTCCCTTACAACGTTTCTTGAGCTCGACTGGAGCTTGCCAAGATAGCACAAACCAATTGGCAGTAACTTTCAATGAAGCAGCGAGTGAGTTGGTGCTGGGTCTCTCGAGCAGCCTTCCTAACACAAGCTTCAAATTTGGGGATGCTTACGACATCGTCTTAGATGTAATTCACAATCCTCTCAAGTATGGTAAGTTGTGTTAGTCCCTAACTTGATCTTGGTGTTCAAATGTAGAAAACTTTGATTAGCTTCCTCAACATATCTTAGGCTTTGTGGTGGTTATGTTATCTGACTAGAGTGGATGATTGATTCCATCCATCCAGGTTTCAATAATTCGGCATCTCCATGTTGTTCTTTGGGACCGATTCAGCCCGCATTGATATGTACGCCTGTATCGAGACTTTGCAGAGATAGAAGCAAGTATTTCTTCTGGGATGAGTACCACCCTACAGACAAAGCCAATGAGATCATTGCGAGTGAGATCATATCAAAGCTTGGATATTTGCCTGCCAATGATACGGCAGCAACAACAAATCGTTATTAGGCCTCCCTCTCCTACTAGTTTAACATGTATGCATGCATGTATTCATCGAAGGTTATAATGACTTACATGTGAAGGTAGTAAGCTTGATAAAGAGAAATGCAGCCTCTATTCTCAATCGTAAGCAGTCTTGAGGTTTCTTTTAATTTCAGGATCATGTATGTTTCTAAGAGGAATAAGAATTATTTCACAAGAAAAATCTTATCTGTTGTCACATCCCATTTCCGAATTACCCTGGCCTAGGGCAATCTCAGAGATGAGACACATGTACTCCCGTGTGATAGTACCTGTCGCGAGTCAAATACAACACACGAAGGAGGTAAATTAATTCCACTCGTGAGTCTAGCTCACTTGAACCAATTAAAACATTTCAATTAAGCGGAATCTGTAATTACAAAATGAATATCATTCCCCCTTCAGTCCATTTAAACATTCAAGTTTAATACAAACGAACTTTTACAAATGTGTACATTGTTAACAAAAGAGGGTCGACAAGGAACCCTGTACAACATCACCAAAAGTATAATAAAAATATAAAAGAAGATCGTAGTGTGACCACACAAAAGAAGTTAGTCACACCCTAACTATAAGCTCTCAAAAGTGTGTAGCGCCCTGCGAAGGAGGAGAATCTACAATTGCCCAACATCGGGCCACTCCTCTAGTCCTGGAGGAACCTCTTGGGTACCCTCCTCTCCCTCCTGGACCTCTTCAAGGTCGGGAGCTACATCTGTGCCTGTGACACCAAGAGTAGTTACTCAAATACAACGAATTGGCCAGTACAGGCAATAAAAAAATATACATAATATTTGAAAATGAATTTACTTGACAATGATAAATAAGGTATCAATGTAAAAGATTAACTAAACAAATGTGTTAAAATGGGTTAATTCATACTTTTGAAATCAAATGAATGAAATACATACTAATTGGCAACTACATTAAGCTCATCCTCTCAATGAGAGCAAATCTAGTTGGGATGTCACCAACAGCCCGGCCAAAGGCTAGCTAGCTACCAGGTTTTGGAGTTCCGGAGCTCCAAACGACATACTGCAGTAGTCTCAAATAATACGAACCAAGTTTAACCCCGTCAGGTATCACAAGGTCGAAGCTAAGTAGTGCCGACTCGATCGAATCATAATTGACATTAATAATACAATATATCAATAAAGAAAGTTAACTTCAATATGAAATGAAATAATTTCAGGGCATTAATACATTTACTAGTCAACATAAATATTTTTGTGGTCTCTTACTGTCCAATACAAGATAATTTAAGAGGATCAACGTATTAATACTCATTGAGCATTACTTATTAGGAAAATACATTGAACCTCCAATTAATCTTCTTGGCATAGTGTTTAGACTAATGTATAACATTAGAAAGAATTATAGAGGGTTATCATAGAGTAAGAGTGCTATTACACCCCTCTAATATGGGCCAGTTGGGCCAAAAGGCCCAAACAAATGGGTTTAGGTCCGCTCGAGCGGGTCAATATCCGCTCGAGCGGATGGTCACAGTGGGGTGTGCGCTCGAGCGGCCATGGGCGCGCTCGAGAGCCCACTCCAGAATTTTCATTTCAAAAATTCTGATTGTTTCCCCCTTTTTTTTTGTTTGTTGCTGTAAGCCTCACATGGTCACCTGTCACCATCCAAAGGCTACCATTTCAACACATGATTTCTATGTATAAAGCACATGGTTCCATCATATAGAAATGCTACATGTGTCCATATATAAAAAGTGTGGTTTCCATCCAATTACCACCCATTTCAACACTACACCTGTACACATGTTTCTAATATATTTAAATACTCATACACCTCTATGTTACATACATCTCCTCACCTCTCATTCCTTTTATCAAATAAAAATCATAAAATCCATATATTCATTAAGAGAGTAAAATAAAATCAAGATTGGAGTATCATGAATCAATGAAGTATAAAAAATATATAAATTCAATTTAAAGTCTATACTTGCTTTAATTAGAGCTTTCCAAGTCCTTTTCACTCAAATAACTCAAAAGCCCCAAAAACCCCAAATAAATCAAACCCTAATCAAAGAAATCCATGAAAGAGGAATGAGAATGCAATGCATGTTAACCACAAGCTTCATGGCTCTATTACAACTCATTTAACTCAAAAATACAACTTAAAAGAGGTTCGGCTCCTACCTCTAGCAAGAAATCCGAATTTGAAGGAAATAAGAGGTGATGAAGATGGGTTCTTGTCCACAAGCATAGAGAGAAGAATGGAGAAGATGAAGGAGTTCCAAATCCTTAGTTCTCAAGGCACATGAACTCTCTTTGTAGAGATTGAAGAAGAGAGAAATGAAGAGGAGTGAAGGAAGAGATGAGTAGGGAAAAGGAGACAAGCAAATGAAAGGAAAAAGGGTTGTTGAGTTTATAAAGGGTTAAAGTTGTCCCTTTTTTTTTTTTGCAAGTAAGTCCACTAAGATTGAATATTTTCGTTTTGAGTCATATGATGGTTTACTAATACAACGGTTGATCAAATGTGGTCGGGTCAAATACGAAAGTTGATGTGTTCGACGAGATACACGTGTTGGTACTAAAATGACGTGCAAATGATGCAAAATATGAAAATAGATAATTACAGAAAAGCCCTTGCTTCCACTTAACCGAGTCAAACCAGTCTTAACTCACTATTCTAAACTCAAGACCCAACTAACTCAACTCACAAGGACTAATTAACACTAATTACCATAATTAGTAACTAAGCATAATAAATTAAGCTAAAACATGATTAATTAGTCTTAAACATGGTTAATTAGAGCCGGGGTGTAACATCTGTCATGGAAGCTTTACAAAGGAAAGTTTATGTTTGGCCTTCAGTTGTCTACTCCATGAGAGAAATTTTAATGGGCTGCCCTGTTGCAAAACAGACGGATAATAAAGACCTGGACTTATCTAAAGAGAACTGAATGGAAGTACTGTATGTCTCTACCTTTCCTTCACTATCACTCATCAAGGCCTTCGAGCTGCAGTGGGAAGAAAAAAAAGACTGCCGTTATCATGCAAAAACTCTTCACTCTCTACAGAGCACTAAACTATGAACAATACAATGTGTGAAGTGGGCTAATTTCGTCTGCTCACTGCTCATCTAAAATTAAGTAGCTCAAGATCTTGATTTTAACTACGAGATCTATGCAAACACATCTTATTGAAAATCTTACGTAGCTTCCTTTTCACTAGCAGTAAATAAAACAAAACAAGGAAGTTGATCATGTGTTCAAGATAGTCAATCCAATGATGGTCATGTTTCTGCTTTGAATCACAATTTATAAGTTGATTACTTGAGTGAGCGTTGGTGTATGCAAGGGGTTTAGATTTTCGAGAGTGGCCCCTCCCCATCCAGGCATCACTGTTAGGATAAGCACACAGGCAGACCTTATATACACACTCATCAATGAGAATCAATATATTATGAATTGATACAAATCTTACAATCACATGATTTCCTATTATTAGTGGAGTGCTACCATGCTCAATTATTGGGCAATGTTCTTGTTACACCCCGTCCCGAGTTAATTAAAATTAACTCTAATTGATTGGAATTGATGCCAATTAACGATGTTTAATTAAGCGAATGATGGTTAATGATAAAATTGAATTGAATTAGCCTCAAATGATTGATTTGAGCTTAATGAAGTGAATGTGATTGAGTTTAAGCTAATTGAATTGTTTTTAGACTCAAGTAAGGAAGGACAAAGATTTTTCCGTAAATACGAATTTCCGCATATTTTATCGAATACGGTCACTATTGATACCAACGCGTGTATCTCAAAGAGTATGTCAACTTTCATACAAGAGTTTGAATTCGTTCGATGTGAATTTGATCAAATGACCATTCATTTGACTCGAATTGTAAATAAGAGAAGTGGAGGAGGGCTTAAGTGCAACTTTATGTTGATATGGTTGGAGATGAACTCCTAATGAGTTCATTCACTCATTTTCTAGCCCAAGTTAAGGAGAGCTCTAGCCCTAGGTTCTTTCTTCCTTCCTTTCTTAAATCTCTTCATAAGGTGGAGCTTTGCTAAAGGTTTTTGAAGAAGAAGAGTAGTACTTCATCTTCTTCACCAAGATCTATCATTTGTTGGGAGTTAGAGTTGGAGAGAGAGCTCGAAGTTGCTTTCCATAAGCTACAAGTAAGTAGTTGTATGTGTTTATAGAACTTTTGAGTTCTATTAAGTGATTGAAGTGGTTTGTAGTGTATTCTAGCTCAAATAGCTTATAGAAGTTCTATTTGTGTCTTGATGTTAGGCTTGAAGGAGGGTTCTATTGAAGGGATTTCATCTCAAAGCCAAGCTAACAAAGAGGTTATTTGTCAATTAATCTTCAAACAAGGCATCTAATGACTTAGGATGCTATTGGAGCTGTAAGAGCTCAAGGAGCTCCAATTCCAGGTTTTCACTTCAAGGAGCTCCAATTCCAGGTTTTCACTTCAGAAATTCTGAAGTTCTGGAAGCAGTTGGGCTAGGTAAATGAACCTATCTGGGTTGATTTTCACAGAGAAGTTCAGCTTCTAGAAAACTGACCGTGAACTGACCGATGATGTTCGGCTAGCCGAAAGGTGATTTAAGTTTTGTCAGGGTTTATTCATCAGAAGTTAATCTTGTGGAAAGCTGACCGAAAAGGTAGCCAAAATGTGTTCGGCCAGCCGAATAGGTGACCGAATTGAAAAAATTTGTTAGAAATTGCAAGGTTCTGGAAAGCTAACCGAATTATGGTTCGGTTAGCTGTGTTCCAGAACTCAGTTAACCGACAAGGTAACCGAACTTGAGGAAAATTGCAGATTGAGGTCTGATTTTTCTGAATGAAAGCATATTGACTCAGGCTATTGTTTAATGTGTATACCTAAACCTTTATAGGTGTTAGCTAAGGATATCATAATGTACAAATTAAACTGAAAGTGACGTTCATCGAGAATAACATGTACATTAGATAACGAACGTTTCACTTAAATGATTGGTTTGGAAGTTTTAATGGTATTTGTCGATTTGATTTCTGAGTCTAGCACTACAGTCTACATAGTAGTTATTAAGCTCGTTGTAGAGTTGAATGGCATTAATGAATGAAATTTTGATTATTCCTACTGCAGTAGATGGATTTGAGAGCATTTTGGAGCTCCGTGGTGATATTAGTTGTCCCTGGCTCAGGCACTGGCAAATCCCACAGCAATATGATGGAATGAATGATTCATTCCTTTGTGGAAAGATGGTGAAATAAATGATTTTTTCCTTTTAGGAAGATGTGAAATGAAATAAAACGAAATGAAATACTATTGTAGTCGCCAAATTAGTAACTATTCGTTACTTGACTCTTAATACTCATATTATTATCATTGTATAGATTGAGTAGAATTGTTTAGAATTGAATTGATTGTTAAATGGTAAATTAAACAGATGTAATAGTATATGTATTGTCATGTACTATCATAGATCTGTGTATACATTGTTGAACCGTCGTGTTCATAGTGTTATTGATGACATCACAGGCCCATTTGCCCGTGCCGGTCCTGCAGAGGCCGTGTCGCCTGCGGAGGGGGTCAATCAGATTCTTCTAGGAGGATTGATTGAATGGACGTGAGTCCGAGTGCGAATTGAATTGGAAATATTTTGGAAAATATTTTGGGAGAACTTTTTGTATATTTATTTTGAGTTGTAAATAGTTGTCACCTGCATTGTATTTGAATATGCAGTGGTTGATATAGATAGTGAAGCAAATGTGTATATTAAACTTTACTGTTATGTAAAGGACTTGTATATATATGTTATCCCTTGTAGATTTCGTTTTAACTTCAGTTAATTCGGAGTTTACAGGAGTAAGTATAAATCGCGACTCAGGGTTTGTCTAGAGTAATCAGAATTTGGCTCGGGTCGTGACAGTTCTCCTCTGAACAGACGCAGACTGGTAAAGAGCTCGTGGGGGCCCACTTGGATATATTTCTATCAGTAAGAGGAGGATCATAGATTAGAAAAAGCCGAAAAAATCAGCTCCACCAAATTATTCTAGTCCTTGATTTAACCACCTTAAACTTTAATGACATCTTAACTATATGTTTATTTATTTATTGAGATTTAATCCAATCGAGATTAAACATTCAATGAGTGTAGAATCAATCCTGATGCCGGATTAAGAGAGTCCTGGTGTGATGGGATTGGATTTGGTATGTTGGGAACCTCACCCCTTCCAACCAATCACCAAGTACTTCCTCTGCCCGCTCAAGGGATGAGTATGAATATATATGAATGCATGACGGTATGACGATAACCATAATGAAGTTATTGGACTCTTCGTAACCCTATCTGTGTGTATCCCAATCAATATATGTAACAATATGAGGCCCAAGGCTGCCTTTGCAAATACTTTCGACTTGTGTAACATTGCAAGAATAGTGTATTACTTTGGAAATTGCAGGAAGGGTGTTAGTACAGTGTGCGCACACCTATGTAATGTAATGCCATTTCAACTGCAAAATGTAGAAATATTTTAACTAATAAAAATCACAGCCACCGGGGCTATTTCCAAGTGGTCCTTTTTTTTTTCATCACTTAAAATCAATCCACATTCACTGCATGTATTTCTACTTTGAAAAAATCACACCTACACGCTATGAATTGGCGTCATTATTTTCAGTTTTTTTGACGATCTTCCATCAACTGTTGCTGGATTCCAAGTCCCCTTAGCTGTACCCTCAGTTGATTAGGGGCCCATGTGCATGAGTGGAGTGTGCGAGTTCAAATCTCCTATAGCTTAAAAAAAAGGAAAGAAAAAAAAGAAGGAAGCCACTGGCAATCAAAAGACTATAATATAAATGCACTAGAAAGATTAATAATTTTGAGGCTTCAAGGCGTTATATTTACCCTGTGACTTGAGAGAGTGGTAGTTGGTGCATTTCATATCATCAACAGTTAATTAGATGCATCCGCAGTAGAATGATTTGTGAAGAAAGAAAGCACTTTTTTAAAAGATAGCAACAGGGAAGACTCTCTTATCCATTTTTATCAGAAGAAATGGTTGGCATGTGATTTGTTTACAATTCGTTTGATTTCATTTGATATTTGAGCGAGTGACAAGCAAACGATATCCATAATCCAAATCTCTTCTGTTCCATTTCATCTCTTGCTTCAGTTAGGGGATGTTTATCTAAAAAAAACAACCCCTTCAAACCACTCCTTATCTGAGGGACCCATTTCATCAGGGAGCAGGCCTTCACTTTAATACCAACACATGAAACACACACACACCCAGAACACGCACTCATTTTTTGAATTTTTTTTTTTTTTTTTGGGGTGAAGGCTAATTATTGGGAGTTTCCCTGTTCACCTCCTTTTTGCATCTCAATATCAATGCCAACACATGAACACACACACACCCAACTCATTCATCTCTGGGACTTTTTTTTCTTTTTGGGGGTGAAGGCTAATTATTGGGAGTTTCCCCCTCAATCCTTGTTCACCTCCTTTCTGCATCTCAATATCATTTCCCTTTGTGGCTCCTTTTCCACTTCCATACCTTTTCTTCAAATCTCCTTTTTTTTTTTTTTTTTTATGCTCCAACTGGGATTCCTATAATTTTTATTTATTTTTTCAAACTCAGTTGGGTCCTCTGGAAATCCATATTTCTTCATCTGGGTATTCATAAATCTCCATTTCCTCTTTTCTGTTCTCTCTTTCTTATCCATATCTTGCATTCTTCAATCTACATACGATATCTGTCTAGTTTCTGAAATGTGAGAAAGAAAGAAGGAAAAAAAAAAGATGGCTTCTTTACGGTGTCCTTTCACTGCCAAGGCGGCAATGACATCATCAATGGAGAATCCTGTTTCTCTTGGCAGCACAAGCACAAGTAGAGGGCAAATGAGATTTTCTTTCCCTGCATTTCAACCAACAACTTATCTTCATCCTGGCGTAAATGGTACCGAATTTGAATTTGGGTTTCTGAATTGTGTTGATGGTGACCCTTTTGCCGTGTCTTCTTGTTATAAAGGGAAGCTTTGGAGAAATAGAGGTCTAAGAGCGACAGGCAAAAATGCCAACACGGGAGAGGACGCTGATGATGAAAGTTGTGATCTTTCCAAAATTGAGGAAGGCAAGGAGGTTCTAGCTCAGCAAAAGAACCTTATTCAACAGGTATATAATTGTTTTCCTCTTTCTTTCTTTCTTTTTTGGGCCCCTTCAGATTCTTTGATGAAAATTATCTGAGACTGAAAAGTTGTTTTTAGTTACAATGGAGTTTCCCTTATGAGCATATGGTTATTTCTAATGTCAGACCTACTACACCTACCTAATCAGACGTTATGATAATAGAGGTATAACGTATGTCGTATGGAATTCACTCCTTCTGGTGGGACTGATCAAGTATATATCTGTTGAAGCCACAAACTACAGTACCATTTTATCTCAACCTCTGCCATTGATCAAATCCACCCTTACGACTCCTGTGCCCAAGTTTTAATTCAATTGGAGTGATGTTCACCACTGGAACCATTCAAAAAAGATAAAACAAGTTCACCATTTGACTGGAAAAAGTTGGTTGCACACTTGCAGCTTATATGGTTTTATCAAATGAGTTGATAAAAATCAATTAAGTCTCATTACTTACACGCATGGTTGTTGGTTTGTTGGCATAAGGTGTGGGTTTGCTCCCCATTTTGTGTGTTTGACGTACCCCAGCCCCAGATTTTCCTGCTGCCTGCATGTTGTGTGGTCGTCTCTACGTCCCAGAGATTAGTCCTGGCAGGTCAAATACCAAGGGGATACCCTCCTCAGTGGAAAAAAAAAAAGAAAAAAAAGAAAAGAAAAGGAGTTTCAGCACTTGGCCGGTCAAATTTATACCATACATGAAAAATGGAGGTGGGCTCACTCAGACTCGGTCAAGTCTCTTGAGATTCATTCCATATTGAGTGAGTTAATGACATCTGCTAGGTCGGCAGAGTTAGCATTTCTTCACATCACCATCATCATCACCATTTGAGCCTTTATCCCATCTATCAGAAACAACCTGTTGAGTCCTACTACTACTTCTAACTAAGTCCTATTTGCCACTCGATAATCTAGCATCTCTTTTGGCTGCTTCACCAGGAGCCGTTAATTGGGTTTTCTGAACAGTAACAAAGAAGGAAAAAAAATAACATTGAGCTTGCAACATTCAATAGAAGTTTTGATCTCCCCGTTCTTCTAGTTCCTTGTACTGGCAACACACTCCAATTCCTTATCACTGCTCTACACATCCTGCACTAATCTAGTTTGTGTATCCTCTCAAGTCCTCTGTTTTGGCATACAGTAGCTCCTGCATATAAAATCCATCACACTGAAGCTCTAAGTGGGAGAATTTCTTAACCAAATCATCTTCTCTACTCTCAAAACTACTGAACTTCCACTCCATATATTCTTCATTCATTCAACTATTTTTAAAACCATTTAATCAAAAGCCTTTCTGTAGAGTTTTTACGTTATCATTACTTGTTTTATCTCTTGCTTTTGTTCTTGTCAAAATCCTCATATGTTTTTTTGCATTGCCATTTAATTTTTCACAATTTGATCTTCCTCTGTTCAAATTGAGCAACCCTGATATTCTGGACAGAGTACAAATTGTATCAGTTACAGGGAATTACACATTTTCTCTTCATTGGGCTTCACTATTACCCAAAAAAAAAGTGTTTCTTGTTAATGATCATTGGTTCTTATTTACACGTTTGTACATATGAAAAGATCTCAAATCAATCTACTTTTACTGTTAGTTCTAGTTTTGCTTCCAGTCACTTTGTTCAGATGTGAATCTATTGACTTACTTTACCATCCTAGGGCAGATTGCAGAAAGGAGGAAACTTGTTTCATCTATAAAGAAAATTATTGCTGACAGAAAACAGTATGAATCTCCTCATATAGAGAGTGCTGCTGTCTTCTCAAGTCTGGATCTACCTTTGTCTGGTGAAGAGCATGATCGTAAATACAAAAGTGGGATTCCCTCCGATGGTTATACTGATTCATCTTTGGTTGAGGCTTTAAAAACACACTCTGTTGGCATCAGTTGGGATTTTGGTGATGAAGACCAGGAGCCCAACAAAACCACTGCCTTCGTAAAAGTCTCCTCACCTGTAGATGCTTCTAAAGAGTTAAATGAAACCATCCAGTCTATGATAGGTTCATCGTCGCTTCAGACAACATCTGATGCTGACAGTGCAAAACAAGAAAAGCTTGATCTCACAGAAGCAAATGTTGACAATGTGAATGGTGAACTCAGAATGATTCCTGAGGAAATGGAATCAAAGTCCCCTCCTTTGGCTGGCGATAATGTCATGAACATCATTATGGTAGCTGCAGAATGTGCTCCTTGGTCCAAAACAGGTATTTTAGATCCCTATAACAGGTATCCCTTTTTTGGTTCTCTTTCGGTATTACTTTTGCATATCTTTATCTTTTGGTTTCGTGCACTTTTTTCTAGTGTTGCTGAATACAAACTAATGCCACAGTAGTAGAGGTTAGAAAGTCTTATTTTTATATGACAATTGATTGGTGGTACGTTTTATAGGTGGGCTTGGAGATGTTGCCGGGGCTCTGCCAAAGGCTTTGGCTAGACGTGGGCATAGAGTTATGGTAACCTTTCTTTCGTGCAATGAGCTGACAGGGGCCTTATAGGAAAAAAGGATGACACCACTTTCCTTTTTAGCTTGGTGGAATTCTAAGTTACTTAGTTCACCTACTTTATTGATGGTGAATGAAATCCTTGGTAATTTAATTGTCACGATTTTTTTTTTTTCCTTTAGGTTGTGGCACCGCTTTATGGTAATTATCATGAAGCCCAAGAAACAGGAGCGAGGAAGAGATATAAGGTGGCTGGGCAGGTATGCAGGAATGTTAGAATTAAATAGATTTCAGCTTCCAACTAGAATTTCGTTGAAATACATTCTACTTGAATGTGCTTATGTGCTGTTGTGTCATGAAGGATGTGGAAGTCACTTATTTCCATGCCTACATTGATGGTGTTGATTTTGTTTTCATGGAGAGTCATATGTTTCGTCACCGCCAGAATGATATTTATGGTGGGGAACGATTGGTAAGTTATTGTCCATTATCTTTCTCCTCATTTCAGCTGTTATTATTATTATTATTGTTATTATTATTGTTTTCCCTTGTCTGCCCTAGTCTATGTAACTTGGGTCTAGCAATTCAGTGTTTCCAGCATGGTTTTAAAAAGGGCCGTTACGGTATTTTAAATATGACTAACGGTCACAGTAGAAAAAAAAATAGTGAAAATAACGGCCGTTATTTTGAAAACAACGGTCAAAATAACGGCTGACAATGATTTTTTATTAAAATTTCTTTCCTTTTTTTTGCTTCTTTTTTCCCAAACCATTTATGGAGCTTCCTGAAATTGTTTTAGAGCTTCCCAAGCCTCTTTTTTCACCAAAACTCGAGTGATTTACAAGATTTTGTTGGATTTTCATATAGAGGCTTGTTTCCTCCTCAACCACAATATCCTTATGTCCATACTCCACTGTTTTAATTAATAATTCATCTTGATGTAGTAGTAAATGTTAATTGAAAGTTATAATTCACTCTCAACTTTCTTGTTGATTGAGTAATTGAGTACTGCACTACTACTACTACTAGTTTCTTGATTTTAAGTGTTTAACACTATTGGTTAGCTCAAAATTATGTTGCAATGCATACTGAAAAATTTCTGATATTTCAACTTATTTTAATATATATACATATAAATCTATTTAATTTATAATAGACTTTACAAGTTTTAGAGAAGATGGCGATACAAGATGTTATGACTTGGGGGGACCGATATTTTGCTTGAAAGTGTTTACTAATGGAAAAAAAAACATTGTTTTCCAGTATTTTATAGTATTCTAGATTTTTTGGATATTCTTTTGGATATTTTTGAGGTAAAATAAAAATTCGTGCCATGATAGATCGTAATGACTGCGAATCGTGACGTGATGTCGCGACATAACGGTTTTCAGGGTTGACCGTGATGGCGACCATGATTTTCGATCTTTTTTTTTTTTTCGAGAGACTTTTGTGGTTGTGTTTGACCTTCACCTCCTATACTTTTTTGTGGTCATTGTTTGTAGCCTTTTTCTTACACTTGACTTTGCCTTTTCATTTGATATAGGACATTCTAAAGCGCATGATTCTGTTCTGCAAGGCAACTGTTGAGGTATGGTTTTGACATTTCAGGGAAGAGAGCTATATATTGTGAATTTGTACAGTGACAAATACTGTTATAATGGTGAATTCTTGTATGGAAACACTGTTATGTATGAGCCTTAGCAAATGCTTTTTTACTCGTGATTCTTGGCATATTTATTCTCCAGGCACATCACCTGCTATAATTGAGCTTTCTCTGGTGTGGACTGCCACCATTAACGCCTAAGAAATGATGGAAACATGCCTTAAGCTTGGGGTTAGAACATAGAAGAAGGTGTGCCTTAGGTACCGTTTGGTTCGCTGTAATAAAGGTTGGAATGGAATGGTCATTCCAACGGAATGGTCATTACACCGTTTGGCTCGCAAAAAATTGGCGGAATGACCATTACCTCCGGAATCCCATTCCCTTATGTACAGGAATGGCCATTCCATTGAGGATGGGAAGGAATGGCCATTTCATTCCTTTCTATTTTTCGTTGAGATCAAAATACCCTTGTTTCACATCTACCACTATTATAAAAGAGAAGAACTTATGTGGGCCCAACCTATATAATAATAATATAATCTATACATTATTACTATTATTATAATAATAAGATTATAAAAGAGAAAAACTTGTGTGGGCCCCACCTATATAATAATAACATAATCTATACATTATTATTATCAGATTATAAAGGAGAAGAACTTGTGTGGGCTCCACCTATATAATAATAATATAATCTAAACATTATTATTATTATTATTATAAGATTATAAAGGAGAAGAACTTGTGTGGGCCCCACCTATATAATAATAATATAATCTATACATTATTATTATTATAATAATAATAAGATTATAAAGGAGAAGAACTTGTGTGGGCCCTACCTATATAATAATAATATAATTTATACATTATTATTATTATTATTAAGAACAAAAAGACAACTTGTGTGGGCCCCACTTAGATAATAATAATATAATCTATATATTATTATTACTCTTCTAAAAGAGAAGAACTTGTGTGGGCCCCACCTATAGAATAATAATATAATTCATACATCATCTAACAAGGGTATTTTGGTCATACTTATGTAAAATTTATTCCATTTCGGGCATCATTCTTGCGTACCAAACGCAGGAACAGGAATCAGTGGGTTGATTCCTCTAGCGTACCAAACGCTGGAATGGTAATGACTATTCCTGCCTCATTCCGGTCTCCATTCCATTCCCGCCTACAACCATTCCAGCGAACCAAACGCTACCTGGTTCGCTACCTTAGAATCAACCAAACTCAAATACTCATTATTGTCCAAAAACGTGAATTTCTCAGAGATTGATTTTCCTGCTCCTTGTTTGCCTCAGCCAATTGAATAAACTTGTAGATGCAAACTAATGTGCTCATTGTTTCAACCACAAATTGTGAGTTCAACCTGAATTGGACTCTTTTATTATTATTATTATTATTATTACTGTTACTGTTATTATTATTAAATTGCTCTTACCGTTTGATCGCTATGAACCGGTAACGGCCTATACTGTTACGTTATTTACCATATAATGGTCATAACGGTCACAATATAAAAAAAAATAGTGAAAAAAGGGTCCATGACGGTCATGACAGCCAATATAATGGTCATAATGGCTGATATTTTGAAAATAATGGTCAAAATATCAGCTGATGGGATTGCGAAACAGAAGGTGTTTTGAAGGGATTGCTTCCTCCAAAGAAGACTTAATCTTTAGATTGAAATTTTGCGTTGCCTCCTGGGTCCCCTATCTTCCAGATTTTTGGGGCCTATTGATGCAATTATGTTCAACTGGAGGGAAGTCACTTCAATCTAATTTGGTTTTCCCTTTCCTCTTTTTGTTTCCCCTCCTTTTGGGAGGTGGCTGTTTTTTGGGGCTTCTGCCCGGCCGCTTCTCAGTATAATTCTTTTATACTGTAAAGCTCTTTTGTAATCTCCTTTTTCTATCTATACAAGTTACCATTTCAAAATATATATATATCGGCTGATGGTGATTTTTTTTTAAACTTTCTTTCCCCTTCTTTTTTTCATTTCTTTCTTTTCCAAGTCATTTGTGAAGCTTTCTAAGGTTGTGCTAGAGCTTCCTAAGCTTTTTTTTTCCCACCAAACTCAAGTGATTTACAAGATTTTTATAATTCTCATATGATGGCTTCTTCCCTCTTCAACCACAATACCCATATATTCTATTGCTTTTAATCTTAAAGTAGTAGTAAATGTTACATGAAAGTTGAAATTCACTCTCAATTTACTTGGTGATTGAGTAATTGAGTACTGTAACATTTGCACTACTAGTACTAGTTTCTTGACTTGAAGTGGTTAAAACTAATGGTTAGTTGTTAAGGAGATCACTCAGTCCATTGTTTGGAATATATTGGAGTGGGCATGTATCAGGAAGGAGTTTGGAGGAATCTCTGTGGCAGATCTTAATCGAGATTGGGCTGCAATTTTAAAAGGGCATTGGCATACAAAAGTGGTGCATAGATTCGAATGAATATGCCCTCCTCTTGGAACCTTCAAGTTGAATTTCGACGATAGTTTTTGAAGGAGTACGCATCAAGGAGGTATTGGAGATGTGATCAGCAATTGGAATGGAAATATTGTTAGAAGCTTTTCTGGGCCTGTGGTTTCTCTCGATGCTAATGAAGCTGAAGTGTATGCTCTTCTTATTGGGTGTTGTGAGTTGGAAAAGATAGGTGGGTCATATCCTATTATAGAAGTTCTATTTTGGTCATTTATGGGAAGGCTAATTATCTGTGGCAGATTGCGGATTGGGTGGAAGAGGTGCAAGATATTTATAAAAAAAATGGGTTCTTCCTTTAGTCACATCTTACGGGAGGCTAACTCAATGGCAGATGGTCTTGCAAGGGAAGGAATTTCTCCATCTTCTTTCATTTTATCTATGGATTGTTTTATTTTTTAGTTTTTCTCTATCTTTTAGTAGTTGTAATTTTGTTCCCTTCTTTTCTGGTGGAATAAATTTTAACAGTTAAAAAAAAATACCAATGGTTAGTTCAAAATTATGGTTGCAATGCATACTGTAAAATTTGTGAAATTCCAACTTATTTTAACATATACATGTAAATCTATTTAATTCAAAACAGACTTTACAAGTTTGAGATAAGACAGTGATACATGATGTTATGACTTAAGGGGATTGATATTTTTATTTAAAGTGTTTACTAATGGAAATAAATATTATTTTATATCATTTTATAATATTTTGAATTTTTTAGATAATTCTCCATATTTTTTTGGGGTAAAATAAAAGTTCGCACTGCGGTGGCCCGCGAACCATAACTCAATGACTGCGACCGCAATTTTAAACCATGGTCAATCCTTGCAAACTGAATTGGATTCTTCTGTTGTTGTTGTTATTATTATTATTATTTCTGAATGGTAACATGTGTCAATCCTGAAACCTAATTGTTCCTACAATGAGCACCTTCCAACTGTTTAAGAGTATCTTTTTTTAAGTCTGGTGCAAGTCAACTGATTTTGTGAAGATTTTATATGATTGTTAATTTTCCAAGTTTGACCTGTTGGATCAATGAAACCTCTTACTAAAAATAAGAAATCCCCAGATATGGCATAACATCCTCATGCCTTGAGTTTGTACATGCAGGACCAGTGTTTCATTCGTTTGATGTTCATGTGCCTACCATGGATAGACCATTCTCCTAAAGGCTAAAACAACAGACACTTACCCAAACAATGCTTGCATTCTTGTATTGAATCTGACCTCTTGCTTAGTTTTTCATCACCATATGCAGACCATTCAGTAGCTAGGAATCAGGATTCTCCCGTCCTTTGGACTTTTGTAGTATGATCTATCCATAGTGGGGCATATTACAATTCCTCTTTTTCTTTTTTCTTTTTTTCTAGATTGGGTCAGTGGTGCAGTACACGTGTGTGATAACCTATCCGCCCAGGGATAGATCCTTGGGGGTGCTGTGCAAGATGAGAAACCCTTACCACTGGGGGTCGTAGGCATATTATATTTCATGGGAAACCCTTATCACTTGTACATAATCAAGAACCTAGAATTATTGTTACCAAACACTTATGCTTTATCATCTGAATCTTACAATTTTTTTTTATCGGTAACAAAAGAATTTTATTAAAGAAGAGACGATTACAAAACTACTAATACAGCCAGAAGAACAACTTACAAAATATTACTGGTACAAGAGAAACGTACCAGCCACACACTACAAAATAAAGGCACTCAAATTACAAGATCTATCTACCCCTTACTTAGCTAAACAATCAGCCATCCCATTTGCAGATCTACTAATGTGCTGAGTCTTACAATTTGAACTAAATATAATGGAAAAATAACTCAGACTTTTATGCTTCAATCAGGGACAGAAGGAGAGAATTTTCCTTGAGGGGGCCACTGTGTAAAATAAAAAAAATTAATGGGCCCCTTCTGTTAAAAGTGCATGAATCTCCCTCCAGATCTGCCCAACTTAATCCCTTTTCCCAACGATCTTACCATTTTTTTCTCAGTAAATCTTTCGATTATTTGAAACTTGCAATTCCTTAAAAACCTTAATTTGCACAGACGTTTGAGTCAAGTTTTTGAAGATTGGGTTCCTTGAGTGACTTTACTCATTATTTTTATATTTTGTAAATTTCCTACCTAATTTAGATAATCACCAACAAGCTTTTCTATTCATGTTTACTATTTGAGGTTGGAAAGTTGTTGAATGCCTCATATTTACATTGTAACTCTTGTTTTGGTACTAAATATCAATGTACATGCATCACCATTACCCAATTTATCTTTTAATTGCTACGAAGGTAGGCTTTATTTTGTAAGAAACAAAAATTACTGCTTTGATATTTAATGAGCATTCATATACTCTGACGATGAATAATGCCATTTGAAGTGTTTGGTAATGCTAAATGAGGAGTTGATTAGTTCTTTGAAGGTGATACGTGTGTTGCAAACTTGCAATTCAAGAATTGCACGTTGCACCTTCCCCACTTCCATATAAGCAGACAAGTTTGCTGTTTTCAGGTTCCCTGGCATGTTCCATGTGGTGGTGTTTGCTATGGAGATGGTAATCTGGTTTTCATTGCGAATGATTGGCACACAGCACTGTTACCAGTTTATCTCAAGGCATACTATCGTGACAATGGCATAATGAAATATACACGAGCTGTTCTTGTGATCCACAATATAGCTCACCAGGTTAGTTCTCGTGTACACTGAAAACTTAGTGTAGATTTGTTTAGTTAGAATATTTTTTATGTTTTTTAATTGAATATGAACCAGGATTTTAAAACTCAAATAACTTAGACATGTAAAGTTGACTCGATTTGATCAAAGAATCAGGTCAAGTTGGAAGAGCTCATTTCACAGAAACATTATTGAGTGCTCAAAAGCCTCAGCAATTATATGAATTTGATATATTTTAAATGATGGTAGATGGAATTTGATTGAGAATTGAAAGTATGTGCTGCAACTGAGATTTTCAATCTTGAAAAACTCGAGCAAATGCTACTCAAACATCGTTGACTTTTGTCACTGAATCACAGACATTCACTCTTTCCTTTTGGACCACATGACTGCCATTGGGATGATGCTCCATATCATATGATCCCCTTTTGGAAAAAGGGATTGTACCTCAAGTACTCACCACGTACTGGACAGTGCTTGATAAGACCCCAAGAATCTGGAATAAGCGCTTGAATGCGCACCATATAGCTCGGGTATGAGAGCTAAATAACAACAGGTGATCAACTCTTAATCCCTATAGAATGGGCATAACATTGATGCATTCAAGAGCACACCCTTCTCTTGGATAGAATTTCCTCCCCCCCCCCACATCCAGTTGAAAACTGCACCTTTTGGAGGCACAAGGCTGTTCCAATGCTTCAAGCATGCTGGAACCTCAAAAACCAAAGAGCAGATAGCTCTAAAGTAATTGTAAGGGAGAAAATGATCCTCCCATCATCATCATCATCCCTACCTAAGAAAACATCATTGAAGAGACTCATTAATTAGGCACACTGGACAAATCAACTTTGAAAGACACTGGAAAGCCAGACTTCAAACCTATTTGTCCCCCAAAAACTCAAAACACTAACTGTACTGTTGCCATGGATGACTATACAAGCTAGGGACTCAAAACACTAACTGTACTGTTGCCATGGATGACTACACAAGCTAGGGGAAGGTGGCTTTAAGAGAGACTGACCCACAGATCATCCCAAAAATTGATTGAAATTATCAACCCCACTAGAAACTTGACACAAGCAAAGACCGACCCCCATGCACTTCTATCATCCTATGGTCACTGAACTTGGTAATTGGTCCCTGCGCTCTAGACATTTTAGTCCTGAAGACACTCTACTGTTCCACCTCCAAGACCCTCCCCATATTTTTGTGTTGCTGTACTTAAAAGTTTTTCCAGCTGTTCCCGGAACCTCCATTGCTATTCTTTAAGATAGCCCATTATTTCTCTCATTTTTGGCCATTTCCAAGCCTCACTTCCTTTTGACCACCCCTCCCTGTTAACAAGATGGAATATTTGTTCCACCTTTCCTTCCTTGCCACATGAATTCCCTCTGGATTCTCTCCAATCTATTCACAAGAGATAGAGGCATTCTAAAGTCTGAACAAGGGCATGCCAGAAATTTGGAAGGTTTGCAAGTGTCGCCTTTTGTCAAGGTGATTCTGCAACGAAAGATTAGTAATTGCACTTTCAAGCTACTATATAACTCTCTACTTTCTTGACAACTGGGTCCAAAATGGATTTTGAATGTAGATTTGCACCAGAGGAAAACTCAATATATCAAGGGAATGCACCTGCATTACACCCATCTTTGCGGCTAATGAAACTTCCCCCTCCTCCCTCCCTCCCTCCTTCAACACACTTTTAATTAATTTTATTCTCAGATCCAAATGAACCGTTTTTTGCCCACACACACTTTCTACACAAACACATGAATAGAAGTCCAATTTGCTGAATTCTGTTTCCATGTTTCCACCAATTTCCCATTATTTTTTTTGGCTATTGGAAGAAGCAGGTTCCATCATATTTATTATCCTGCTTTCGTAGCTTCATATCCGTTTCCCTACCCTCATCATGACTCTCGATGTCTACATTCCTGCTTATTGTCTAGGTAATTATAGATCCTCCTATTCTACCCTTTCCAAACAAAAGAGAAAAAAAAGGAAAAGAAAAGAAAAAAGAATGGCTAGCATATGATCTCGAGATTGGATTTTACCAAATACATCATAGAGGTCTACTTGGATGATTTGATCATTCAAACTTTTGAATAGAGTCTCTGCCATTTCTTATGAGGGGCTGATTGGTCCAGCTGGCCAGTTCTCTAACTGCCATGAACTTAATATCCATTGTGAAAGAATAGGCTATAGATACAGAGAAGATATACAACTTGTGCAGACCACTTTCTTTTCTGATCTGTTGGGCTGCTTATCAAGATGTTCTAAAACCTTATGAACAAAAACACTAACCTTGCATGATCAGACCCAAAGCATTATAAAACTGGATAAGACAGGTCCAGTGTGCAGTTGAAGTTTTATTGATGGCGGGTATGGTATCACATATCTTAAACATGTGATGGGGTAGCTACATTTCGGGTTAGGTGGGTAGAAGTAGGGTGGGTGTAAGCCAGGTGGTCTATGGACTCGTTCACCATAACCTGTGCCAAACCTTTCTGCTGCCAATTAACATCCCTACTAGAATCATTTGATCTCCAAAAACTTAATTCTGTGGCTAGATAATTGCCCTTTGGATCAACAAATGTCGATTTCCATAAACTTTTGCAAGGATACCATGTTGCATGAAGCTTGATGAATTGTGGAATGTGGTATCTCTCTTGGTTTATACTTTATAATAGAGTGAAATGGGAAAATTGTATAATATAGTACAATAGGAAATATGGTCAGTTTCTGCCAAAGCATTTTTCAAGACTATGAAGTGGCATTGCTCGTATGTCAAGTATCTTAGCTAAAGCATTAGATTGGGAGTCATTTTCATTCAGATGTGTCAATTCATATTTCTCATCCAGGGGCGCGGTCCAGTAGATGATTTTGCTTATGTGGATCTGCCAGATCACTATAAGAACCTTTTCACATTATATGATCCAGTTGGGGGACACCACTTCAATATCTTTGCAGCAGGGCTGAAAACTGCCGACCGCATAGTGACAGTAAGCCATGGTTATGCTTGGGAACTGAAAACGTTGGAAGGTGGTTGGGGCCTGCATGGGATCATTAATGAGAATGACTGGAAACTCAGGGGTATTGTGAAGGGATTGATGCGAAAGAATGGAATCCTGAATTTGATGTCCACCTAAAATCTGATGGCTACACCAACTACTCTCTTGAAACTCTTCAAACAGGCAAGCCTCAATGCAAGGCGGCTCTCCAGAGAGAGCTTGGCTTGCCAGTCTGCGATACCATCCCTCTGGTTGCATTCATTGGGAGACTCGACAACCAGAAAGGTGTTGACCTCATTGCTGAAGCTATCCCTTGGATGGTTGGCCAGGATTTGCAGCTTATTATGTTGGGATCTGGAAGGCCAGACCTCGAAGACATGCTCAAGTGGTTTGAGAGCCAACATCAAGACAGGGTCCGGGGATGGGTTGGTTTCTCTGTGAAGATGGCTCATCGGATAACTGCAGGTGCAGATGTTCTACTTATGCCATCAAAGTTTGAGCCTTGTGGGCTGAACCAGCTCTATGCGATGATGTATGGGACTGTTCCTGTCGTTCATGCTACTGGTGGGTTGAGGGACACTGTGCAGCAGTTTGATCCATTTAAAGAATCTGGCTCGGTTGGACATTCGAGCGGGCGGAAACGAGTCGGCTGATTGATGCACTTGGGAACTGCTTACTCACGTATAGGGAATATAAGGGCAGTTGGGAAGGAATCCAGAGTCGTGGGATGATGCAAGACCTCAGCTGGGACAATGCTGCTAAACATTACGAGGAAGTCCTTGTTGCAGCCAAGTATCAGTGGTGAGAGACTTGCTATTTCTATTCAGAGATGTGATTATTAGCTTTTTATCAGGCAGCTGCTATGTTTTATACTTCAATATTCTGTGCGAGGCTGTCTGCTTATAAAATTCAGATATCTGAGCTTTTTTCCTGGTACACGTATCTTTTAGTCCTTGTGATATTCCTTCTTTTAGTATCTTTGTGAAGGAAACCTGCCTTTATTTTAGTTATGTGCAATTCAGCTATTTGTTTATATTAGCAGTTGTTTGTCACTGGAACATGTTGAATTTCTTCTTTCCGATGCTTGTCTATGGAGGGAAGGCATCTCTGTTAATTAGCTTAAGGTTACCTCTGAAACCCATCTATTGTGAAATCCATTCATGAGTTTTATTAATACATGCAGATTTTCCTAAAACTCTCATGTTTCTGATTGCGGTTTGAGCGGTTGGTCATTGATGTTGAAAACACCACCTGAGAAACACTTTCTTTCATTTGCTCTTGAAGCTGAACCGAATGCACTAACATAGCTTTGATCAGGTTTGTAACTTTTTGCCATAAGCACTCGTCGTGTGTCAGGCCCACTTGCATTTATTACAACCCCCCTCACACTCACTAACCCCTTCTTGAATTGATTGTAATTGCTCGAAGTCAAGAGTAAGACACAGTAAATATATATATTATAATCATTACTATATAGTGTAAGTAGAATCTTTTTGTTTGTGTTTTAAAGACTAGCAGTTGAGTCCGTGGGACCTCCACCTACAGATGTAGTTTCAGCCTCAGCCTCATTTAAGGTTTCATATCATAAAATTGTGTTTTGAGTTTGCCCAATTGGATCCGCTGACTTGAATTCAACCTTGACTTTAGGGTCGGCAACACTAGCATTCGTCATTGACACTCTGAGTAGGTGGCAATCAATTTGACACTCCAGTAAGTGAAACTGAATTTGTGGCATTAAGCTGATGATGATGATGATTTGCTTGCCTATAGTGTCTTTAGTTGAATGAGTAATGGCTATTTAGAGTGGGGGCATGCACTGTAAAACTGGATTAGTTAAACAAGGTACCAACCAATCTCTGTTTTGTCAAAAGAAGGGTCAAAGTAGCGCATATGGTATCAATTTGAAAAGTATCCAAAAATTTGGTCTAGCCAGCTGTGGAATTTATTAGGATGATCTTTTGGAGTTTTCAAAACCAAATTGTTCTTGCCTGGCAACTCGTTAATTGCATTGCTTACACACTTCAATTCCCCCTATCACAAAAGGACATGTAGATATTGTTGCCAGCTATTCTCTTAAGTCCTAACCTTAAAAATGCTCTTCTTAGCTCTTGCCGACATAGTTGTTCCTATTGGAGAACCAAAGGGGAAAAAAAAAAAAAAGGAAGATGGTTTGTTTTGTTAATGGTGTTTTGGTATCTTTTAATCACTTTATTATCCAGCGGTAAAAAAAAAAATGTAAAAAAGGGAAAAAAAAAAAAAAAAAAAACTAATGTATGATTCTGTTTCGTCAATCGGCAGATTTGTTGTGTATTGAGTGAGCCCAGAAGGACAGTAATTGGACCCTCTTTATCTTATGATTTGATTTGTTGGACTTTTGAGAAAATTATGTTCCAAATTAAAATTGGCACTAATAGACATATCCATTATGATCTCCGGATAAGGACAGATTTATTTTATAGATATATTTCTATTCCAGATGCTTCTCCTTCTAACGCTATTGGAATCAGTTCCCCCAGCTAAACCCACCATAAAAATAGAAAAAAAATTTTCATTGCTGGATGTTTGTAGCTTCCTCGTCATCCCTAGTGAGTCATCTCCTCCTTCATCTCGATAAAAAAAAATATATATATATATATATATATGAAAGAGAGAGAAGGCTTTGATTAGATCTTGATTATATAGAATTTCCCAAGGGAGGGCCCACCCCACCTATAGAAAATCCAAAGGGGGGCTAGGAAATTCTCATTTGGGGGGTGCACTTTGTAAATATATATATATATAAATTATTCATCTTAAAAAATTAGATTTATTAGAATGTAACCGACACGTTTGTGAAATGAGGCCCATCATCATTAATTAATTCCATTCCACTTCACTTCACACCTGCATCATATCATAGCATAGCTCTCCAATTCAATGGACCTGCTTCTTTAGTTTTTTTTTTTAAAATTAAATTAAGAGACCCGTGACCTTGATACGTTAAGTGGAAGTGGGCTGGCTAGTGGCTCCACAGAGTCAACCAACACACGGACGCGGGTTGGTTTCGTGTATGCGTATGCGTGTGCGTGTGCGTGGGCGAGTCAGTGGTATCCTGTTCGAAGATAAACACCACCATATGATTAAAATTAAAATTAGGTAGAGGCCTTGTTCTAGATTGTTCTACAACCTTCATTGCTGTGGGCGACCGCCATCCTGATCCCTCAAACAACCCCACCTTTTTATATCTCTCTCTTTTCTTTTTTGTTCCTTCATCTACTGCTAGTGTTACAAGTTACAACAACAACAACAGTTTCTTTTCCTCCCTTTCTCTCTCTCTCTTTCTCTTTCATGGCCTCCTCTGATTCGGAGAATTCGTTTGTGGAGCAACTGATCAACTCTAGGAACAGAGATCTCTCCATCTTGTTCCCTCTCATCTTGGGCATCATGGGAGGAGGAGGAGCAGCAACAACAACAGACGGAGAAGAAGACGACGACGACGACGCGGCCCAAGCAGATCATCATCGAGAGACGACAGACAGGATCATCTTCATCAACCCCTTCACCCAAGGCATGATCGTCCTCGAAGCAGGCAGGAGCTTGGAAGCCCTCCTCCGTGAGCTGGCCGAGTCGGGGAATAAGGGCCCCCCGCCGGCGTCCAAGGGGTCGATCGATGAGATGCCGAGGGTGAGGGTGGAGGTGGCGGAGGAGTGCTCCATCTGCTTGGAGGAGATGGTGGGGGAAGCGAGGGAGATGCCCTGCAAGCATCGATACCATTCTAATTGCATAGAGATGTGGTTGGGGCTTCATGGATCTTGCCCTGTTTGCAGGTACAGGATGCCTTTAGAGGAGGAAGATGAGGGGAACAAGGCTGGAGAAGGAGGCGGCCGGGTTTATGCGGAGGAGGAGGGTGGTGGAGAGGAGGGAGGAGGGAGGAGGAGGAGGAGGAGAAGGGAGATATGGGTAACTTTTTCTGTGAACAGGAGGAGTAATTATTCTTCTTCTTCTTCTTCAACAACTGATCACAGCAGCAGCAGCAGCAGCAGCAGTGATTTTGATGAGAATTAAAAAAGAGTTGAGAGTTTTGATTAGAATTAAAAAGAGTTTCAGGATTCATTTATCTTTTGCTTTTGTACATATGAAGGGATTAAGTGAAGTTTCTTTTTCTTTCTATTATAATTAGAATAGTTTTCGTGCTCCTCCGGATTTCCCCTTCGTTTTCTTCTTCTTGTTCTTGTTTGGGGCTATAGCTATTAGCTACTAACCTGTGTTTTCGATGCTAGATCCAGAAAAAAAAAAAAAAAAACCCTCTCTCTCTCACACGATTTTCACTTTGGTTTACTCTTTTTTATAAAAGAGATCCCTCTCGGGAATATATATAGATTTATGGCCCACCTACATGTTTGGACCCTCCCCCTCCCACCTATTCTACTCTGCCAGTCACCATTTGATATATATAGAGAGAGAGAGCAGAGCTTCCCCTTCCCCTTCCCCTTCCCCTTCCCCACTCTATGAATATGATATTATGATCCTCGATGGATAATTGGTATTGGGAAATGGGAACACACACATACAAGGGGCAAAAACTTCCAGCGCGGCGCATTTGGTGTGTGGGGGAACTGAGAATTCTCTCTTATCTCAACCCATTTGAGAGAAATATATTATTCCCCCATCAACGGCCTTTTTTTTCTGCAAAATACTTTCTCAAGAGAATCGTGAAATGTTCGTTTTCTTTGACTCGATGTTGAATGTTGGGACAATCTGTTTTTTATTTGATTTTCCAGACGCTAAGTACTTGATCGTGGAAAGAGGGATATATACCGCAATCGGGGTTAAGTGGTGTTTAGCTCAAGTGGTACCAGAGGTCCCCAACTTTCTCTTAAAGCGGGAGGTTGAGGGTTCTCTAGGGAGGCTGAGGGTTCGACTCTGGGGAGGCCCGATGCATGATTAAGAACGCGTCTCCCGGTGCATCCTGGGATAAATGCATGATTACGGAGTCGTCTAGTGAAGTATATATAATAGGCCCTGTGGGGATCCGGGACCCACGCAGGCCCGGGGCCCAAAATCCTTCCACCTACAGGTATCATCACACATCTAGAAATCAATTCCTTTTTAAGTCTCCCAGTAGCCTAAGTTATCAAATAAAAAAAGTCAATCTTAATCTTTAAACCGTTGTGGCGGCCATCATCGCACCTGTGGAATTAAAAAGGGTAATATAGTATTATTGTTTAAGGTCCCAGAGTTTTTTTTTCCCACTGAGATTAATAATTTCAGACACTGATCTCTAAGCATGCCACATCAGATTTTTATATAATTAATTTGTCTTTCTAACCGTCTTAAGTTATGTCACGAATTTAATATTTAATTTTAAGCTTTTTAATATAATATTTAATGATTGATTTGCTATTATAAATGCATCAGGCTGTCTAACAGATTTTATTTCATAATTTATATCAAATTTTAAAATTCAAATGAAAAAATAAATTAAATTTTGAAATTTAAATGAGAGGGAACAATGTTGTTATGTCTTCTGCTAATTCTCTTTTTCTCTGTTCTTCTTTCCTCCAAACAATGACCTAATTCTCTGTTTACCTCCACTATCAATAAGTAAACAAATCATTAGTGTTTGGGGTCTGCTTGCTTGGGATAGTGGAAAAAGTTGGCGCCTTTTTAATTGGCTTTCCCAATACATTTTGAATGGCACTGTTCTGACAATGGGTTGTGGTGTAGGAATTTTGTTTCCTTGAAATGGGTGTGAGGTATTTGTCTGCCTCTATCGTTTCTACAGTGATTAGTGTTATAGGGCTCCAGCCTCCAATGGTGGACGTATTCGGCGCTGAGCAAGATCAAATTGGATGGATTGATTGGCAAAGAGGATGTTCATCAAGGGAACGCTGCTCATTTGCTGGAGTTACTTTTGGGTTCTTCTGTCACCATGGCTTTGCTTTTGAACTTTACGCCAATGTGTTTATTTTGCTCATTCTGAGTCTTTAAGGTATGCTAGTTTTTACAGTGATGGGATTTCATATAAATGTGTGGCTTGTTCCTTTTGTTTTAATTTGCAGTGAAAAACTATATTAATTATAAATTTATCTAAGTTTGGTATAAAATTTATTTGAGTTTTGAAACAAGATAAATTTATCTGGCTTTCTGTCACAAAATTCAGATAAATTTATAAATAATAAAACAAACCCAAATGAATTTATTCAACTTTCTATCACAAACTCATATAAATTTGTCAAATTTATCTGAATTTTTTTTAATCTATTTGATTTTTTGGAAATTTTATTTGATTCTTTGGTAAATTTATTTAAGTTTTTGGAAATTTTATTTGAGTTTTTGACAAATATATCTTAATTTCTGACAAATTTATCTCCATTTTGAAAATTTTAACTGATTTTTTGAATAATTCTTTCTGTATTTTTAGTAAATTTATCTAAATTTAAAAAAAAAAATTATCCAGTTTTTGAAAAATTTATGAGAGTTTCTTCGAAAATCTAGAGATATCTGGGACATGTATATGGTCTCTCTTTGGAGATTTTCCTGAAGACGAAGAGCTAGAAGAATACCAAGGCTTCGTTATCACGGGCAGCTGCAACGATGCCCACGGCAATGACCCGTGGGTCTGCAAGCTCGTCACCCTCGTCAAGGAACTCAATTCAATGCACAAGAAGCTCCTGGGCTTCTGTTTTGGCCACCAGGTAGTATCTGTGCTTAACATGATTGAATGCCATCAAGATGAGGCTTGTAAACACTACTCAGCTCTATCATCGGCTTAAAATGTGAACACAAAACAAACCTGAAACGGTTAAAAATGTCAAACCAACATGTATTATAAGTTCTAGATGAATTGGTGGGCTACAGCGCAAAGATTGGAGTTGGGTTTTAGTCAGCCAATATGAAGAATGAACCTCATATATAAATATGCTAATAGGGTTGGAAATGCCAACATAAAGTCTCTCTCTCTCTCTCTCTCTCTCACTTCAACAAATAAGTTTTTTTTTTTTTCCAAATCCTAAATTACCATGTCTGTTTTTTTTTTTGTAACCCAGCCAAGGGGGCTGGGACCCAACAGAAAGCCCACTGGTACGTCACCTCACTGGTCAGCGGCGGCAGTAGTACTTTTTGCCTAGATGTATAGGATTCGAACTCTAGATACGCCACTTCTTCCCACTTGCATAGGCTTTCTTTCCACTTGTGCGGACTTCTTTCCCACTTATGTGGGCCTTCTTCTTCCTAGTGCGGGCAATCTTTTCAAAATTACTATGTCAGAGTCATGAATTTCCACCTCTAGATTCCACCATTAGCTCAAATTCAATGGTGAGGGCCGTGAGGCACACTCCTCTCTACATAAATGACCAGAGTTGGATCCCCAACCATAACTTTAATGCCTAGGAACTTAGGTAGAGTGTATGAGTTATACTAGAGAGGACTAAAAAGAAGAAGAAGAAGAAGAAGAAGAAGAAGAATTACCACCCCTTGATACAAGCAACTTAAAAGACGGGGAGTTTTGCTTCAATACAACCATGATAACTATATCTAAATTTTTTCGTTAATGCAATGGCAGGTGTAGGAACTACGAAAACGAGCAGAGGTGATGGCTTGCTCGAAGAAGACAGGGATCGAGATGCTTAGGTATGGGGACCACATAATGGGCATTCAAGGCCATCCCAGAATACTCCAAAGACATACTCCTGCACCTCATTGATCCTCTCCAAGGATGCCATCTCATTCAAGTAATTAACATTGTTGTTGTTTAGTGTCATTAATTGTTGTTTATTTCGGTCCTCGATCCATTCCTGACTTGATGCAAAAATGAGATAAGGACCCACCCGATCTTTATTGATGATGATGATGATGAAGAAAAATGAAATTACCAAACTTCTCCGTAGAGAGGAATTTCAATTTTCACCATGGAGCTCACTTTCCTCGATCCAATTTGGGTTGACAAAAGGGGACGGACCCCACAGTGAGTATCACTTAGAGACCGAGACAACATATATATATATATATATATATACTTTTTTCGTTTGCCATGTCCAGAATTCCAGATAGTTGGGACCTAAATCCATTGATAGCACACCTCAAACATTTTTTTAAGGAGCTAGGGAGTCGATGGACTCCGGTCTGGCCCAAATCCACCCGAGCCCAAGTTTGATAATTGATGATTTGGCCTGTCCGTGGAGTGTGCAATTATTAAATTAAAATCCAGACCGGATCAGCCCCTTGAACCAGCATCTTCACCAGTCTGGCTAGATATGTATAGAGTTGCGATATTCGTTAGAAACCAGTGAAAACCTGCAGTGGAGGAAGTAGATGGAATTATAATATTATTCCAAATCATGGTCAAGCCAAGTTAAACCGAATGGTTGAACCAAACCATCTAGTACACCATGGGTCCGCTCAGGTCCAGTTTTTTAAAACATTGGTCTATCAGGCCCAGACCTGAATTTAGAATCCGGGACCTCGTCAGGCCGCCTCAGTCTAGGACCATGACCATCGAACGTTTACGTGTATATAGAGAAGATGTATGTATATTACAAAAATCAATATATTCATAATTATTTTTTTTTTAATATGTTAATAATAATAATAATAATAATAGGGAGGCTCTTTATATTATAGATTAGATTAAAAGCAGGTCTTTAACGGGGCAAGGGCAATGTAAAAAGAAAAGAGGACGAACCCAGATCTCTCATCGGTTCGATTGGGTTCATTCATGGGTGGGATCTGGGTCAAGTGCTGGACTATGATCTAAACTGGAATGGTGCATCTTGATCTGACACAGTTTCACCCGCATTTTCTGTTCCAAGTTGCAAATGGGAATTGGCCTGCCATTAACCGGAGATGTGCAGTCATCCAAACAGGCACAAACTCTCTTTAAAAAAACAATCTTCTTCTTACAGTAATAACTAATAAGGCAAAATTAGTAAAAGAAGATATTCAGTTTTTGTGTTTTTCTTGGAATAAAGAAGAAAATACCACTATTTAAACTACTAATAAACCAAACCAAGCTATTTTCCACTAGGTGGGGTCGGCTTTATGGATTTGATGACGCCAATCAAATCTGTTTAGGGCCATGTCCTCCGTTAGATCCATGTAGGCAAGGTCATGTTTAATAGTTTCTTTTCAACTTCTCTTGGGTCTCTCCCTCCCTCTCCTACTCCTGGCAATCTCCATGCTTTCACACCTTTTAACAAGTGTCTCCATTGGACGCCTCTTAACATGGCCGAACCATTTCGGTCAATTTTCTCTCATTTTATCTCCAATCGGTGCTATTCCTACTTTGCCCATAATCTCCTCATTCCTAATCCTATCTCCCCTTGTGATCCCGCACATCCATCTTAACATTCTCATCTCCGCAACTTCCATCTTCTTGACATGATTATGCTTTACTGCCCAACACTCTGATCCATATAACAACGCCGGTCGTACCGCCACCTTATACTACTTTCCTTTAACCATGAGGGGGACTTTCCGATCATACAAAACCCCCGAAGCACTCCTCCATTTGGTCCACCCGGCCTGAATCCTGTGACTTACATCAGTATCAATCCCTCCATCCTGTTGCACCATAGATCCAAGGTACCTAAAGTTTTCTTTCTCTACAATATTTTGTGTGCCCAAACTTACTTCTATGTTGCCATGTGTCCTATTTTGACTAAACTTGCATTCCATATATTCCGTTTTGCATCGACTTAGCCTAAACTCTTTTGTCACTAATGTATTCCGCCACAATTCTAGTTTAACATTCACTTATTCTCTCGTCTCATCTACTAAAACAATCTCATCTGCAAATAGCATACACCACGGCACCTCATCCTGGATATGTCTTGTAATCTCATCCATAACTAGGGCAAACAAGTACGGGCTTAACGCTGAGCCTTGGAGTAAACCAATCGTGATAGAAGACTCCTTAGTTTCGCCGCCAGTCGTCCTTATAGATGTCACGACTCTATCATACATATCATTTATCGCTTCAATATATGCGACACACTCTTTTGTTTTCTAGAACTCTCCAAAGAATCTCCCTAGGAACCCGGTCATAGGCATTCTCCAAGTCAATGAACACCATATGTAAATCTCTGACCTTCTCTATACTGTTCCATTAACCTCTTCAGAAGAAAAATAGCCTCCATGGTTGATCTCTCAGGCATGAAACCAAATTGATTCTCTGAAATGCTTGTTGTTCTTCTTAGTCTTTTCTCAATAACTCTCTCCCATAATTTCATCGTGTGGCTCATCAATTTAATCCCCCGGTAGTTCGCACAGTTCTGAATTTCTTCTTTGTTCTTGTATATGGGTATAAGAATACTTTTCCTCCATGCAGTAGGCATCTTCTTGCTCTTTAACACTACATTAAAAAGCTTTGTCAACCAACTAATGCCATCCTCCCCCAAGCACCTCCAGACCTCAATAGGGATATTATCTGGCCCAACCGCTTTCCAATTCTTCATTCCTTTCAAAACTTCTAATAAAAATAAAGAAAATAATACATCGCTACCATGTCTTTCACTCCACTAACCCTCTTATTAATAATCTTTTGTTAGAGCCCATTTTACAATGTATTCCTATGCATTCAATTCCATCCATCCATCCACACAGGCAGGCCCTAAATCTTCAAGCTACAGATTTTACTATTTAGGAAAATCTCAAGAAAATACCTTGTGGTCACCTCCAAAATACCATTTTATCCTCTATTTTCAATTTATTGCAGTATTAACATTTCCAGAAAGGGAAAATAAACGCATCATTAATGCACAATAGACAGAATAGAAGCGGTATTTGTGATAGTGATCACAGTTACAGCCACAAACAAAGATAGATGTAACTGCAGGGATTTTCAATAACTTTTTGAGTCTCATCTTTTCCAAGGACACTGAATCGGAATTGGGACTGGGACTGGGACTGGTACACAAAAACTGAAAAATAAAAAGGAACATATTTTGCCCAAAAAATAGGAAGGAAACAAATGAAGGATCGAAACCATTACTGTTTCATCAATGGCTAAATGGCTAAGTGTAAGATTTGTAAAAGTACCAAGTATGTCACCAGAGAGCAAGATACATCAGAACTCTGAGATGACAATGGCATCATCACATAAACACAATCCAGTTAAAACTCACGACCCAACATTGCCAAGCCAGAAGAACAATGGAAATTGTGCTACGGCCATGAAAAGCAGAAGATAGTGATGCCTAGTCGAATGCCTCTCGTAACTCCTTACCTCTGCGAATAGAACCCTTTTCATGGTCTTCACCAAGAAAATCCCCATGCATATGCAAAACCAGGGCAGCACAATGTAGTACGCGTAGCTCGAAAAGATCCCTGCCAGAACAGCCAGGGACATGCCTGTGAAAGCGTACCCAGCATACGCAACAATATCCAACAAAGGAGCCTCTCCACTTCCAAGTGAATATAACAGAACTTTTAGCAACGCGACCTGCAAGAACCAGCCAAGCAGTCCCTTTGTGAACTGCAAACTCAAAGCCTCTGGACTAAACCTGCTTGAGAAAAAAAAAAGATCAGAAAATGAGACACAAATGTAGCTGTAAGAAAGAAATTTCAGAGAGAACTACACATCAAGATGTATATGCTGCCCTGCATGATAAATGTGCCCATACTGTGGATATGGGCCCATGATTTGATGATCTAGATCATTGATTTGAAGGTATAAACTGCAGATGGAACCATGCTGTGCATTGGCTGTTCTGATCGGCCAAAAAGTAACAAAGCTCTGTTTACCTACCATGCCTATTCGGGCTGAATCAGAACTGAAAGAAGGGCCAGTCACCAGCATTTGAAAATATCATAAATATCATGTCACTTTGTGCCTACCACAACATAGTTGGGTCAAGGCTGTGATGATGATGATAATCATGTCATTTTGTGTTTGACATGCAAGGGAGGAGTGGGCCTTAGATACTGACATTTAAGCATATATTTGATTACACCGCTCATTTAATAACAGGTAAGAGACTATCGCCAGACTGAGGCCATGGACCTAAAAATGCAGCCCAGATCCAGCTGAATCCAGGCCAGGCTTGGCCAGCTCAAAGACACCACTAAAGGGAAAATTTGGTAAAAGCCAACTACATTAGAATATTCTAGCAATTCAATCTCAGGATACAAAAATTGATGGATGAGACAGCACTAGCACGGCAATTCAAAATGGAAAGGGCAGAAATTAGGATCTAACAATGTGGGAAGCCTTTTGGTACATTAATCCACAGTGGAGTCCATCAGATCAAACATCTGGTTCACCAAATCATGGGGACATGTCTAAAATGGGCACATCAAAATACAAAACCAAAACCCGATGCTCCGGATGAGGTTTGGACCTCAGGACTTACTTTCCAACAAGGCCCAATGAGAAGCCCACAAGAACCACATAAGTACCAAAGGACATAAATGGAATGTACAAATCCGGAGCATTGATATCATAAATTGGAGGTTTGTAGGAAAGCCTGCCGCCCACCGGCTCAGTTATCCTCGTCCAATGTCCCTGGACAAAGTCAAAGAGAAAATGTGATCGACTTATAAGCAAGAAAAACAGGGAGGAAAACAGAGGCCAGCCATTACGTACCCTGTGTAGGAATGGAAATAATATCACCTTCAACTTATTCCTCACATACTGGTCATTCACTTGAAAATAGTACTGAGGATCAGAAAAATACCTGCTAATCTGTTAACAAGGTTACAATAGGTAAATACAGATGGATATCTATGGGAATTCACTCAAATAGACCACCAAGCATCTGCAAACATTTACAATAATATGATACAGGACTCGAGCAAAAAAATAACAGCAATTTTCTTGTTACGCCAAAAAATGCTAGAAATAGATCCCGATAGACATTCAACAGAGATTAGATGTACGGTGATCCGCTTGGATTGGTTTAGGAGCAATTCCCTACCCAATAACTCATTACAAAAACCCTCACGGTCAATCCTTAGGAGCATTATGGACCCCAGCATGTTTATCAAATGGTTAGAAATGGGAAATTTGTCATCCTGCATGGATGCAACGTATGCGGCTGATAATTGAAAAGATAGATTTATTTTTAATGTTAAATCAGTACAATCCCAGGCAGGACACACGGTCAAACAATCAGTACAATCCCGGGCTTTTTTTTAATCCAAGTAAAACTGCCCATTTAATCAAACAATCAGTGCAATCCCAGGTAGGACACACACTATAATATTCTGGTAATTGGTTAGATCCTGATAAATGCTCGGCAACAATACCATTCTTGCATTGATCCAATCATGGATCAGGTTGATAGCTAGGTGGCGAGGGCCCATTGACTTCCCAATGAAAGCAAGATCTTATTATGCGTAGTGCCTCTTTGGACAACGACTATGTCTGTCGCCTCAGTAGAAAGTACATATCCAAGTAATAGAAGTCTCTTTGTGTGTGTGTTGGGGTGGGGTGGGGCGCATTTGCATAATCTTAGTAAGGGCCGTTTTGTCGAAATTGAACGTTTAGAAGGAATTTGGTTGGAAAAAATTTCCCCTCATGTGTATCTCATTGAGTTTCAAAATACAAATATGGGAATCGATTCGTTGAAATATTTGTTTGATCAAAAGGTTCTTACTCATATTGGATTCCTATGCAAGATCAACAACTCCCAATTCAGATAATCTCCACAGTCTACACTAAAGTTTGGTCCCTGATTAAAATAACTAAAGATAACACCCCTCCCACATGACCCATATCCCTCCTCATAATTTAATCATCAAGGATTCTACCAATCTCCCTTGAATCATGGAAGCATTCTGCAGAATACCATGGTTGAAGATGACCATCCCCTTGGCTCTCCTTAAATCAACGCTAGCAATCATGGATTGAAGCCATGTGGTAGTCTATGATCCCAGCACTTTCCTCTTCATCCAATACTCATAACTTGAAAAGCCAGAAAACTTTAGGCAAGCTTGGACTCATGCCACTTGTCACAATCTGCTCCTTAGTATTCAATTTTGTTCATTTCAGTAGAACTGGCCAAAACAATGGTTCAGCCAAGCAACCAAAAGAACAGCCTCACATAAAATTTTGATCCAGATGTTGGCCCAGTTTGGTCATTTCAATCCAGATTTCAGCTGAAAAATGAAATTTGTGAGAAAATTGCAAAAAAAATTTTGAAAAAAAAAATGCATTATTGTATTTATTTTATGATATTTTAGGATGACATTTGATGTCGTTTGTTTGCAATCATTTACATGTGTAAATGACTCACATGCATAACGGTTACACATTCACATTTGTTTGTGCTCATGCGTAAATGAGGTCGGAAAATGGTGTAAATAGGGCCATTTACGCACCAAAATTTTCACACCTCTTGCAAAAGGTGCTAGTACAGCTTTTAGATGGTAATTTAATTCCCATGGGCCCCATCAACCACCCTTATTTTTTCAATTCCTATGGACCCCATATTTGTAATCCAAACCATTCAATTTGTTTATTGGACTTTTTTTTTTTTTGTGTGTGTGTGTGTGTGTGTGTGGGTGGAGGGGAGGGGGGGGGGGTGGTTGGTTTTGATTGTTGAAAAAATTATATATTTTAGATTTTTTCTTTCTTTTATTAAAATGCAACACCAAATGTTGAACCGACCGAAATGTTTCTATCCTAAGGGGTCGTTTGTCTTTTACTCATGGGATATGTAAATACAATTTACACATGTAAATTATGAATATTCAAATTTTAAGTATGTAACGTTTACACATGCGTTTTTTTTTACAACGTTTGTCTAATAACACTATTTTCACATCATTTATATATGTGATTTATTTTACCATATTTGTTTCAATGATATATGTAAATGTATTAAAAGATTTTGTAAACGATACTTATTATTCATTAAATTAAATTTTAATATAATGATTTAAAAAAGGAGAAAAAATGTCCATTTTATATCAAAATCTTCATTTGCATTTTAGATCTTTAAAAAAGAGCATGTCTTTCAACATGAAATATGCTTTTTCAAAAAAATACATTTCTATCAGTGATCACCTTCACAAAAATACATTCCAACATGTTTGGTTAATTAAATATGAATTTATATTTTGATGGTTAGCAAATAGCATTATTATTTATATTTATTAATTGATATTTGATTCAATATTGATCTTAATTCATTATTCAATTTGCATAAAACTTAACTCATGCATTTCATAGGCTTTATGCTAATTATATTTATTTTTGAATGATGCCATAATGCTATATAAAATACATTATTTCTTCTCTTTTACATTCATATATACATGTTTAAAGATTTTTAAAGTATTGCAATAATAAATGACTTTAGAAAAAATCATTGAGATATTGGAAGAAAACTAAAATAATAAGGTAATTAACTAGTTAAAAGTTGATATAGAAAAATCATTGAGATATTTATCTTATAGATTGTTCCTTAAAATCTTTATTTTCAATATATATTTTGTCTTACAGATTTTGTCCCTTAAAATTATTGGAGCTACTTTAATCTTCTAATATGTTTTTTTGTCTTACAAATCTTATCCCTTAAAATCATCCGTTTTGAAACATCTTTTATTATTATTTTTCTAATGTGTTGGAGGGGGGTTTCGAACCCAAAACCCCTTTCATGGAAATGCCCAAACTTTGAGAATTCTTTTATTATTATTTTTCTAATGCATTGGAGGGGTTTCGAACCTGGAACCTATTTCACGGAAATGCCCCAAAACCAAACCGTCCGCCTCCAATAACGGGTATTCTTTGAAAACGCACCTCAACAGGTGTTCAAATCTTGGTGTGAAAATGAGCCCATTTTCACACCATTTACACATCTGATTTACACGCAAGATGCGTAAATAATTGTAGACAAACATGATGATATGTAAATGTTACACGTATTCACCATTTACATATGTAAATGGGTGTAGACAAACGACCCCTAAGTCCGAACGAAGTAAAGTTGAAACAAAATTGACAACTATCAACTATGATTCTCCCTCCCTCCCTCCAACTTTGATCTTTTAGTTTCATTTTGGAATTATCAGATTACACCAAAGCTCCCATAATGTTCCTTGGCCAACACTTCTGCCCCCTCCCTCCCTCAACCCCCTCTTTCATTTCCTTTTTGTATTGCATTGCATCTTCTTACTTCCAACTGTGATCTTTTAGTTTCATTATGGAATGATCGATCTGGACCAAGACTTTGAGTCCACACTGCAACTAAGCAGGTAACTGGCAATGCTAATTCTTTCCCCTATCATAACCAAACTAAGATTTAGACTCTTGATGGCGTAGCCCGAAGGTCACGTTGAAGATCTACACCTCCGACGGTGAGATCGAGCCCTAAGACTCAAAACCTAAGGTCACTTAGGGGAAATACCCCAAAGGAGAACTCACAAGAACAATCCTGAACTCTTATTAAAAAAAAATAGCATGAACATGTCAATAATGAGCTTCTCTATATATAGAGTAGCATTGTTCCTAAATAAGCAATAAAGGAAATAGCTAATCCTGATCAACATATAAATTAGAAAGAAAATCTTCCTAAACAATTAAGCAACCTACCATTCTAGAAATAAGTAAATAAAGTAACACTACTAATCTAGAAAACATATGGAATATGTGGACCCCATCAGAAGGGTCCATCAGGGCCTGCGGGTCCTGATCTTGGATCTCACTGCATCAACTCTCCCCCTCTTGGAAAACTCGACTCCGGCGAGTTGAAAAGTTGATAACACAGGAGAGAATCCGACCACAAGTCCGAAAAATGTCCTCCTGGGTCGAAAATGAAACGCACAAATGTTCGCCTCTTCTTTTGATCTGCAATTGCATGGCATAGCGTGGGAGTTTGACGCAATGTGTTCAACCATCGAAAAGTAGTTTAGAAGCGTCGCTGCTGCTGTTGTCTGAATTTAGGGCGATCTTGCGCTTTTCCGATGAGACTGCAACTGTAAAATCTGCCATATTTGAATGCAATCTTCAAGCTTCCAGTGTTGATCCCTGAAGAAGTCAATGTGAGGGACTGCAACAACCTGATCTTCTTGTGAAACGACTGGAACAATCGAATTGATTTCTGAAGACCCAATTGAATGTTCTAGAAGTGGCATGACAATGAGCTCTACCGGATGTTCAATCTTTTTGCTAACCTGTTCAGAGTCTTCAATAGTTGCTTGATCTTGTACTTCCTCAACCCTTTGCATCTCTTTAGTGGCACTACCTTGATCAATGTTGTTTGTACCCACAAAATTATCTTTGCCATGAAATTGCTCTTCAATGTGATCTTTGTTGTTCGAAGTCGGCTCTTGTGGTGCAATCATAACTACTTTTTCAAGTTTTTGCTCCGTTTGAGGCACTTCTGTTGAATGTGCAGACGACGACAGAGATGTTGATGTTATTGGCCAGAGTCTACTCCAACTTTCATTCCTGAAAAGGGTATATGTGTTTGCCTCTGTATCATGATGCACTTTCCGATCAAAATGCCATGGACGTCGAAAAAGGATATAAGCAATATTCATATGGATCACATCACACCAAATCTGATCTTCATAGACGCCAATCTTGAAAGATACCAAACATCTGTGAGTCACGGGAATGACATGACCATAAGACCATGTGACTTGGTAGGGCTTAGGAAGCTTCTCAGTTGGCAAATTAAGCTTGTCAATAACCTCTTGTGCGACAAAATTTACCGCACTACCATTGTCAATAACCACATTAGCAGCTCTGCCAATGACTATCACCCGCGTGTGAAATTTTCTTAGCTTGTCTCCATTCTTCTTCTTCTTCTTCTCCTTCATTGGTATTGAGGAATCTGCAAATGACAAGAGTGGGATTTTCTTCTCCTGCAAAAAGTCTTTCCACAATATGAGCTCTTTGTCAACATTGTTGCTTGTGAGACTTTCTAAACATGCGCTCAACTCGGATGGCTTCTAAGTATGCCTCTTGACTGGTTTTGTAATAATTCATATTGTCCAAGATATTTGGTCTCAAGCCTTGGACATAACGAGCTAAATCATGCATCCCATCTTCCTCCAATTCGCATATCTCATACAACTCTCGAAAGTGGCGGGTGTATTCATCAACCGTCAATTTTTCTTGCTTCAAGTTGAGAAATTCCTCAAAATAGAATTCATTTTCAAAATACCAAGGGCCATATTTGTGCTCATACTGAATTCTTTGAATTTTAATGGGGCTCCCAAAAAGCCTCATAATGACGCACGCTGTAAAATTCTGCACTTTTCTCTCTTCTTTTTGGGTTTTAGGGGTTGGTATTGAGATTGGCCGAGGGTGATGCAGATGATGATAATGGCTGGGGTGATGATCGGTGGGGTAACGGGATACTTCGGATCGGCGATCGAACTAGCGATCAGACATGGATCGTCGGCTCTGATACCAATTGATGGTGTAGCCCGAAGGCCACGTTGAAGATCTACACCTCCGACGGTGATAGGGGGTGTTTGGGTTCGGTAGTCTAGAGGAATGGTGCGGTTATGGTTGCTGGGGCAGTGAAATGGCTGGCGATGGGTTTGGATGGTGGTCAGGTATGGCAGGGATGTGAGATGGGTTTAGGGTGTCAGATGAAGAGTTTCGGTTGACTGATTGGGGCTGGATGCAGGCAGTGGGCGTAGAGGGTTTTAGGGGTTGGTAGTCAGATTGGCTGAGGTTGATGCAAATGATGATAATGGCTGGGGTGATGATCGGTGGGGTAACGGGATACTTCGGATCGGCGATCTGACATGGATCGTCGGCTCTAATACCAATTGATGGCCTAGCCCGAAGGCCACGTTGAAGATCTACACCTCCGACGGTGAGATCGAGCCCTAAGACTCAAAACCTAAGATCACTTAGAAGAAATACCCCAAAGGGGAACTCACAAGAACAATCCTGAACTCTTATTAAAAAAATAGCATGAACATGTCAATAATGAGCTTCTCTATATATAGAGTAGCATTGTTCCTAAATAAGCAATAAAGGAAATAGCTAATCCTGATCAACATATAAATTAGAAAGAAAATCTTCCTAAACAATTAAGCAACCTACTATTCTAGAAATAAGTAAATAAAGTAACACTACTAATCTAGAAAACATATGGAATATGTGGACCCCATCAGACGGGTCCATCAAGGCCTGCGGGTCCTGATCTTGGATCTCACTGCATCACTCTTTTGCAACACTAGCATTTGGGTCAACAAATGTGCACACTCGAGGGGTTCTTTCCCCTGATCTGGACTCAAAAGGCTTAGTAGTGACTCAAAAGAAACACAAGTAGCGAAGTCTCATAGGTGATACCTGTCCTTGTGTTACAGACGTGTGGGGATGATACAATCACAACTTTAATTAATCTAAGCTGATCACCGAGCAACATCCAGGATAGGCCATGCCCAAACATCTCAGTATTGGATGATCCTAGCTACTGTTTGTATCTTGGCTAATAATTAATTATAGCCAATGGTCCGCATGTAATAAGAGTCACAACAAGGTCATCCAGTTGGAAAATTTTAAGGTGTCTCCGACCCAGGGTAAGGCCCATCATATGGATGGCATTGGATCACCATCCATTTACAATTTGTAGAGCCTAAACAGCTAGTAACTGGATTAATCAAAACATAAGCATTTACTCAAGATTTAGTTGGTGTCTGTGTGTGCAAAGGCATGTTTATTCTGTATATTGTAGGTACATACATTGCTTTGCACATATTCGGAGCTTGAACCCAAGATTCTCTCCCCATATGCACCCAACCCACCACGGATTAGTCCTGACCCAGCCCCAGAAAATGCATTTCCAAATGGATTAGGTTGGGGGTTTAAGGGGGGTCTCTGCATCCCAGCCTGGCCTGCTCCCAGATTGTCATACATGGCTGTAAGATGAAAACAGAAAATAATGAATATCAGATAAAGACAACTAATGACAATATCCAAATTTGTGAATATTCAGTTATTTGAGAACAATAGCAGGCTACATTTGGCTTCTTATTTTTGTAACACACACAGCACACAGATGTAAGAATTAGACAGGATGTACTACATTGTCGATTGTTGAGTGATCATTCCCAAGTTCTAGGTGAACTTTTTTTTTTTTCTCAGTTTTCTAGGTGATCTACCCAAAACTAGATTTTCTCTGTATACCCACTTTTTGTACATTGTAGTACTGTTCTTCAGATAGCTACATTTTAGAAAAGCATAGCCAGTCAGGAGTAAGATAGAATAATAGAATAGGAGATCGCATAATAAAGCATTACTGATATATCCACTTTTTTAAATGTATTGAATCTTGGTTTCCTTGAGTGTAACGGTGACATCAAACCAGTTATCCAAGTGTACCATTTTTTTTTTTTTTTTTTTTTTTTTTTTTTTTTTTTTTTTTTTTTTTTTGTGTTGTGTGTGTGTGTGTGGTGGTGGTTGGGGTTGGGGGGGGGGGGGGGGGAGGATTGTTTAACCTTGCCTGTGTACATTGTATATGAAAAGATAAGTAACATATGGTATAGTACTGCAGACTACCATATTTTAGTTTAATCCTTTATAATCAAGGTTAACTGTAGAGAGATCCCACTTCATCCCTTGTAATCTTGGATAGCTTCTTATGTAGCCTCAAAAGGAATTGTATGCTCACAATGAGATACACGTCTCTCTCAACATATCTGTTTATGGTAAAATTCTTGGCTTTTAATGGTGCACTGTTCTTCATTCAATAAAAGCCAAAACCAGTTGACTGATTGACTCATAAGAAAGGACTTAAAAATTGGCCGAGACTGTATCAACATGAACTCGGTCTCTACCAACGTGTCACCCCCTGAGAATCTGGCCGAATCCTATTTTGTGAGATGATGTTGGAGGCTTTTGGAGTTCTTTTGCTCTGATCTGGAAAGAATCAAAACCGCATTCTCTAGAAGATTTAAGCATTCAAAGATTAGAGGTAATGTTCATCAGACTAAATGGAAGCCAATGCAACCACCTATTATTACTTAGATTTATTTTACATAACTAAAAAAGTTGTGGCTCAAAATCATAGGATATCATTTTCTTTCCTCTTTTGAAGCTTTTTAAACATTTTTTTCACTATTTTCTCATTTAGAGGACTCTAGGGTGCGAGTCAACTCGACTCAAGAGTGACCGAGTCGCCCCAGCTCATGTTTTCAAAACCCAGCTCATAAGAACTTGGCTCATTTCCAAAGAGCGTAGGCATCACAAACAGATGAGGTTTAGGCAATAGGTAAAAAAATAAATCACTATATGCATAGTTTTCAAAATTGGAATCATATCGCAAATCGTTCATACCCATGAATCGAATTGCGAATCGTATGATTTTTTTATTTTTCTAATAAAAATAATAATTTATAACCGTCCATTTTCTCATTTATAGTAGTATAAATACAATAACAAGTAAGTACATCATACAATCATATCAAGAGCATCGTGACATTAAAATGTATATACGTATATATGAAATAGGGGAACATTCATATGCATCTTTCCCTCACCATAGGGTGAGGGACACTTCCCTTTTGGAAATTTTCAAGTACATAGGGTGAGATACAAAATGCACTTTTCATGTGCAAAAAGGGAAGTGTCCCTCACCACCCTCACTCTATGGTGAGGGAAAGATGCATATGAACATTCCCCTATGAAATAAATGATGTGTAAATACCTTCTAGAACACAATTTTGTCCCCTTTACCCACACGGAATCTGATTTGCTTTAAAAACTAATAAATGGTATATCGAGAGCGTTGTGACATATAAACAATCATATCAAGAGGCTACCTAGATTGCTGCTCCCCCACCGCGCGATCCACTATCTCATGGGTTGGTTTCATTTTATTCATGACATGCTTCACTCTCGAAGGATAATTTGTTTGCAGTCTATGCTGCAGATAGGTTGACAGATGTATCATATTGACCTATGATTGAACCTTTGGTATGCCTCGGTCAAAATTATTGATAGAGGCCTATGATGGATTTCCATATTTGTGGACTTAACTATCAGTGATACAAAGCGTTTTCGTTGTGTGCCCTAATAAATGATCTCTGTCCCTATTCAGCAAAGGAAAAGGCTAAAACTTGAATGGCTAGTATCTAATAATCTAGTTGTATTTGTTAGTGCATGCCTTTAAAGTCTAATGGAAGATACCAAGGATAGAATGTTAAAAAAGACCAACTTATGAAGCCGGCAATGCGATCGAACTTGAGTGTCTGGTGTCTTATAATCTAGTTGTATTTTTTGTTAGTGTATGTCTTATTAAATCTAATGGAAGAAATCAAAGACTGGTAGTTAATGACCATCTAAAAAGCTAGCAATGGCTAAATTGTATTCAACATTCTAAGTGAACAAGACTAATTCAAAACCCGTGAATCAAGCGAACTACCAACAAACCAAATGATCCAAGGCGATGAACTAAATTCTCTAAAACAATTAATTGTTTCATTCTGTCTCAGCTAACCGGGATCATGGTGCTTAAAGCAAACTGCAACCCACAAACTGTGATCATGAGTTATGATCTAGCAATCAAGATATCCCTGCCCTGGAATATGTATGTGATGCCTCTCTGGCTGTCTTTCTATATCTCTAAGACTCTAACTCTCCCTAGGTGTGCATGATCCCTTCTAGCTAAAGTCAGTATGACTTAATTAATAATCTACAAGTTGATGATGCTTGTTTGGTTTCAATTATTTCCATATCTTGGAGTTCCCATATGGAAAAGAATGAACAATTTCTAGAAACAACTAGAGATGGAACCACAAAGGTTGGCCATTTTCCCAACAATGCAACTAGTGTGCCAGTCAAGGTATTGTCCCACTAGGGGGCTCGTATTGGGATTGAAGACTCATAGTTGTTAATATCCTTTCGGACCCCATTTCGGCCTGTCCTCTAGAATGAAAATTTTCAGCGGATTGGGAATATAAATATATAAATATATAGAAAAAATGTAAAAATATTAATTATGGATTTAATCCATTCTAGTAAAATAATACTATAACACACAAGCTTAATATTCAAACACATTCCTTACCCACAAAAGTTTGAACACAATTCTTACAATAATAAAAGTTAACAACCCCATGAAAAGTTCATAAAGTTTAACAAGAATAGTATGCTTTCAGACTTTCAAACATGTAATACTAAAAATACACTATGCAACAACTTTTTAGGGCATTTTCCTTGACTGATAAAATCATTCATTTAGGGTCACAGAACAGATAATTCATGGAGGAGATATTTAAAAAGATGGACAGCCTTGCATATCATCAAAACGAGTGAAAGCTATAGAAGCCTGGAATGAAATTTCTGAAAACAGGGGAAAACGATAAAACAGAGAGAAACAAAACAGAATTAGAATAACTCTGCAGATTTTCCCCTTTTTAGAACAACTCTCACAAAACAGAGAGCAACAACAGATTCAGAAAAAGACAGTAGAAGAAGAAGAAGAAGAGATTGAGTAGTGTGTACCTGGCACCGGCGACAGCGTGTCTGGGCTCCGACTGGGCGTGGTAGTGGCAGTGGCGTCGGCGATCGGCTTTGCTGGGCTGGCAACGGAGAGTAGAGAGAGGGACTGAGGGAGACTGAGAGGCGAGATGAGAGATGAAGAAGGTACTCTCTAGGGTTACGTTTGGCAGAAATGGGGGAAAACGCTTATTAAAGTCTTCCAACTTCATTGTTATTGTTTTTTCATTTAACCCCCTTCAGTTTTCCTTTCTTTTAAATGTCCTCAAAAACCATTTCGGCCAATCTTAGATTCCATAAAACAAAATTTCAGCCGAAATCTAACATACCAGCCATTTTGGCAGAGATTGACCGATATTCAAAACGAAACGAGTATCATTTTGTTTCGGCCACTTAATCCAAATGAAGTATATCAGCAATTTCGGATGAAGCGGCGTGAAATTGATAACTATTGAAGCGCACAAAAGGGGATGTAGAAATTGGTTTTAGCCTTGCTTTAACCAATTATGTTACATTGGTTTTAGTCTTGCTTTAATGATCATGTTTTTATTGTCCAAAAAAGGGTTAGTTTTGGAGGTCCAACACTTTAGATTGGATTTAGAGGCATTACGAGCCAAAGATCAGGGGGACAAATGGAAAAGGTAGGTCATTTTTTAGGAAACTGTCACATTGAAATGGCTTTTTAATTAGAAAATTGATTATTGGCTGGAAGAGAATATCTTACAAGTTCATAATTTCTTAAAGCAATATATGAAACTAGTAAGTTGACTCCTTGTTGGGTCAAAGTGGTCTTACTGGGTTTGCAGTAGTGGTGATAAGTCTGTCTCTCTCAATGGTACTAACGTACCGCATATTCTCTGTTTGAGCATCTATATCATTTGTCCACAAACATTAGCCAATTTAACCATAAAGTCATAGTTACTAGAACCATACGATTCGTATCTCAAATTTTAAGAAAAACGATTCGTATCCATACAATGAATCCCATTTACAGCTAAGTCTTATGATCTGATAAAGCACGGATACGCAAAAATGGGCCCTGAATCCGTATCCCGGGCGTATCGGACATGGATACGCCAAAAATACGTCCAGGATACGTTATTTTCATATTGGTTTTTTTTTTTTAATATCGTACACGTGCGGGATACGCACTTGACAGGTCGGGATACGTGCGAGACACGTTTTTAAGTGAAAAAGAGAAAACAAAGGGGAAAGAAAAAACGAAGAGGAGAAACAGAGAAGAGAATATGAAGAGGAGAAACCCTAGACATCATCGCCTCGCCTTCTCCTACGACGACAAGAGCATTACCGGATGCCGTCGTCCTGCTACATCGTCTGCCAGGTCGTCATCGCCTGTAGCAAAGAGGAAAAAAAAATGAAAAGAAGGGGGAAGAGCATAAACCCTAATGTCTGCCAGGTCGTCATTGCATCGCCTTCACCTCCTGCTACATCGTCATCCTCCGACGACGAGAGCATCACCGGCCAGCACGTCGTTGTCCTGCTACATCTATATCCTTCGGTCGTCATCCTGCAGTAGCAAAAAAAGAAAAAAAAAAAAGAAGAGAAAACTGCTACCTGGGATCATCACCGGCCAGCACCTTCGCCGCTGCAGCATCTCCGCTCCCTCAGCTCCACCTTCGCCACTACATACATGCGCCGCCGCTACAAAACCAGCACCGCTGCTACAGAACCAGCAAGAAAGGGCTGTGTCTGCTTCATCTATCAGCTTCTCTTCTTTCTTTCCTTTTTTCTCTGCTGCTTTATCAGTTGAGTCTGCTTCATCAGTAATTTTAAGATGATAGTTTTTTTTTTTTCCAGAAAGGCTATATATATTTTTAAGATGATAATTTTTTTGTTTTGTTATGTTGTTTGGATTGGACTTTGTATGTTTTGATCTTCTTGTTTTGTTAATCAAACTGTTTTCAACATATGCATACTTTAATCTCTGAGCTCATTCCTTTGAATGACATCAATGATATTAAGGTCCTGTTGGTAGTCAAGTCTCATGTGATTTTTTTTTTCTAGGAGAGACTTATGTATCTTTTATTGTGCTTGTTTGCTGATTTTTGATTTAGAAGTATGCAGTCAGTCCTAGGTGACTAGGTGTTGACTCCTATTTTTATTACATAGTCATATAAAAAAATATTTTTAAAAAAATTCAACGTATTCCTGACGTATCGTATCCTACTTTTTTGAAAAATGGCGTATCTGCGTATCCGTGTCCCATATTCGTGTCCTTGCTTCATAGCTTATGATCAAAGCAGAGCCTATGACTTACAACCAGCCCAAACATCACTCTTGTTGAAGTAATATTGACGCAAATCCTAAGGTTAGGATTTGGATCGTAGGTGTCACAGCACAATTATAAGTTTCCGCAAAAATAATCCCACGATGAAGCCACTCTCCAGCGATAAAACCCCACAAGGGAGAAATATATTAAACTTCAACTCTATCTCTCCTCTAATACACTGCTCATATAAATAGGGAAAATAAACCTAAGGGGCTAAGAATCCTAAACAAACTAGGAAATCAAACAAATTGGAAACTATCCAAATTAAAATTAGAAACTAAAAACAATTAATTAAATAAAATAATAAAATATCTAAACTTCTTTGCGTCCTACATGGACCACAAGTCTTCTTGCAGTGATTTATTGTCGCTGCTGCAGTAGGCATGAACTGTTGGAAATTAGAATGAAGTGAATTTTCAAGATGACGGAAAAAAATAGTGAAATAAGCATCTGAATGACTTCAGCCAATTGTGAACATATTGCCCCTTTCCAGTAGAGGAGCAAAGCAAAGGTACAACAGTAGCTATTTAGCTATCGAAAACACTCAACCTCTTCGCTAAGGAGCTGCTGAGCTGCTCTCTGTGCCAGGTCAAGGTGCTCTGCCATAATCGATTGATGAGCAACACAGGTTCATGAGATAAAGCTCTGCTGAGGATGAATAAGATTTTACTTGGTACCGTACATGATTGATTACTGATTAGTCTAGTAATAATTTTCTTGCAGCAACAGAGTTTTAATGCATCTATATTGCCTTCAGAATTTAAATATTCTTATTCTTTCTGTACTACGAAGCAACAACATTGCAACTTGGAAATTTATTCCTTAAGAGTATCAAATCCATGAGAGAATATAACTATACTGGGTCTTATTGTATTTTTCTTAAAATCCACGAGACTATACTTGGTCTTATAGTATTTTCCTTCTCCTGATTAGTAACATGACTTGACCCATGGCCTCCTGGTTGCCACTATCAGCACTTTCCAACTGTGCTGCCAGCTCTTGTAAAATATTGGAAATCAAATAAAAATAAGTGCAGGTTCTGCATCCACGAGGAAATCTGTATGTTTAGGCTAGGGATACAACAAAGAGAAGCTGGATGTTTCCAGTTTCCACAGGTACGTATAAAAACATTGTAGGTGGAATGTCATTGTGGGGCAATACAATTGTGTTAAAAAAAAAAAAAAAAAATTACCTTCATTGTGATTTAACGAAGACCAAAAGGTAGTAGCAGACCAAATATCAAAATTATGTATGGATCAAAACTACAGGAGGAGACTACTCAAGAAATGGGTATTACCATTAAATTTGTTAGATTTTGATGATGCCAAAAATAGGTTTCGGACACCACCGGTCAAGTAATAAATGCTAGATGAGAATGTAGTAAATAAATGAGAGAGATAGAGGGAATTTATAGTGGTTCGGTCTGTATGACCTACGTCCACTTTGAATATGGTGATCTTTGATTGATAAGGTGGATTACAAGCGAGAGAGAGGTGAGTAAGATTTTAATCATTTTTTCAGTGATAAGAGGGCTCCTCTATTTATAGTCATCCCCTAACAGATGGGGACGACTTCTCTTTGGAGCCTCAGAGCTGTCCTCGAGGACGGGCCAGGTGGAGGCAGGTGAGATATTCTCCGCAGGAATTGGTAGAAGCGGGACTGCTTCCAAAGCGACGTAGATGCCTGCCTTGACTTGGTCACTCCGTGGATCTGGACCTGGGCTTCCCTGGTGGATTTGGATCTGGCTCATCATATTCTAGGCCACTTGGGCCTGACTCATCATTTGCCCCCAATGCCCTGCGCACAAAGAAGCTTTGAAAGGGGGGCATTTTGAGAAGAAGGAGATGAGCCTAAAACTTGCTGCCCCAGACCAAAGTTGGAGCAGAGGACAAGGTACCAAGCGGCCGATCTGCAGTTTGCTGTGCAGGCGGAGAGGAGGTGGTTGCGCCAACAGACGAAGCAGGCAGCAGGAGGCTGGGCGCCCGGAAGAGGCCTGGGCGGTCGACAGGCAGTCTGGGCGCCAGGAGCAAAGGTGCCAGGGAGCTGGGCGCCAGGGGTGCTAGAGTGCTGGGCGCCAAGGTGCTAGGGTGCTGGGCGCCAACAGGGAGCTGGGATGCCAGGAGGATCTTTAGTATCCAGGAGCGGTTGAGGCCCGATTGTTGACATTCAATCTGGAAAGAGAGGCAGACTTCTTGCCTGCTTGAGAGCAGTGCAGAGACGAAGCATTTTTGCAACCCGCGAGAGGGCCGCTAAGCTGGATATATAGACTGCCTGTTTAAGAACAGTGCAGAGGCCAAGCTTTTTGGGCGACCCGCGAGAGAGCCGCTAAGTTGAAGATAGGCTGCCTGTTTAACAACAGTGCAGAGGCCAAGCTTTTTTGGCGACCCGCGAGAGAGCCGCTAAGCTGGAGATAGGCTGCCTGTTTAAAAACAGTGCAAGAGGCCAAGCTTTTTTTGGCGACCCGCGAGAGAGCCGCTAAGCTGGAGATAGGCTGCCTGTTTAAAAACAGTGCAGAGGCCAGCTTTTTGGCGACCCGTGAGAGAGCCGCTAAGCCGGATGATAGGCAGCCTGTTTAAAAACAGTGCAGAGGCCAAGCTTTTTTGGCGACCCGTGAGAGAGCCGCTAAGCCGGATGATAGGCTGCCTGTTTAAAAACAGTGCAGAGGCCAAGCTTTTTGGCGACCCGTGAGAGAGCCGCTAAGCCGGATGTATAGGCTGCCTGTTTGAGAACAGTACAGAGGCAGGTCACCACGTAGGGCGATCCGCGAGATGATTCATCAAATGGAACGTCCAAGAGAGAGAAAATCATCCCAAGAGAATGCAAGTAGCTGTAATGATGGGTGCAGTAGAGAAAAAACAGACGGAGACCGTTGTTGAGCGGACTGCAGCAATAGGCGAGGTTGAAGGAGAGGATGGCGTGGCTGATGGCGCTGGCGGGCGGAGGGGCGCCGGCGTCGCGGCAAGCGGGTGCAGGGGCGCCGGGCGTCGCGGCAGCGGGCGCAGGGGCGCCGGGCGTCGCAGCAGCGGGAGCAGGGGCGCCGGGCAGCGGGCGCAGGGGCGCCGGGCGTCGGGCGCCGCGGCAAGCGGGCGCAGGGGCGCCGGGCGTCGGGCGTCGGGCGCCGCGGCAGCGGGCGCAGGGGCGCCTGGCGCCGCGGCAGCGGGCGCAGGGGCGCCGGGCGCCGGGCAGCGGGCGCAGGGGCGCCGGGCGTCGGGCGCCGCGGCAGCGGGCGTCGGGCGCCGCAGCAGCGGGCGCAGGGGCGCCGGGCGCCGCGGCAGCGGGAGCAGGGGCGCCGGGCGCCGGGCAGCGGGCGCAGGGGCGCCGGGCGTCGGGCGTCGGGCGCCGCGGCAGCGGGCGCCGGGTGTCGGGCGTCGGCGCCGCGGCAGCGGGCGCAGGGGCGCCGGGCGTCGCAGCAGCGGGAGCAGGGGCGCCGGGCAGCGGGCGCAGGGGCGCCGGGCGTCGGGCGCCGCGGCAGCGGGCGCAGGGGCGCCGGGCGTCGGGCGTCGGGCGCCGCGGCAGCGGGCGCAGGGGCGCCTGGCGCCGCGGCAGCGGGCGTAGGGGCGCCGGGCGCCGGGCAGCGGGCGCAGGGGCGCCGGGCGCCGGGCAGCGGGCGCAGGGGCGCCGGGCGTCGGGCGCCGCGGCAGCGGGCGTCGGGCGCCGCAGCAGCGGGCGCAGGGGCGCCGGGCGCCGCGGCAAGCGGGAGCAGGGGCGCCGGGCGCCGGGCAGCGGGCGCAGGGGCGCCGGGCGTCGGGCGTCGGGCGCCGCGGGCAGCGGGCGCCGGGTGTCGGGCGTCGGGCGCCGCGGCAGCGGGCGCAGGGGCGCCGGGCGTCGGGCGTCGGGCGTCGGGCGCCGCGGCAGCGGGCGCAGGGGCGCCGGGTGTCGGGCGTCGGGCGCAGGGGCGCCGGGCGTCGGGCGTCGGGCGCCGCGGCAGCGGGCGCAGGGGCGCCGGGCGTCGCAGCAGCGGGAGCAGGGGCGCCGGGCGCCGGGCAGCGGGCGCAGGGGCGCCGGGCGTCGGGCGCCGCGGCAGCGGGCGCAGGGCGTCGGGCGTCGGGCGCCGCGGCAGCGGGCGCAGGGGCGCCGGGCGTCGCGGCAAGAGGGACTTGGGCGCCCGGGGGAGAAGTCCTGGGCGCCTGGGGGATTTGTCCTGAGGAGGAAGTCCCATGGGGGTTTGTCCATTACGTATTCCTTTTTTTTTTTTTTTTTTTTTTTTTTTTTTTTCGGGGGCGCTGCCCCCTGGGCCCCCGCGAGCTGACCGGTCAGCTCGACCCCCGCCGGGGGACACCCCCGGACCCCCTCTGCGTAGCGCCTGATATATCCCTTAACACATGTAAATTCCAAGACTCTGCCCCTCGGTAACTTCTGATGGGTCATCCCAAAAGAAGAAATGAGAGAGCTTCTCAGGCTAAGGAGAGGGCTGTGCCAGCTGGAAGAGCTTCCGAGGCTAATCTTTCTGTGGCCCGCGAGAGGGCGACCAGGCTTGAGACCGAATTCTTAGTAGCTTAAGAGAGGGCAGTCAGGGCAGAGGCTGAGCTTGTGAAGGACCTTGAGAGGGCTTCGCTCAGTGAGGCTGAGCTTCTGAAGACCCTTGAGAGGGCTCACTGAGCTTCTGAAGACCCTTGCGAGGGCTTCGCTCGGTGAGGTGAGCTTCTCGCCATGGAGTATGCCTCGGCCAAACTGATGATGTCTATGGTGATGCCGAGGACAACTTTGAGAGTGATTAGAGGGCAGGGGACTCTATATTTTTTTTTAACTTGTAGCACTGATAAAAAATGATTTTATTAATCCATTGTTTAGTGCTACACAACATTGTTGAAAAAACCAAGCCCCCAAACCCTCACTACTTTGATACTCTTATGGTATTACTGGTAATTTATTTTCAACAGTTCCGCGTTCCCTGGCAATGTGTTCAACCACTGCATCGCGAGGAGTGAATGCTTGTCTGTCTCTCTGCGGAGCAGGACCGCGTTGGTCTCTGACAGGTAGCCTCTCTGTCCTGCTTCGCTTGTTGCTTCTATCCTTCCTTTCCTCTCTGTCTCGCCCCCTTCCCGTTGTCGACGGCTCTGGAGGACTCCCCTCGCCTGGCCCTTGTGGTATCTTCAGCATTTATATACTTCTGAACCTTTGTTAGTAGCTCTGGCATGCTTTTTGGCGGGCGTTTCATCACTGAGAAATGGAATCTCGATGAACGGAGACCTCCGAGGAAGGCTGTCATGGACACCTTGTCGTCAGGCTCTTCAATTTGAAGTACCTCCTCGTTAAAACGAGTGAGGTAACTCCTGAGGCTTTCATTTGTATCCTGCTTTATGCTGAGCAGGTGTGTGGCAGGCTTCTGGTGGCGGCGTCCTCCGATGAAATGTGACACAAAGGACTTGCTTAATTCCACAAAGGTGGCGATGGAGGTAGGGGCGAGATTGGCAAACCACTGCCGGGCGGAACCCTTCAGTGTGGTTGGAAATGCCCTACACATAATCTCGTCAGGGATATTATGCAGCTGCATTTTGGTTTTGTACGTCTCCAGGTGGTCCAATGGATCCTTTCTTCCATCAAAGGTCTCCATGGACGGCATCTTGAACTTTCTGGGAAGCGGGTAGTTCACCACATCGGGCTTGAACGGTGTGTCCGTTCGCCCGACTAGGTGATCCACTGTCTCCGGTGCCTTCGCCTTCATGGCGTTGTAGACTTCTCCCAGTTGGTTCTGCATCTCCTTGATCTTTTCGTCCCAGGGATTGGGAGCTTCCCTGGATAGGTCACGAAAATAACCTCCCTCCTCCATGCTTTGGTTTTCACTCTCCCCTTCTTGGAAATGAGGACCCTCTCCATTAGAAGAAGAGGGAGGAGGTGGAAGTCCTCCAAGCTGGGCTCCACCGGGCACTCCATGAGGGGCGCCCTGGGGAATTCCTTGGGGAACTCCCTGGGCGCCCTGGGGAACTCCCTGGGCGCCGCCCAGAGGATGGGCGCCCAAATGGGGAGCTCCCTGGGCGCCGCCCATCCCCATATGGGCGCTGAGGCGGGGAGCTCCATGGCGTGGAGCTCTTGGAATTCTTTGGTGCGATGCTCCTTGTGATACTTCTCCAAATTGTGCTCCTCCTTGCCTTGCTAGCACAAGTTGTAAGATTTGCTGGTTTTGGGCTACCAGCTGTTGCATGGTCTCCAACATCTGCTGAGGAGTGGGAGCAGGAGCATTCGAGGTAAGGTCATTCGGTGGAGGAACATCCTCTCCCCGCCTGGGGGAGTCTGGGCGCCTGGAAGGGCCTGGACGCCCGGAAGGGCCTAGGCCTGTTGGGCGCCCATCTTGAGTGAGATTATCCTCCGGTCGTCTTGCTAATCTTGTGGTGATCACCATAATTTCTGAAGAAGATGATGGGAACTTTTGTTCGTTCCCCACAGACGGCGCCAAACTGATGATGCCAAAAATAGGTTTCGGACACCACCGGTCAAGTAATAAATGCTAGATGAGAATGTAGTAAATAAATGAGAGAGAGAGAGGGAATTTATAGTGGTTCGGTCTGTATGACCTACGTCCACTTTGAATATGGTGATCTTTGATTGATAAGGTGGATTACAAGCGAGAGAGAGGTGAGTAAGATTTTAATCATTTTTTCAGTGATAAGAGGGCTCCTCTATTTATAGTCATCCCCTAACAGATGGGGACGACTTCTCTTTGGAGCCTCAGAGCTGTCCTCGAGGGACGGGCCAGGTGGAGGCAGGTGAGATATTTCTCCGCAGGAATTGGTAGAAGCGGGACTGCTTCCAAAGCGACGTAGATGCCTGCCTTGACTTGGTCACTCCGTGGATCGTGGACCTGGGCTTCCCTGGTGGATTTGGATCTGGCTCATCATATTCTAGGCCACTTGGGCCTGACTCATCAGATTTCACAAAAATATAAACAAATCCTTAAAGAAGGCCCACCAAGAAAAGAAGGTACATTAAGTTGGTAGACTACATGAGGCTAAATCCTATTAAACAACCACCAATAACAGTAACCTAACCTAGTGATTGGAGATCCAGCATGGTTTAGCGGCAAGCAGTAGTATGATGATCCCATGAAAGAACTAAACTTTCATGGTTTACTGAGTCTACTAGGCTCGGGAATTAACTGGGGTGTCTAGATTGGGCTAAGCAGCTGGAGCACATTTTGCCCAAAACAAAGTTCACCCACCTTGTGAAGTAGGAACGTGTTCAACTTAGCCTGATTGAGACGAGTTGGCCCGGTTGTAATTGGCCATATTTGCACTTAGTTTTCCTTTTGTCCTTCAATGCTATTCATAACTTTCTCTTAAATTTACCTACAAATCCTAGGAAAGTGAAGTTCTCATTTACATCTCCACCTTATATCATTTACCCCTCGCACTCTTTAATAATCCATCTACATCTCCACCTTATATCCTTCACCCCTCGCACTCTTTAATAATCCTTCAGTGGAGCTCATTTCACCATGAATTTCTACGTACTTTTATGCAAACAAACTACCGTTAGGTGATGACCAATGTAAACTAGTGAAACATTTCCAAAATTGGATGCCCCCCACACCAATCCACATCAGTAAATTAGAGGCATATTGAAAGAAAATTAATTTAATTGAACAAATTTCCAAAAGCAAAAGCAAATTCAATCAAAAGTGTACTTACCGAGAACAGGGTCTGCGCTACTGTCGCCTGAACAGACTGTTGAAGTAAAACACCCTTGATGACCAACAAGATGAGCACCGGATTCTTTTGTTCTTCTTCCTCTCTCGTATATATATGCAGGCGATAACGATCCTGTGGAGGCAATAGCATATGCACTCCAGCATATAACCAGCAAACTACAATTGGGGCAAAAGTGTCCATTGCTTCATCACTCAAATACCCCTCCCAATAAACCATCTTTGAAAAATTTAGCTGAAAAACAAAACCCTCCAGAGAATTAAATCAATGGATGGCCAAATGATTAGAACACAGCTTTAGAAGTGATTGTGAACCCATATTCGATTCTCATTAAACCTGCATTTTAATTGCAGATCTAAGGGGAATATTAGAAAATCCTAGACCATTAGAAATCAGATGAAATAGAATAGATAAAGAGATCTTATAAAGTAGTGGAAAATAAAAGGGAAAGAGTGGGAAAAAAAAGTATTTAAAGTTGCCTTCCCTCCAAAAATCCAGCTCAGGTAGGCCTTGTGTTGGGCCTGAGCTTTTCAATTAGTGTAGCCCACATATTAATGTGCCACTTCTGAGGATTCCCATTTCTTTGAATCTCAAATGATGAATTAAACTTTTCTAAAAAAAAAATGTGTACCAAGATATTTCACTTTGTGGGAGTAGTATTTAGCACTGGGTTCGACTGATAAGGATGACATAATTATTTGACTGGATTATGTGAATATCATTGGGCCCATTTGTTTGGAGGCATTTCTAATGGGAATTCCCACCGTAGCATTGATTGATGTTGTCCCTTAATTTTGAATTTCATGTTGAAACGGTGAGAATTCATAAAATCAATATGGTAAAATATTATTTTTGGCCTGTAAAATTCTCTAAATTTCAATTTCCAAAATGCTACGATGTACTTGAGCATTTGTGAACCCGGATGGAAGACGGAAGTTGGAGAGTTTAAAATACTAAAAACAAAGAATTCTCAGAATTCCTGCAAACAGACTGCCCCCAGTAAGTTTGGGAGTGTGCTAAAACAAGGGAGGGCTTTAGAACCAGCTCAAAGTATTTGCTCCATATGATAAAATTGAACATCAGAATAACTTTGACATGATTTTTAGTTCGTTTCAATTTTCAAAAATAGATAACGATGTTTAATAAGATTGAACAGATTGGAGGAGAGAAGAGCAAACTCAATCCATTTTTATTTTTTATCTCTACATGGGGTTTTGAACTCATGCACTCTATTCAAACACCCATGTCCCTCCCTAACCAACTTATTAGCTCAAGCTGAGGGACCAATCCATATTCAATTTAGATAATTAGATAACTAACGTATACCATATCCTTCTAACTTCGTGTTTTGGAAATGACTCATTCACTGCACATTGCCCATGCTTTGGATCAAAACGTCTTTAGTGAGATAGGTAAGTTGAGGATCGAGCTCTAGAGGAAGCCAAGTAGTATCAATTGCAGGGCCGAACCCTGGTGGAACTGGGGTGGTAAAGGGCTACTGCACACCAGAAAGTTAAGGCAGTTCCGTTGACCCAGCCCAAATTCTGGCCGATCTATTTGGTACCTGAGAAGTGATATAAATAAATAACCACCACATGATGGCTACGCTTTCAATTGTTAAACAATTTCCAACACATCATTGTAACCAGAGTGAACAGATTCCCACGAAATCTGTGTACATGTGCGTGCGTGAGAGAGAAGAATCAGAGTTTGAGTTGCATAATGTACAACTCTTATTTACATAAAATGCATGTTTTTGATAACCAAATGCTGGAATCTGCATTCTAACCAATAATAAGATCCCCCAATCCCACTATCTACAGGATCCAACCCATTTATACTTCCTGGCATACAGAGTCTTTGGTCCCAAAAGCCCACTTTGCTGAAGCTTTCAGGACCCACTACAGTGCCTGAATAATAATCAACACTAATCCACACTACATACAGCAGTAAAGTAGCCAAACTGACAAGCTCCTCCTTCCCCCCCACCCCAAATAGACTCCATGTTTATCCAAACAAACCCCACAAGCAAGCATTCTTCAGATTTCCTCATTCCCTGCCATTAGAAATTTTTGTTCAAATTACAGCATCCAAGCTCACACCGCCATCAACTGCGTCCTTCAGATTTCCCCTAAGAAGAGACATGAGGCCCCCACCATGCACCCTTCCCTCAGGAACCACAAAGCTAAAGCCATTGCTCCCACGGCTTCCTTTGCTTCCCTCTTCCTCCCTTTCAGCACCCACTAATCCCAAAGAGGAGGTTTTCATGGACAAAGGAACCAATACCTGTGGGGGTATGAGCTGCCTCGTCCCAGTTTTATCTGATGACTCGATGCAATCAGAAACAGCACTCAATCCTGAAGAGTTATCATTATCCAAGCTGCTACCCATTGTAGAAACGGACACGAGCCCACGGAAGAGATCAGGCCTTATCAGACTACCTTTCAAAGTATCCTGGTCCTGGACCATGCTACCATGAGCTGCACACAGCCCACTCTTACCTCTTGCAAACTTCTCACACAAACCCTGGCCCCATGTGCACCGCTTCCCTCCACCATGTGCCTTGCAGAAATCTGTGCTTCCCTGCGCGCTCTTACCACAATTCTCAAACTGACACCGCTTGCCCCCACCATGCCTAACGCAGCAATCAGTGCGCCCACGGGCGCTCTTGGTGCAGCCAGCCACGACACATCGCTTTCCACCACCATGTGCAACACAGTAGTCAGTCCCACCATGAACACTCTTTGGGCAGATTCCGCCACCTTCAAAGAGGCAGCGCTTCCCTCCACCATGCCCCTTGCAGAGGGGTGTGCTACCCTCAGCACCCTTTGTGCACCCTGCAAACACACACCGCTTGCCCCCACCGTGGGCCTTGCAATACAATGTGCTCCCTTGGGCCCCCTTGTTGCATCCCGGTTGTTGGCACCGACGTCCTCCACCATGCGAAATGCAAAGCCCAGCCTGCCCTTCAGCGCTGCGGTTGCACCCTACCACGTTGCACCTCTTTCCACCACCATGCCTAATGCACAGACCTGATTTTCCACGTGCAGCCTTGGTACACCCCGAGTGACCACACCGCCTACCACCTCCATGTGCAATGCAGTAATCCGTCTTACCCTCGGCGCTTTTAGTGCAGCCAAGATGCTGGCATCTCCTCCCTCCTCCATGTGCCTTACAGTAAGCAGTTCGGCTCTCAGCCCCCTTGTTGCACCCAGGTTTCTGGCACCTCTGCCCACCTCCGTGAGCAATACAGAGACCTGATGCTCCCCTTGCCCCCTTCGAACAACCGTTAAACCTGCACTTCTTGGGATGGTGGCCCCTGTGTGCAGATCCTTCAGATGACATGCCTAGCAAGCAGTCAGTGCCGGTTGTGGCGGAAGGCTCAGGACTTGATTGAAGTTGATGACAGATGCTATTCCCAAGATCCAAATGACAGGTCTCTGGCAAACTTTTGCTCCTCCCCAGCCTTGGAGCCAAGAGAAGAGAAGGCATGTACCCTCCAGATATCCTCTTGCCTGAAGTTGAACCCTCATCGACAACTGGAATGAGTAGCCGCTTTTCGACAGGAAATTGGTTTTGGATGTATGATGGAATGGGTTCACTATCTGAACCTGAGTATTCGTGCGGACACGGACATTCCTCAGCTCCTCTGGAAAGCCCAAGTTTAAGCATTCCTGAATCTCCATCAGAACCCAATAATTGATTAAAAATGGTGGCAGATTCCTTGTTTCTAACAGTCACAGTTTGGTAATAGTCATCAGGATAAGAGCTTGGAGTTGGACCCAATCCAAGAACCAACCTGCACCTGTCATCTGGTGCTTGGGCAGAAATAATATCAGGATTGCTCTTAGAATTGCTGACTTGGTCACTTCTGCTCATATTATGGCCAAGGCACTCTAGGCGCAATGCTGTATCACCTAAGTTATCAATCCAATCACAGTTCGTGTTGTGTCCAGTTTCTGCATATGAATCAGTGAGCTGACCTTTTCCAAGGAACGATTGACATGTCATGTTGAGATCCATCCAATCTACTCTTCAAAGGAAAGGTGACAAATCAGATGAAGCGAGGATTGGGAATTGGACTTGGGAGGACTCAAACCCAGGATACAGCTGTTCTAGCAGATATGCTGTTTAGTAGGTATGCACACTGACAGAAAATACACAAGGAACTTCAGTACCAGAACTCCACCGCTCACAAAGCCCAATGTGTCTGATCCATCCTATCTACTCTTAAAACGAAAGGTGAGTAGGTGACAAATCAGATGAAGCAGGGATTGGGAGTTGGGAGGACTAAAACCCAGGATGCAGCTTTTCTAGAAGATATGCTGTTTAGTAGGTATACACACTAAGTGAAAATACACGAGGAACTTCAGTACCAGAACTCCACCACTCACAAAGCCCGATGTGTCTGATCTATCCATGCTGACTCAACAGATTAAGAGACTTTTTATCAGTTTGCTACCAAGTTCTCAGTATATCTGACTACGTTTCTTGGATAGAAGCCTTTAAGAAGAACAGTCAAGATTGATGCACTGAGAAGGTGTGTAGCACGCCTTCTGGTCTTAGCTGAATAAATCTTAAGCTTCATTCTCCTAACAGAGAAGAGAAACATGAATAACTTCAAAAAAGAACCATATGCATAAAAAAAAATTATATAAATGCAACATTTTATACAGTTACTTCTAACCTGTACGGGTAAAAGTCAGTTATTTTATCTTATAATCTACTCCAAAGGCTACTGTCTGCTAATAAAAAAAGTCAACAATCTAGAAAACAAGAAACAAAAAGGAAAAGAAAGAAAAGGAATAAAAGAGTACACAAAATAACCATTTACTAACCGCATACAGCAGAATAGAGCTAGATAAGCATTTTAACAAAAGTTTGACCATGGCTAAATTGCTCTATCCTAGCATATATTTGTCTGTCTGAAACATAACATAGGCTATTTCAAGTTCTAAGCGCATTATCCAAACCATCTCAGATAACATTCATTTATTTTCTCTTGTATTGGATATGCAATACCACTATATATTTGGTTTCCTTTTGCTGAGCCATGTCTCTCATGGCTTGCACGCAAGGAACAATTTTAGCACCATGTGGGACCCACCTATCATCAATACAACCCTCTCACTCTCACAAAACCCCATGAATCGGCACTCGCCCTAACTTGACACTGAATCTGAATTATAGTCACCATTGCTTTGAATTTCATAAAAGATGTAACTTAAGAAACCCTCAGTGGATTTGATGATCTTACTTGAGATGATTCTTTGCCCAAAATCATATCCATAATGAGACCTTTCCATCAAACTATTCCACCCATAATTGGAATGCATTCAAGTGGGTCCCACAATGGGCTTAGATCTTTACCTCTCATGCATGCCCGTCAGAGGTACCTCTTAGCAAAAGAAAATCTACTTATCTATACAGAAGCTATCCTATGCACACTTTTTTTGTGCACGCCATGCACGCCTCTTGTGGGGCCCACCTGATGACCCATCCAAATGGTCCACACACACAGGCCACGCCTGAATTACACCAGTCTCATTTTGACACCCATCCAAATGATATGCACAATTGGATCAACAGGTCAATTTTTAAAGGGCTGAAACTTGTTTGCCGTTGACGAAGTAGTTAGGCTGATTAGATGGTGCCCATGTTATGTACATAAGTAAACCCCAACCAAATGAAAACATCCCCCCCCTAGTCCAATCCCCAAGTGGCGGGTCCATGCACACCCCGCCGCTAGATAACTTCCATGCGCGACTCGCTATGGGGCCCACCCACTGGCCATGGGACCTGGGATGATTTAAAGATCTACCGAGGCCCCTCCTATGTAAAAAATAGCCCCATTCAATAATCCGGGGCCCACAAATACAATCCATTTGGATGGGATGTGCAGCCGATCCAATGGTTTACAGTCCATTTGGATGGGTGCAAGCATGGTGGGGCCGGTGACTAGGGGGAGGGGTGTTTCGTGTTTGGTTTGCATTTACTCAAATGGACCGTCAAGTGGGCCCCACTAGGGGTGCACATCAAAGATAGGATAATTTCCATACATATATATATATATAATGGGGCCAGCTCTCCTAACTGAGCTTAGGATACGGTAAGCTGAAGTAAGCTTAATTGCGTGGTGGGGCCCACCTGGGACCTACATGGGGATAGGGGTGGGGGGGATTTCAAGGACTCCCTAGGACCCTCCTTCCTACAAAAATCAGCTCCAATCATGGTTTCTATCATCTCCATCTGGGCACCAAAAGTTTAATGGTCAAATGTCCATTCGGATCAGTACACAGTCGATCCAATGGTCTAGTAAATTCGAATTTGAACAAAATTGGTAGGCATGTGCAATTTAGGGGAGTCATGTGTTTGGTCCATTCGGATGGACCAAGGATAGGCCCCAGAAGCATTAGCTTATGGAATCTTATCCTAACTTAAGCTTAGGAAAGCCTTGCCCATATATAATATGCAAAAGTGCATAATATTTACACTTATCTTTTCCAAATACACTCATCTTTTCCCAAAAAAGTACATATTATTTAGCAATATCCATTAGTAACCAACTTTAGTACACACATTACCGTATGAAAAGACATAAATATGGAACTGATGAATAAGTGTGTCCATATGTATCAGTGGAACTATGTTACGACTCCACCTTTTTTCTATGAATAGCGATTTTCGTTAGTGTGAAAGGGACACACAGTATAAGAGATTTTGATATTTGATGGAGCCAGCAGGTACAGGAAAGACCAAATCAGAACCACCACTGCTAACTCAAGAGACATCTAGGGTAAAATGACCAAAATATACAACACTCCCAAATAAACAAGCCTGTCAAAAGCATGGATAGAAATTGCGGCCGCTACGCTACGCCGTAGTGGCGGCCATCGCAACCGTAGCGGCCGACACGTAGCGGTGGGTATAAAACCCCACTTTTGACGAGATTTAGGTTTTTTACCCTCTTTTCCACATTCTTCTTCACTTTGGCTGCTCGTAACTTCCCTCTTGTGGTCCCAAGTGACTCCCAACTCCATTTTTTCAAGATTTCTTGCCACCAAATCAAAACACTCAACTATTCTAAGGAATCTAAAGATTTCTCAACAAGATTCTTCATCTAGGTATGTGATTGAATCACAACATAATGGCATCATTGTCTTGTTTTATTGTAGATTCCATGCTTCCTTTTGATCTTGCATGCATATCTTTTGTTCTTATTTATATATTGTTATTTTTATTTTCAGATTTATGTTATTTAAAAAAAAAAAAAAACATTATCACTTATGGAAAACTCATGAAACAACTTGAAAATAGCTTCATATTGTTAGATCTATGTTTCCCATAGATCATTCCAACATATATTGCTTGTTTTCAAAAAAAATTCCTTTTATTATTTTCGGATTTTTTTATTTTTATAAAAAAAAATATTTTTAGTAATTGAATACCAATCAAATGTCTTGAAAAGGGCTCCTAGATTTTAGATGTATGTTTCCCAAAGATCACTCCAACATATATTGCTTGTTTTTTTGCTTTTATTTATTTTTTATTTTCGGAATTTTGTTATTTTTTGGAAAAAAAATATTTTTAATAATGGAATGCCAATCAAATGTATTGAAAAATGCTCCTAAATGTTTTGAATATGTTTGGCATAGATCAATCCAACACTTTCTCTGTCTTTCCCTTTTTTTTTTCGGATTTATTTATTTTTTGAAGGAAAAAATGCCTTAACTAATTCATTACCCATTATATTGTTTTAAATAAGGCCCCTAAATATTATATCTATGTTTGGCATAGATCAATCCAACATATATTTGTCTTTTCCTAATTTTATTTTATTTTCTTATTTGCGTATTTTTTAATTTTTTGAAAAAAAAAAGTACTTTAAGTAATGAAATATCAATTAAATGTGAAGAGAATGATTCCTAGCGTTAGATATATGTTTCCTCTAACATGTTTTTTTATTTTTAACATACTACTTGTTTCTATTTATAGGTATTCAGTCTTCTATTGTGTATTTGTGTTTGCCAATTGATAACTTAAAATGCCTCGTGATATTGATCCCGCATGGAGCTTTGGTGAGGCAGTTGAGAATAACATGTTGAAAATCAAATGCAAGTTTTGTGGGAAAGTGACCAATGGGGGCATTACAAGATTCAAACACCACTTGGGCCACAATTCTGGCAATATCGCTGGCTGTACCGAAGTACCAAGGAAAGTCAAAGAACAAATGAAAGCTTTGGTTGGCCAAAACAAAGCTAGAAAAGTTGAGATAAAAGAAAAGAGGCAGCAAGATGTTGATGCTGCCCGTTATGATGTGTTTGGGGATGAAGGTTTTGATGAGGAAGATGCACAGATGGAGGCTGCACGCCGAGTCCATCATGAGTCACCAAGAAGAACATGAACGTCGTGCATTTGCTGGAAGCAAATATTATGATGTAGGGGGCTCATCTGCTGTGCCAAGCAGGGGCAATGCGTAGGGCATTTAGCACCCGGGAACGGGATGTTGATGTAGAAGTTATTTCTACTGAAAGAGCAGTTCCTCCCTCTGTTGATCCTCTAGCACATAGAAAAGAGGGAGCTAAACAACCAAATATATCAAGTGTTATGAAAGGGGCAATGAAGGCTGCAAGAGATAGGTTAGCCAAAGCTACAGCAAAATGGCTAATTCACAAGAACATACCACCTACAGCAATAGATTCCCCCTATTTCCAAACAATTTTTTATGTTGCCGCCGAAGCTGGTTGGGGAATACAGTCGCCCTCTGTTTATGATGTAGCCACTAAATATCTCGAAAAGGAATATAAAGAAATAAAGGCATGGGTGGAGACCTTTAGGCCCATGTGACAACAGAATGGAGTCACCATTATGTGATGGTGGACTAGCGGCACACAAACACAATTAATAAACTTTTTGGTACAATCAGTCGCTGGGTGTGTCTTTCTGAAGTCCGTGGATGCATATGAGCATAGACAGACAGCTAAATATATATACTCTTATGGACAAGGTTGTAGAGAGCATGGGAGAGGAGCGTGTTGTACAGATTGTTACAGATAATGGCACCAATTTCAAGGCAGTCGGTAGGATGTTGGAGGATAAGAGGCCTCATCTGTTTTGGACTCCATGTGCAGCACACTGTATAGATCTCATTATGGAAGAGATTGGAATGAAGAAGAAAATTGCTGAAGTTATCAAGGCATGTAGAGGCATTACCAAATTTATTTATGATCATTCATGGCTTTTGAGCTTGATGAAAAGATTCACAAATAACCATGCCTTGATTCGTCCGGGATCAACTAGGTTTGCTACCCATTTCATTGCGATGGAGAGCCTTGTAAGGTTTAGAACAGAGCTGATGTTTGCATCAGAAGAATGGCTTCGTTCGAAATGGGGCAATGCAACAAGTGGTCCGGAATTTGAGATCCCTAACTTGATAAGGGACAATAAATTTTGGAAGAAAGTGTCTAATTTATTAAAGGTTTATGAGCCTTTAGTTAGAGTGTTGCGGCTTGTAAATGGTGATGACAAGCCAACAATGGTATATATATATATATATATATGAAGCAATGGATCGGGCTAAGCAAGCTATCATGGAAAATGTTAGATATCATGAAGACTATATAAAGATTATTGATAGACGGTGGGCCGACCAGCTGCACCATCCATTGCATGCTGCAGGTACTCAATAATAATATCACTATTTGATGCTTTTAAAGCAAGCTATCATTCTTTGATTGATGTTTAATCATTTTGCATTTCAACTTGTTTTCAATGTAGGTTATTTCCTTAATCCCGAATTCTACTACCCCAATGCCCAACAACACCATGATGTAATAGAAACAGAGTTTAGGGGAGGATTAAGGCAAGTGTTGAAGAAATTGTTGGGAGTGGATGATCAAATCAATGCCCTTCAAGAGGTGAGTTCGTGATTGAGATTTGAGATGACATATCTATATGCTTAAGATAGGTCCATTAAACATGTATGATTTATTGATTTATTCCTAATTTTCACATTGTAGATATCTACATACACACAAAGGAGAGGAGGCTTTGCTGACCCTCTTGCAATAAGGGCGATTGGAAAAATGCCACCTGGTATGAAGAAAAGAGTCAAAAGACCCAATCACCCAACCTAATAGTCTTTTGTTATTTATCTCTCAATTGATTGGAAGGACTTAAGAAATATCTAATTTTATTTGTTTATTTTGAATTTCAGCTGATTGGTGGATGAATTTTGGAGAGGATACTCCATATCTAAGGAAAGCGGTTGTTCGCATCCTTAGTCAAGTTACAACTTCATCAAATTGTGAAAGGAATTGGAGCACTTTCTCCTTGATCCACACAAAGTCCAGGAATCGGCTTACCATGCAAAAACTGAACAAGCTTGTGTATTGCCATTACAATTTAAAGTTGAGATACAGAACTAGAGAAAGGAAGGCAAGGGAATCCCAGCTATTGTCCTATTAGTTTGGATCACATATTCAGAGATGTCGATCCCTTGCTCCCATGGATAGCCGAGATAGAGGATCCATTGCTAGATTCAAATCCAGGCTTTCAGGAGGAGGTTAGAGATTTGCTTGATGAAGAAATGGATGACGCAGAGGGTGCCCCACTTGGAGGAGAAGGCACAAGTGCACAGCCGCACCCACAATCTAGAGGGAAAGAACCTGCTCATGTTGTGTCATTTTCTAAGAGGACAAGTACCACAGTCTCTTCGAGTAGCCATGGTGGAGGAGATGGGGGAGATGGAGCAGGAGACACTAATGGGACAGGTGCTACTAGTGAATACTACCAACATTATCAAGAAGATGTCATTCCTGTAGAGGAGGTACAGGACTTTCCGGAAAGAATTGAAGGAAACCGTGGTTATCAACGGCGTCGGAGAGTCTCACCACCTGCTCCACCTGCTCCTGGAGGTAGTAGTAATGAATAAGGAAATATGGGTGGAGATGTTGGAGGACAACAAGCGGCATCATGGGCTGATTCGTGGAACCCTAGTTACAGTGGACAAGGACCCTCGCAGTATTTTCCATATGGTCAACTGCAACAAGGAGGCGAACAGTCTTCTGTTTCAGGGTCCTACTCATATGCTGACTAAGGTGAAACACAATATAATAGATATCCACCTCCACCTCCTCCAAGTTACGATGATGCGGCTACCACTTTCTTTGGATTTGTGGATCCCAATACTTATCAATATCAAATGCAATATGGTGCCAATACAAATGATAACACTGATGGGGATGGGGATGAGGATAGCCTTGAATCTTGGTAGACATTCCTTTTGGTGGTGACTAAGGTATTCCTATTTCCTTCACTAAGTCTCTACTCTGTCATTTCTAAATTGGTGTTGATTTGTTGAGTGTTTATTGTTGATCACTTCATAGTTCATTCACTTGATTGAATTTGAACCTTGAATGTTGAAGTATTGATATTTGATCGTTCAATGTTCACTAATGAGTAATGAGTAATGACCTAACTCTTAGGTCTTATGCCTTCATTTCAAGTTCTAGTTTTTTTTTTTTTTTTTTATGAGCTTTCCATTACTTTCTAAGTTAGTATGACTAAGAAACATGAATACATGCGAAAAAACTAATAATTACTATTATTTTCTATTTATACAGCGATACAGGAATTCATATATTGAGGGCACCGCTACGCCCCCTTTTCTTACTTACTTTTGCAAAAGAACCACATATTCTTTCATTTTACAATTTTCTGGAATTTTTTCAAATTTTTTTGGCGATTTTTTCAAATCGCACCGCTACGCCGCTACGTATCCCCGCTACGCTACGTATCGCCCGCTTCGTAGCGGTTTGGCGGCGGGTCGCTACGCCCGCCGCTACCACTATTTTCATTCTTGGTCAAAAGGAAAGTTGCATGCCCATGCCGAAATGAAGTCCCGATACACAACTTCCTTTTTTCACAAAAGATTGCCTCCACATTGGCACTCCTCATAGGCATATCTGCGCTAATTTCCACACTATGATATTCAAGAATTTGCAAGAAATTTTTGGAGATTGTTAAGCATTATTTGTATTTGGCTTTCATCCAATAAAATCAGGTACCATTCACAGAAGAAAAGAAAAGAAAAGTAAAAAAGAACTCACAATAAAGTTGACAAAGGCCTTTGAAGAATAAACAAAACAAAATATTCAACTAATAAAGAAAAATAGGCAATATTCTGATTAATTAAATTTATGTAGGTCAAATGCTATTTTTAATATTCAACAGATATTGCATAAAGCACACACATAATGTATAAAAGGCTTATAATTTAGTGAGCAGCATGGAGTTAAATTGCAACCATACAATGGCTACTTCAAGTTGGTAATGTGTAATACGGACATGACATTCCTGGATCATACAATATCTTTAGGAGTCATCATATCCTTGTCAACAATAACAGCTGCACAATGTCAACAATAACAGCCATGGGCTGTTGTTAAAGATCACAGCTGAAAATCAATGTCAACAATAACAGCCATGGGCTGTTGTCAAAGATCACAGCTGAAAATGGGTTGTTGAGATTAGGATGGGTTGTTGAGATTAGGATTTAGTCAATTCTTTCACCATTGATTATTGTAATTAATCCTTAACTTTGTCTATAAATACTACGATGCCGCCCGCAACAAGCCTCTGTGGCAAATGGATGTCAAAAATGCATTTCTTCATGGGGATTTGCAGGAGACTGTTTACTTAAAGCCTCCTCCAGGATATGCCTGTCCTCCTAAGCATGTTTGTAAACTACGGAAATCTTTGTATGGACTTAAGCAGGCTCCCAGGGCTTGGTTCGAAAAATTCCGGACTGCTATTCTTGAAGCTGGTTTTCGTCAGAGTCATTCAGATAGCTCTCTATTTCTCCGCTGGACATCAAAGGGCTACACCTTTCTTTTGGTCTATGTTGATGATATGATCATCAGTGGCAATGATACTGCCAGCATTCTGGATCTCAAACATCATCTCACTCGTCACTTCAGAATGAAGGATCTTGGACCTCTCACCTACTTTGTGGGATTGGAGTTCTTGCGTACCAAATCTGGCATCGAGTTCATCAGCGGAAATATGCTACAGATTTGATCACTTCGGCACGCCTTGACGATGCCCACACTTTTGATACACCTATGGAGTTAAACAGCAAGATTAGTAAGGATGATGGACAACCCCTGGATGATCCCTCTGTTTTTCGGAGGATAGTTGGTAGTTTGCTCTACTTAACTATGACAAGGCCGGATATTTCTCATGCTGTTCATACGGTTAGTCAGTTTGTGAGCAATCCTCATAAACCACACCTTGCTGTGGCCTTGCGCATACTCCGCTATGTTAAAGGCACTCTTAACCATGGTCTCTTCTACCCTTCGGGCGCTTCTCTACGCTTATCCGCTTATGCGGATGCTGACTGGGCTGGTTGCCCGGATTCTCGACGATCTACTACTGGATGGTATATGTTTCTTGGGGAATCTTTAATTTCATGGAAGTGCAAGAAGCAAACCACAGTTTCAAAATCTTCTGAGGCTGAATATCGGGCCATGTCATCCGCAAGTGCTGAAATCATCTGGCTCCGCCGTCTTCTCTGTGAATTCGGGGTCTATGTTGGTAAATCAACACCTCTTCATGGGGACAACATCAGTGCTACCCGCATTGCAAACAATCCAGTCTTTCATGAAAGAACGAAGCATATTGCGATTGATTGCCACTTCATTCGTCAGCATATTGTTAATGACAAAATCACTCTGCCTCATGTCTCTACTCTTGACCAGTTGGCGGACATCTTCACAAAAGCTCTTCCCAAACCACGTCATCATGATCTCACTCGCACATTGATGTTTTCTCACTTACCACATCAATTTGAGGGGGAGTGTCAACAATAACAGCTGCACAATGTCAACAATAACAGCCATGGGCTGTTGTCAAAGATCACAGCTGAAAATCAATGTCAACAATAACAGCCATGGGCTGTTGTCAAAGATCACAGCTGAAAATGGGTTGTTGAGATTAGGATGGGTTGTTGAGATTAGAATTTAGTCAATTCTTTCACCATTGATTATTGTAATTAATCCTTAACTTTGTCTATAAATACTAAGCAATCAATGATCCCAAATCATTGAGTTTTCTTGCCATTATTGGCTTCTTCTTCTCATCACAAACTCTTACAATCCTACCAATCAACAATAACCAAAGAATAGAATTACTTCAACATATCTTTCTAGCGGCATTGCTCAATCATCACAACATTCTTCCAGATAGTTGCGTATGCCTCATGATACATAGTTATAAACATCAGAGGCCAACTTATGGTTCTCCGTATTGATGACTATACCTCAGAATTTCATTGCTTCAAGTAATTAAGGAAAAATATACATAGGCATGCAAATCAGAGGTCTTACAAATCAAACTCAGAGAGATAAGCCTCGTCTGCAGGCAACAATAAGAGTTCTCGTGCTTCTTTTCAGGTCTAGAAATTCTTGGATCAATTTCTGAACCCTTTTAATTCCACAAACTCTAGTTATAGCAATTAACAAGTCTAATACGTGACTAAGTTAACAAACCACTCAACAGGGTTCATTAAGAAATGTAACAAAGTTGACAATCGGTTGACACTTAAAAGCAATCTCCCAACCCTATTGAAAAACATGCGACCTATATTATTTTTCTTGCTTTTTTTTCTCATTCTGTTTTTAAATAAAATAATAAATGGAACATATACTCCTCGATTAATGGAAAATTAAAACAGACCAACCCACTCCGTAAACAATTACACATATTGAATTAATTGATCTTAAGCCTCATTGCTTCTAAAAATGACATGCTCTCCCACCATCATTGAGTTCATGCCATAAAATCGTGAGAGAGCAAGCATACTTACAACTTCAAAACAAGACATGTACAGGATTCTTAATCTTAATACAAACAAAACAGCCACCATATCTGTTTTTGAAGGCAACAATAACAGCAGGTTTCACTCCTTGATTCAATGCATAACCCCAAGTTTTAGAGGATTATATAGATATGAAAAGTAAGGAAACCAGTTAATTTATTCGCCAAGTTTTACTGAAGTTTTAGACTGAACCTGCCAAACATGGAAGCCTTTTTATGATATCTCAAATATTACAATAGATCTATAAATCCACTCAACATTGTACAAGAACCAAAGATTCAGTTCTCAAAATATACTTCAGGCCAAATAACAGTCTGGACCCAATTCAACCTGTGACCTAGTTTAGTATTTGTTCAAGTTGTTTAAACTGACGCCTAAAAAGTTTACAAAATCTAACTTTTCTGCTTACAAACAACAATACCAGAGTCTGAAAAAACGGGGAAAAAAACTATATTGGAATGCATAAAAGCTTCCTCATGTGCATTTCAAGATACACAGTAATAAGTCTTAAAGTGTGGAGATGAGGTGGCATACACTTCTATTTCTTCACTTTTAGCTCAATAATAAATAGGGGCAGGTTATTACATCATGGAAGATTATTTTCCCCCATCATAACCCGGAAAACATAAACAAAATCAAGAGAGCAAGGAGAATTTTGCAATAATGGTTATGTTAGACTCAATTCAAAAGAAAACCCAGTCATCTATCTATGAAGAAGAAGAAAGAGAGTTTTGCAACTGGGTTGTGTTAGACTCGATTCAAAAGAAAACCCAGTGGCATATCTATATTTATCTATCTATCTATATGAAGAATCTAAATTCACTTTTCAAGGCCCAGTGGTGAATAAACAGAAAAGACAATCAAGCACTCGAATAAAAATGTAACCACTACAAGAAAGATTGCTTTTAGCGGCGGCTGCCGTAAAAGTGCTATTGGCCGCCGGTAAAACAAATAGCGACAGTTAGTATGGCCGCCAGTAGGTGTCGGTACATGTCCGGACGGTAAAGGTTTAGGCGGCGGCCAATTGCTTTTTGTTACGGGCTTACAGCGGTCCTGACTGCCGGTAAAAGAAATCCATCGCTTAGTTGGACGACAAAGAAAACTTTTAGCAGTGCCCGTTGGCCGCCGGTAATAGTAAAAGTGGCCGCCGCTAAAAATCTTTTTTTTTTTAGCGGCGGCCTTGTGAGCGCCGTTAAAAGCAGGGGTTTATTTTTTTCCTTGGCCGCCGGTAATATCAATATTGGTCGTCGCTAAAAACTTGTTTTTTTGTAGAGGCGGCCATCAATTTTTTTAGCGGCGGCCTTGTGAGCGCCGTTAAAAGCAAGGTTTATTTTTTTCCTTGGCCGCCAGTAATATCAATATTGGCCGTCGCTAAAAACTTGTTTTTTTTTGTAGGGCAGCCATCTACAAGCAGTATTTTTTTTAAATGCTGCTTTTAGCGGCGATCATATGGCCGCCGCTAAAAGCAGTATTTTATTTTTTTTACAAATATCAGCCCACATTAATCACAAAAATACCTGCCAATAATTTACAAAGATCCATCTTAGCATATTCTTCACACAAGACACAAGTGGAAGCAAGTGTAACTTAGGTTTCAGGAATGGGAAAGCATTGCCTATAAAATGCCAGGAAGTATGAGTGCCTAGCTAGGAAGATATAGTTGAAGCCAGAGTAAAGATGGGAAATTCCCAAATCATCATAATTCCAATGAATGAAGGTGAGGAGAAAATAAGAATGAAAAATGAATGCTGACAAGGAGAAGATATTTTCAAACCAAAAGCGTGTTGGATTAGCTATATCAACAACCTTTTAACCTAAACCAATCGTACTCCATATATACCCTGGATATCCCTCAATGCATTCAAACCACTAAAATATATTTTAACACATCTAACAAATGAATCTATAGAAGTACATCGATAACAGTAAATAAATAAAACTCAATAAATAAATAATATTTATTCAACATCAAAGAAAATCCCATGCTCCCATGCTAATACTTACAGATGATCCTTACAATTGATCTACAAAGGAAAATGTACAATCCAGATAGGATGAGTAGTAAGTAGGAACCAAAACAGAGTGAAAATATTATGAACAAAATACAATACAAATAATGTAGAACGTCAAGTATAGATTCACCAAGAATAATTCAAACAATGACCATATAAAACCAAACCCATTAGCAAATATCATATGAAACTCTAATAACATCAGCCCATAGCAGTAAATCACAAGCATTCCACATGAGGATGAAAGAAGAAAAAAAAAAACCAATAAATCTAGTGTGATAAAAAAAAAGTATTTCAAGGATGGAGGAGAAAAGGAGAGATCTTTGTGAAAAATACCAGCTCCTTTAGCTGCAACTCCTGGAATAAGAGTGAGAGGCACCATCAAAGGCCTGGCCACCCCAACATATGAAAAAAGCTCAGTCACATTCAAATCCTCAAAACCATCTGCCCAGAACAAACTGAACAACAACAAAGAACCACAAAACCATCATGGCTCTCTCTCTCTCTCTCTCTCTCTCTCTCTCTCTCTCTCTCTCTCTCTCTCTCTCTCTGACTGACTGGTTTCAGCCTTCAGGTACCAACAAGAGCAGTGGGAAAAGCAGAATCATACAACCCCAGATGAGCAAAATGAGGATGACCCAAAACAAATACAGGTACCAACAAGACATGCATGCAGATGCTGCCCATCCACACACTGATAAATGTGCTAGTATGGCATAGTTGGAAGGTGATCATTGTTGCAATCATAAGGCAGAAGGTTCAACTTGTGCCACCATTAAAAAAATAAATTAATAAATTAAAAAAAAATTGATTGGTTCATTAGATTGATGTATTCGTTTGTGAGGGTCACACATAAAAACAATCTGAATGGTCGAGAGAGAGATATACCCATAGTTGTCAAGTACGTTTCGGTTCGGTTCGGACGAAATGTCCGATTTTTCTCGGTTCGGAGCCTAAACTGAACCGAACATCTCGCTTGAAGATGTTCGGTTTAGGTTTCGTTTGATTTCCCCCGAACTAAAAGGTTGCGGTCAAAAACCCCAAATCTCGGACGAACAGTAACCGAATCTATTGATTCGGACAAATCCAGAGGGGAACCGTTGAAATAAGTGAAATCAAATGAAAATAAATTGGGGATTTGGATGAATCTGAAGAGAAATATATGAAATGATCCCACGCACCTATTCTAATCGAGGAGAAAGCTTTGATAAAGCCAACGAGCCCTAGTTTCAACTTCCAGAGCATGCAACATTCAAAATCCCAATCAATCTATAAAATGGACTCCAAAAGGCAAATATAATCCATATCATCTCCAAGATCTTCTCTGCCGAAGAGATTGCGGCACTTTCTCCCTCGTCGAGAGTCTTGGGTGCATTGCCGAAGGTTGCCGTTGCTGCGATGCTTTGATTTCTTGCAAACCAGCTCACCAAAGAACCACCAGGTATGTAGAATCTCTCCAGTTCTTCTTCGTTTCCCTTCCTTTTGTGGTCGATTTAAGGAAAGGGTTTGCCGAAAGGGTTTGAAGCTTCAAGACCTCCATTCTGCTATGTTTTTTATGACGCGAGCCCCTTTTAAAAGGGTCTTTCTTTCACAGATGGGTTGTGGATCGTGATGAGTAATAGAAAGTGGGGGCCACCCATTTGTAATCTTTGATGTTCATCAGAGGGCCACCCACTTAATTTGTTACTGCTCATGTCATCAGCGGGCCCCTCATTTGTAATAGCTGATGTTTATCAGAGGGTCACGTGTCAAGGCTTATTTGTAGTTACTGATGTCATCAGAGGGCCACCCACTTTATTTGTAAACACTGATGTCATCAAAGGGTCAATTATTTGTAATCGCTGTTGTTCATCAAAGGCCCATTTATTTGTAAACGTTGATGAAGACTTAAATTGATGCTACCGTTCAGTATTTAAGAAATACCAAAGCCCATTATGTGAGTTGCATACAATGATATTTGATGTTATTAGCAAATTTTATGAAACCATTTTTAAAATATCAATCTGAAATGGGTCATTTAAATGGTTTCGATATTTTTATGTGTCCCACTGAAAAATTTGATTAACAAATTGAGCAGTGCTATATGTTTTTAATATATATATATAATATTATATTTTCCGAAATAAATTTCCGAATTGAAAAGCGAAATGTCCGAATCGACCGAAATGTTTCATTTTGGAGCCAAGCCGAAACAGCGTCCGAAACGAACTTGACAACTATGGATATACCTCCACCTCCCTAGGTTATGAAAACTTTTCATGTGCAACAAGAGGGACACCACTCTTTTCCTGTTATACAGTATTGCCAAATCCAGTAGCTATATAGAGGCAACTGAACAAGGTTATAATAACAAATTCATAAGATTTCCATTGCAAAGAAGAAAATTTAAGAGTTATCAAACAGCTAAAGCCATTTAAAGTTAGAATTCTTTTATTGAAAATGTGAATCCTAACACTGCAACCAACACATAACCAAAAAAAATCATCAATGTTTTTAAGACGCTCGTCATGGAAGAAGCAAAGCATCATAGCAGTTCAGCCAAAGATCATTCAGTTCATAGAAGTTTGTTGACAGAGGTAATGAGACAATGAGATAGAAATGAATATCTGAAAGTTTCATTCAATAGCTACAGAGAAGGTGATCACTATAACTATTTGCTCTTAAGTTCAGTACCCATAAAATAGTTTCTTGATACCTGCAAGTGGATCTTCACATGAGCTAGAGTCAAATCCATCACATTCCCAGGACTCCAAAACTGATTTGGGTGTCGCTCCTATGAACAAAATTTGAACAAGCAAGTTTTATCATAATTTATGCGAATATTCATTACAACAGACCTCATAACTGTTATTTAAACAAGCAAGTTTTATCATTATTAGCGCCACACAATTATCAAAAGATGGGTTCAGTCCACAACCCGATCATTAATAACAACAAAAGTATAAGTAGACGATCACAAGTGAAACGGATTTCCCAAGATCCATCCACAACAACCCAACAACTAAAACTGATCCATCATACTACAACACTGTTTAACATCATTATCATAAATCTAAAAATGAAACTTCTTTTGCCTAATCATCCATCACTAATATATTCACCTCCATATATATCCTCCCCATGGCTCGTCCAATTGATGTATCTCTGCATTATCCCAGTCCATAATAAGTCACCATGCACACCTTCTCTATTCTTATAGTACTTGTTACAACATTTAATGCATGGGCACGGGATCTTGTCATCATTCGTTGCATGTTCAAGCCATCACCTACCGACCAAAAACACATGATCACACAAGGCGTGTGATGTGAGTTTAGAGTAGGATTTTACAATAACACTACAAGAGAATATTTTATGAAAATTTGATCGGCTACAATAACACTAGAATAACATTAGGCATGTGATGTGAGAAACTTAAGTTAATTCATAGGACATATACATGTAATTATGCTAGGAAGATTTCAATATGTAATTATGAATAGTTCCTAGCAATGCCCCATCTACCCACTGATCATGAACATTTACCAAGGAAAAAAAAGAAAAAGACAAAGAAATGACACGAAAGTAAAAGGCAATCCATAACTCCATTGACATGTGATGGCAGCACCATATGTATTTGTGCCTATTGATAATTCATTTTATTTAAAAATAATAATTCTTTTTTTTTTTTGTCCCTATGTTTGACAAACCTTCTCTTATAGAAGAAAGAGGGGATGAGAGATGCGTTATGAGAGGCGCAAATACTTTCAAGTGCACAAATCACTGCTCAGTCGCAAGTCATTTATGACTAATGAGACACACTGTTTAATCCGTGGTCTAATTGGTTACCAGATGCCAGAGTCCCATATTAGTCTTACACCAAATATACAAATATGCATGTGTCTTGCAGCAAGGATGAGTTGCCACAAACAAATCATCATAGCATGTAGCATTGGTAAAATAAATAAGATGAACAAAAATAGAAAAGAAACAACATTAAAAGACACATGTTATTTATATATAAGAAGAACGCACACTGCAGATGATAGAATGGAAAGAGAGCTGGTAGAAAGAATCACCAACTCTCTCAATTATAACTAACTTAATGAGGATGTGGTATGATACAAAGATGACTTTCGTCATGTTATAGACCAGCTAATATGAAATAAGGAATATGAAGAAGAAAAAGAAAATTTTATGGCAAAAAAGTTTGGAGACCTGTATGTTATTACAACTGCATCCACATAGACACAAGGTCCATCCTTGTAACAAAATCTCATCCCACCACGTCAATGTGAGTGTAGTTTTGTTAGCAGCGACTTGCGGTTTAGGATTGTCATCTTATTTCCCATTTAACCATACAATCCTTTAAATGATGTCTTACTAGTTTCACTCTGGAGTTCGCTCGCATTTCAAAGTCATTAATTTTTATCCCCAATGGTTTCTTTTATGCCCTGACTCACCAGCTCACAATGGACAGAGCACCGTTCTGAGTAATAAAAGGGATGGATGTAATTCAAAGGGAGGCCTCTCAGCTAACTGCACAGAGAAATGAACTATATGACATGAATACAATGAGCTGCAATACAACTCAAGGGTATGGGGTAAGATACATGGGCTAAAGCTGAAGCCAGCCCATTCAAAAAAAAAAAAAAAGGTTTAAAATAGGAAAAACACACAAAAAACCCACTTATTAAAGAATCATGTCTCATTCTTCTCTCCTCTCTCTCATGTGCACTAAAGCTTTTTGAGTAGAGAAATACATCCATGTTTCAAACAACACTCAGGTTTAAAATAGGAAAAAACACACTCAAAAGTACCCACTTACTAAAGAAGCATATCCCATCCTTCTCTCTCTGTCATGTGTACTCAAGCGTTTTGCAAAGAGAAATACATCCATGTTTCAAACAACACTTGGATGCAACTTGATTTTGGTGCAAATCTACACCCTATAAAAATTGATGAACCTATATATTTACAATAATAAGAGAAATCTAAAACATAAGATTTTTAAAATGAATTCATAAATCCATCCATGAAAATGAGGTATCAAACTACCCCACTTCATAGATTTGCCTCTTTACAAATATAAACACTCATGAATCCCTACAAAGTGTAGTAGATTTAAGGGTAAATACAATAATAAATCCCATCAAAAGGCTGTTATTTTAGAACACGAATATGCAAAACATTCATCCTGCTCTTCTTTATAATTTTCCCTTCACTTCTACTAACAAATCTTACAGCTGGATGGCAAGATGGTTTTAGATTTTAAAAACCTAATTTATCTAAAAAACCCAAAATCTAAAAATCCAATCAACAAGATCAAGTATTCATCATAAAGAAAATGGCTTCATGATGGACTTTTGAAAGCTTTGCAGATCCACCCCATAGAAATGAAAATATGTATCCAGAACAAAATAAATAAATAAAAAGAATATAGAAAAGAAACAAGAGGTTTGGTAGATGCAAAGACATTGAAATAGAAATGTGTTATTTGGGTTTCTCTCAGACAAATGCCTCATTCTACAGTCCACCCATACAAGCCCTTAGTTGCAGTGCTCATCAAGGAGAAGCTTGATGTGGTCAGATTCAAGGAGTTGGCAGTATATTTGGGGGTTGGTGTTCTGCCAACACATTTAATGAGAAGTGTTTGGACCATTGGATGGATCATGACCAGCAGACCTGCACACACCGTGCAGCCAGTGCAGGACTCCTTTGTCTATGAAGAAGATGGAGAAAGGTGTCCGACCTCTGATTTGATGTCAGTAAGTCCACAATACAAAAAAAAAAAAAAAAAAGGACAGAAGAAGAAGAAGATATCAAGAGGGATTTGAATCGAAACGAGATCTGATCTGAGAAATACAAGAAACAGGAAGAGAATCATAAATCATTCAAATCACCATCGAACCACCTGCGGCAAGTTTTTTCTTCCTCTTTTCCTCCTCTTCTTCGTTCCCTTCCTTTCTTTTATGTGCGCCAAGAGAAAGAAACTCAGCTGTTACACACTACAACAACAATGACAAGAAAAGCCCAGATTTCTAAGCCCAAAAGGAACACAAGTGAACAAGAAGCCATCAATATATTCTGCAAATTGCTAAAAGGGGGAAATCAGAACATGTAATCTGAGAAGAAAAAAACCATACCTGATACCTGAGTTTCTTTTCCTCTTCCTCTCACAAATTTTTTCTTCCTCTTTTCCTCCTCGTCTTCGTTCCCTTCCACATATATTAGTTATCAAAAATAAAAGAGCAAGAAAAGATAAATCATATGGCTGGACCTAATCTCACCTGAAGCGAACCCATCACATGGCTGAGAAAAGAGAAGAAAAACCCTTGCACATGGCTGAGAAAAGAGAAGAAAAAAAATCAAGATTGAAGAACACCGCCTGGCTTGGAGAGAGTCTTAACTTTTACGGATGGAACCCCTCTTCAGTTTTATGTTGCCTGTAAACCGAGAGAGAGTCGAGCGAGTTCAGTTCCTCGTCAGAGAGGTCGAGGGAGAAGGTCTGAAACAAGGGTTTTCATGATGGGATGGACGATGGTTCGAGCGAGAGGAGGGTAAGGGCTGGAGATTTGGGGGGTTTTCAAATGGAGAGAAATTTCAGTAGGCTGAAAGAGATGTAAAAGACGGCGTGAGGGGATGATGTGACTGCGCAGGGTGAGAGAAGAGGTGGGTCTTGCGAGATGATGGAGGTGGAGGGAAGGGACGGTGAGAGAGGCGTTGTGTGCGCAGGGAAGGGAGAGACGGTGAGAGAGATGGAGGGCTGCGCAGGGGATAGAGAAGAGATGGGGACGGCTTGCGCAGGGGAGAGATGGGCGAGAGAATGAGAGAGACGGTGAGAGATGAAGCGTTGCAGGGGAGAGAATGAGAGACTGAGAGAGATGGAAGGCGTGCGCAGGGGAGGGAGAGCCGGTGAGAGAGTTGGAGGGCTGCGCCGGGGAGGGAGAGCCGGTGAGAGAGTGGCAGAGATGGGCGAGAGAGAGGGATCGATGAAGAGTGAGAGACGTGGAGGGATATGATAAGAGAAGAGGGGGCAGGGGGCTATTAGCGCGAGATCTAAAACTTTTGGCGTCGGGGCTACTTACGTCCGCCGCAATAAATAATTTTTAGCAAAGCCAACACTTAAGACTTGCGCTAAAAAATATTTTTCCCTCGTAAGATCTGGACGCCGCTATATATTCGACGATAAAAAAAAATATCGCCTGTACAAATTGCGCCATTGCATCAATAGTTTTACTTACGATCACAGTTAAGGCCGCCGTTAAAAGTAACTTAAAAACTGAGTTACGGCGGAGTCAGATTTGACCGTCGCTATAAGCATATTATAGTGATGAATTTTACCGCTTGTTTTCACACACTTACTCATTTGATCTATCTAACATTGCTCATTTGTTCTTGTTATTGGCCTTGTTATTTTGCTTTTGTTATTAACTTGTTACTAATCTTGTTCTTGGTTTGTTCTCACTTGAGTTTTTCTATTTTTACTAACATCTCTTTGTTATCTTGTTATTGTTTTCTTTTAGTTTGTATTTTTTATTTCCATTGCTATTATCTTGTTTTGTGTTTCCATTATTTTTGTTATCTCCATTTGCATTTATTAACTATATTTGAGTTGATACTCCTTTTTGTTGATCATTGTTATTTTTCTTGTACCAATCCTCGTGGGATCGATATTCGAACTTCCATAGTCTATATTACTTGAGACAACCGTAAACTTGCGGAATTCGCATCAAGTTTTTTGCGCCGTTGCTGGGGATCGGCGTACATAAGAATCCTTGATTTTAAGGATTTTCAACTCTCATATAGCTTAGTTGCATTTTTATTATTTCTTTTAGTTTTCATTGCGGATTCTACGCATTTTACTTATTTGTATTTTCAGGAATTCCGCGGTTGGAGTAAGGAAATAGGAAAAGAGCAACCAAAGAACTCAAACTTAGGAATTTAATTTGATTTCTTAGAAAATCTTGTATTAGGATTCATTTCAAGTTTGTAATAATTTTTAAAGTTCATTCAAGTTTTCAAAGCATTGTAATAATTAAGGAATGAGGACGGTTGGACGATACCGTCGTGGTCCCCCAAGTTCGTACACCGAAATTGGTGTTGGTGGCTTTGGTCGACTTCAACCGATCTTCCCCCAATTTAGTTTGGGAGGTGCGTATTTCGATACAGCCATGCATCCCCATTTAGTGGGTCAATTTTGTTTGTTGTTTGATTGTTTAATTACTTTGTAGTGCTTAATCATTTTCAAATACACAAAGTAATTGGAAAAGCACACACTTAGTAAGGGCAATCATACCCCCAACAAGATAAGGATTGGATTTTATCACCATTTTCTTGCCCATAGGAACTCATTTTCCTCACTACTTAGGAACCCTTAGCCTTTAATAAAATTTGAATAGAAACGTGACCATAGGACACGAGCTCATTAGGAGAAGACCATCAAATGTTGTACCATTTACGCTCCTTGGTGGAAATCGGTGCCTATAATAGCCTTGTCCCTTAAGGGACGCAGTTCATCTGTTACTGGGAGTTTGGTATTTAAGCGGAACATTTGCCACGCACATCGTGATCCCACCAATCCCCTTGGGGCTTGGTTGGCCGACTACGTTTCACAGGACCGGATTGGAGGCCTTGGTTTACTCTTCACAGTTATGAGGTGTCTAGTTTAATATTGGGTAGCCTTAATTAAGCATAGTTTGGTTTGTTTTTCAAAATCAAATTGTTTTATTTGTTTGTATTTAAGCATTAATCCTCGTTCATCATCACTTGAGCGGACCATCACTTCGGAGTTGAGCGGTAGATTATGCATAATTGGTTATTAGAGAGCTTCAATTTATTCCATATCCTTGTTGAGAATTTCACGGACCACATTGCCATTGAGGAAATGGCCGACGGAAACCCACACCCCTAACCCATGACTCTAGGGAGTACATGTACTCAACCCGATCTACCCAGCCCTCATGCATCGTCATACCCACCACAAATGCCTCATTTGAGCTAAAACCGCCGCTTGAAGTTCGATGCTAAAAATGTATTTTCTTATAGTGAACTATTTTATACCAAAAAAAAAAAAAAGAGGCAACTATTTATCAACTCAACTAAGTCTACCAATTTCTCAAATGAGTTTCTTCAGGAGTACAAGCAAATAACTTAAATTTTAACTTACTGAATAAAATCAACTTATGTTTGTCAATAATTATTCAATTGTTAATCTCAAAAAAACAAAGGATGACAAGTTTTAATCTACGCAAAACAATCAAGGTACCAAATAGATCAGATCCACAAAAATCAAGCTTACAAATCCAAATCCCAATCAATCATAAGAAAAAGAAAAAAAAAACACTTAAACAGATCAAAAGCAATTTGGAGCACATCCAAACACAGCTGTAATTAAAATCAAATATCAAACAGCTCTAAGCCGAAACTACTAAAAAAAAACTACAACAACAAACAAACAAACACACATACACTTAAATAGATCAAAATATTTGCTTTATTTCCAGTATTAATGCTTTATCCTATCTCTTCAGCAAAATCATAACTTCAAAATTGATTTAAATCACATCCAAACGCAGCCTAAATTAAAACCAAATAATAAACATCTCTAACCCGAAATCTACATACATCTAATTATCATAAACAGATCCAAAACAATCCAAACCACAAAAACCTTCAGAGACAATCAAGATTCCGCCATCAAAACATTAAGCAGTGAAAGTAAAGACGGATAAAGCTATAACGAATCAGGCCATCGCAGATTACAAAGCTCTAACAACTGAAAGCCCTAGTTCTCCTAACATCAACAGCACAGAATCTACAAAAACAAGAACACGAAAATAGCAAAGAGAAAGTACCCGAAAGACCATAACGAGATCCAGAAGAGAAACGCTTAAAAAATGATTAGCAGATTTTCATAAGAAATGAAAGGTTTTGAAAAGTAATAAGTGGGATATAAATAGAGAGACATGTACGACCACAAAAAATACTGGAAGTTGGAAGGGTTTATTGAATTGAGAAGATAATAGCAAAAAACGGTAGGAGAGGTTCAGTAGTTCACTTGACTTACTAAAATTGTAGAGTCTATTTGACACTTCAGTCCAACTCCAAGCAACTATCAGGGATTGAGAACGCCATGCGGCAGTTTTCACCTGGGTGCCAAGGGTTTGAACCTTGGGTATGCGGCCATATGATAGTTGCTTGGAGTTGGACTGAAGTGTCAAATAGACCCTACCTGTTTAGGAAGTCAAGCGAACTACTAAGAACGCCATGCGACAGTTTTCACCTGGGTGCCAAGGGTTCGAACCTTGGGTACGCGGCCGTATGCCACCTCTTTCCACTTGTGTGGACTTTATTTTCTCCAGTGCAAACTCTTTTCTTACTTATTTGTGGGCCTTCTTTTCGTTTGTGCGAGTTATCTTCCTGTATGTGTGGGCTCTATCTTGGGTGTCAGCCTCCTCTTGGCTGGATTACAAAAAGAAAATACAATCACTGGGATTGATATCTTTTGTGATTTTTAATTTTTCTGCATAGTTTAAAACCAGGATGTTTGGCATAGTTTTTTTTTTCTTTCTTTTTTTTTTAAAGATCTATCTTAGCCTACTGAGGTAAGAAGGTTTTTTAATATGGAGAAAAAAAAATTCAGTTCGGGTTTTTTCAAAGTTTTTAATCTAATAAATTTGCTTTGTAAATGATTAGATCATAAAGCTTCTGTAAATATTATATGCTAGGGAGCCGTATAAGTTATAACCAAAGACATTAAAGATTTAAATCCTTATCATAATAAGCTTTTGTAAGCAGGGTTAGGAATGGACAGACTCTAGCCAAGTTGAAGCTTGTCTAATCTCTACTCATTCAGTTGTCAGGTTGAAATTCTTTCTAGCTTTAAGGCTAGAGGTGTAAAAGAAGCCTAACTCAATGTGCTTCTAACCCTTTTTTTTACTGTTAAATTTGGAAGGTCAAGTCTAGTTGGCGGATCTAGATGTTAACTGTTGTCTTTGGCATCAATTAGGTTACAATCGGTTTAAGCCTAGGGATTTGGATCTTCTTATCAAGATAAGTTCAAACATGAGTTAGGATCATCGCTAAACAAAGAATGAATGTCTGTGACCTCTCACCCTTGATAAAGAAATAAAGATATCCTTTCTACACTCTGTCCATAGATCATGCAAGTCAAAACTAAAATATTGGTATATTGGGTGATTTTCACCTAGGAGACTCTTACACGGTTGTCTTACAAAAATTTTGGTTGGAGCCTTTTAGGCATCTCACACCTTCCTTGTGCGGGATTCTCTTAGGTGGGAATTTTGCTTGATATATATATATATATCCAACACATGGTGCCATACTGCCATTTAGATCTTCAATCTCATTTTTTTTTTTTACCTTAATTTACTCACAAATTTAATTATACATAGCTCCATTTACCTCTAATTTGTTATGAAGAAAACAACACATTTCACTTACAGTAAATGTAAGTTATCTGGATGCATTAACATGATTGACACAAACCAAACTAATGTCGTCAAACTATGGGACTGCATGGCATCATTTGACTATCCCTGGTATACTGTCTCTGTATATATATGCTACATAGTTTTTGTTATTAGAGAAAGGAAGTTCTGCTTCTATAATAACTACACCGGGTTCAAATGAGTACCATTTGGCGTACTTCCTCGAGATACCAGTCATTTTTTAAAACGGGAAGGAAAATAAGAATTCGTTGCTGACGTGAGCTGCTGAGCTGGTAAGATGCATCGTATGTATCGACTTTCTTCAGCGCGGCGCGCGGCGCTGTTTGTTTTGCCGACTCGATCGCTGTTGGCCCCCACCCGCGTGTGGAGGGCTACGCCTCATGTTCCGTTTTTTTTCACTTCTTCTTTCTTGTACTTGTTTTCTTCTTCTTCCATGCGGTGTCTCTTTGCGGCAGCCACGCGCACTTACCTATGAAATTGGAATTTTCTCTGCTAAAAGAAATATTAACTCTCTTGTTAACTGATTCGAGAGTATTAAGAAAATTTATTTTTATCAGATTTTTTTTATAGAAAGAAATTTTTCTAGAATTTATCTATATATATAATTTTTGGTCCTCTCTTTTAACCTATTAGATTTGAAAAATATCCATCTACTTCACGCATATTGGAGTGGGTGATAAGGGATATAGGAGAAAACTCTATTTGAAAAAGGAGATATGCTCATCATCAAACTCATGGCGCAATGTATGCTTTTATTTTTGAGATCATATATTGTTTAATGCATAGATCAAGATCTATATAGGTTTGATTTAAATTACAAACCATATTAGATCTAACAATCTCTCGTTATCCGAGCCGAGCCGAGCCGAGCCTTCGGACCATTGGCAACCGACCTGGGAGGTTTTTCGATTTTGATGAACAAGGACTATTCTAGGATATGAGCATGAAAAATCAAAATAGTTTTTATCAATACATGAATCCTTTCCGTCATATAAATGCTCCCTAGTATTTCACTCACTCTTCATGTGGAACTAAGCAATGATGTTCATCTATTAAAATTTTGAATTGCTCACAATAAATATCCTTTTCTCCATATTAGATGTTGCAAGATTTTACTTTAATGGAAATTTATCCCGCCATAAGATTAAGAATATAATCAATTTATATGTTTTATATATGTTCAATTTTAAGATAAGGCTAATTTTTAATGGAGTGGAATTTGACAGCTTCTCCAAGATGAAGAGGCCGCTCATTTGACCAGTACAGATATTTGATAGGCATGTCCAACTTGTACACGTTTATCATGATGTGATGAGTGTTAAAAAAAAAGCTCGTTGCAAAATGATTTGACTAAACTCATGGATGCAGATGTAATCAACATTGCAGTCTAAATTATGGATTTTGCAGAATTTGGATTTCGGGCGTGAGATATTGATATTTTTAGGGTTTGAATTACTCAGGGGTTGGCCGGGTTTTCATTCTCTGCATCTTCTTAATTCATTTTCATTAGAGGTGAAATCATTTGATGGTTATTTTTAAAAAAATCACGTTTTTCTTCAATTTTAACCGTTTGTGAAAAAACAAAAACACAAGTCTCACAATTCCTATCTTATGATATGAACACAGCGTATGAATGAACAATTTTATACATTTTCCTCAACTAACAAGATAATTAAAGTCCAACACAGGTGTGATGTATGAAATAAAAACAGCTAACATAGAATCTTTTCCATTCTTCGATTTGACTTTGGAATCTATGGCTAAATGGATTCCATGCGTGACAAACATCAATTAGATACGAGCAGTTGAGCACCGAGTGGTGAGAGTTGCTTGAATTTTCAGCATTAACAACTACTCTTATGTCCCACACGGAAATTATGAATCGGATTGATGTGTACATCGCCATAGTTAAGTTGCAATGAGGAAATGTCAAACATTAAGGCTGATTTGTATATTGTAATTGAATTCCTGGGATACAGTTTTTATAAATGGTTAAAGATGAAGAATTAAAGGTGAATATTAACCTCCCCTTTAATGAAAATTGTTGAATAAAGGACGATGGAAAATGAAAGCCAGTCATCACCATAGTAATTCAAATTGTAGAACGTAAACTCTCATCTACATCTATGCTTTAAATCTTCCGCCCCTCACTTAACGTCCTTTCACCCCCTTACCTCTTTAGCAATTAGGAGAGCTCATTAGACCACGATTTTTTATATATCCAACACGCCCTTGTTAGCACTTAAAGATCCACGTATAGTCGAAACCCAAGCAGTCCAAACTCTGCAAAGAGACGACTAGCAAGTTTCTGAGCTTACCCTTGGGTGCTCATATGCCTGGCGGGACCACGTTGAGCTTAGATTTTTGGCATTGTTTTTTCAGGCTCATGGACTGTATTTAGGACTATATTTCTAGCCCAATCATTAAACGGGTGAGGCCTGAGCCTATATATACTCAAAGGCCCATATATATATATATATATATATTTTGCTCCAAATCCTTTGGGCTGGACTAATCCTTCCGGGTCTAGAGAAAAGTCGAGTAAAACCCCTGTGGCCCCCACGTGGTAGTACAAGTGGATTCAACCTTTGATTCCTAAAGAAGGGGGGACCGGGGGTCGATACCCAAACCTCTAGCTCCGGAAGAGGGAGAAACCGCGATCCTGACCACTCGGCCAAATAGGGTATATATTTTGTGAATGAACAGGATTGGGCCTGAGTCCCGATTCTATGTGCTCATGAGTCTGGACCTTATGTGAGGCTCAAAAACTAAATGAATCAGGCTCGAATATGCTTTTGCCCAAACCAAAATGGATGATGAACACCTATACCTGCCAACCAACCTCAAACTGGCATGATCATTTAGGGTTCGGTTTGTTTTTTTATTATTTTTTATTATCTCTAAGTGGACATTTCTATTTCGAATATCAAATGGATTAATTTAAGGTTGGATCCATGATTGCTAGCTGAGCTTGAGCTTGACTCCACATCAACTGATTGCACTATTTATGACCCGTCAAATGACTTGGATCAAGCTGTTAATTTAAGATTTGGTTGGCCTTCTTAATTTTAGGGTTGATTTGTGTTGAAATTTTGCAACCTGATTAACAAACAAGGTCAGGTTCAGACTGGAGATATACTTGTCAACCATGTTTCTTAACTCAATCTTACCCAGTGTCGATGGTAAATTCGTAGCCACCTTAGTGGGGCTTTACTTTGTACACATTCATAATCACGGAAACGAGTATCGTATGGAATTTTAAATTCTTTTCATATTTAAAGCGGAACCACTAAATTAAATGCATGAAAATAAATTCCCAGAAACCTCTAAATGTGCAATGCAGAAAACACATCCCAGGTTCTCTTTAAGTTAGTTTTAATGGCCCCATTTTCTCCTTTCTATTCACGTCGCCTCTAAATAAGTTTTTTGACCCAAGCTGGGACTATATCATTGTAATAGACTTTTCTTGATAGAGACTCTTCATAATGCCAAGGGCCCCCACTAAAGTAGGCGTGATAATGAAATATCGGCTCAACATTTGAAAATTTCATCCTTTCGTTTGTGGTTGCTGTTGTGAACATTCAAATATCAACAACCTCCACAGAGAGCTCTGAGTAGTAACTTGATGACCATTTCTTCTAGTCATAGATTCTTTTGAGATTCGATTCAACTGTGAATAAAAGTTAAATGAGAATAAAATTAGACATAGGGCAAGATCATGGGAGATGAGGGTGTAAAAAGAGTTGCACTGGTCAAAGATAGGGATAAGTGGGCCCATAGATATAAGGTGTACATGCAGTCCGCTTATGGGAGAAAATTCTTCTATATAAATGACCTCAATGAGTTCAAAATCTACTCAAATCCAAGTCTCAGTAATATAAGATTCAGACTTTTGGTTGGGCTTCGTGGTGATCAGACCTAAGTTTCAAATTCGAAATTCTTATTATATGACTTCTGTTTTTTACCAATATTCTACGTATATGACTTAATAGAATAAAAAAGTAAGTAAGTTTTGTTTTATATATAGCATGTAATATGTAAGACATCTTTGATAGGGAATAATTGTTATAGGGGAGAAGAACTTGTCATTGTTGAAACGTTAGAAAACATCTGTTCGCTAACATTTGATTTGAATCCATAGTCAATTCAATGATGGATTTGTTAATGAATTTGGGTCTTCATTGTCAAAGTCTTGTATTAATTATGTTATAATTAGCTACATAAATTATGCTTTCGAACAAAATATCAAAGTTCGATCTTTTTGTAGATGTGAAAAGAGTTTTACGCTAGGTTGCAACCTGATGCAATCTTTCTACTTTCGGTAAAAGTTGGGATGAGCAGGAAGTAAACAGTGGAGTCTGAATTCAGATCTTCTTCTCAAATTGAATTAATAAAGACAAATTAAAATTAGAAGAGCAGTGGAATGGGTCAACTCCAAAACCATCAATATTACTTGCGAGAGGACACCACTCACAAGGTTGTGTGGTGGTGAAGTAGCAAAAATATATACCATGCTCAAAGCTGGCCCATTGTACGTCACATTTGGCCCATTGAGCAAGTGAGTGCATTGTGCAGCTTAATGTTACCTTTTGTCTTTCTTTTGAATGGCCATGATATTATTTTGTCATGTTGCACAGTAATACGCTAGCATAAAAGCGTAATGCACGTGGGAGAGCCCATGCATTGCTAATGTCACTTCATATTTGGATTCTTGGGTTTTCATCAGAATATACCTTTTGTTTTCCTTTACCTTAAAAAAAAACCATATATTTTGTACAAAAGGTAAATATTTAAGAATTTCATTTTCCACTAACAAAACTTACCTACTTTTTTTTTTCTCTTCAGTTAACAAAGTAGAATTGAAAAGGTTGGCAGGTTGTCTTTTGCTTGCTGTTGTTCTAATTATTTTGTTAATATTTCTCCATTAGAAAAAAAAAAGACCCAACAACAAAATAAAAGGCCCATTGATGGAGGTATGATATATTGGTATTGTCCTAAAAAAATGGATCAAGATTCCAATGAACACTCTTTGAAGATGGTTATAATCCAAGCTGAGTGCATATATATTATACTAGTGTGAGAGGCCCGAGCCCAACGAGGGCCAAAAAATAAAAGAAAAAAATGAATATTCCAATACAAAAGCAATACGAAGCCATATCAAAGGAAAAACCTGGACTGATTAGGTGTGCCTACAATGATATAGTGTTATAACCCAAGCTATAATAATAATAATCACGCATATATGCCTCAGAATATAGTATCTCATAGTCTCACTGATGGTGATGATGATATGGCAAAAAAAAAAGTGTATAACTTATGGTATTATTTGAAATATCATTGGAAAGGAAAACTATATATTAAAATATATACTTTTTAATAGAGATTTACTAAAAAGAGAGTGCATGAATGTGAATTATTTAAAATCTATTATGGATTTCTATGGTAAGTTTTCTGGTAAATATTAATAAATCATAAAATGCATTTAACTAAACATCTATTAGTAATTTTGATTTACTTTAGTGAAAGAGAAGCCACCGTATCATTTTAGTTAGCAATTAGTGGGATATGATTTTAAAATTCTAAAAGATCCTGGAAAGTGTTTTGAGAGAGATTTAAGGGATAAGAATCATAGTTTCCAAATTGATTTAAATTGCCAAGAAATGTTTTAAAAGGGATGAGATGGTGTGCCACGTGTCATTGCAAAACCCCAAAAAAGAACGACACGTGTCGCTCTCTCGTGAAGAGGCTGCTTGTTTAATATATAGGAAAATGTTCAAGTGAGAATTAGTTCTCACCTATTATACGAGAACTTTTTTTACGGGGCTCAACTAGCAATCCATCCAAAGATAGCAACCAATATGGAATCCCTTGATAGTCACTAATCCCAATGATTGGCAAATTGGCACACATCCGAATGGACTGAACCGTTGGAATAGTTGAATTTTTTTTTGAATATGAAGCCATTGAACTTGTAGGCCACGGATGAAGGGGTTAGGGGCATGGGTTTGGGGGTCAAACTTGATACTTGGGGTGGTCTCACATAGATTTTTCCATCCCCCTCTGTTCCCATCCCCAAATGGGACTCACAATTGAGGCCCACAAAAAAGTTCTCATATAATATGTGAGAACTAGTTCTCACTTGAATATTACCGTAATATATATAATAGACAGTCCAGGGCAAAACTATGGGGCATCGAAAGCCCCTTCTATTTTATACAAAATTTTAAACTTTCTTCATATCGGCACCCTCAAGCTTTCTCTTTTTATATAATGGCCCCCAGGCCAATTTCCTTGCTCCATCCCTGCCTCTAGTGTTGATTTGTGTATATTGTGAACTAAAAATTCATAAAATGTTGTTATTTATGATTTGAAAAGCTACACAATTAAAAAACAACAAAATCTTAATATCTTAGGTACTCTAGTTTCTTTCACTTTATGATCTAGTTGGAATTCTTTAGGAGAACTCCTATAATTCATTTATGAAGAATTTGAAGTTATCCAAATGTTGTCCCTTATATGGAGTCTCAAAATCATCCTCTTAGAGGGAGAATCCAGAAATACTTTTGGGGTGAGGGTGTTTGTGTAATTTCAGTATTTTAAAGATTACAAGTGATTTTCCATATAATTGGAGTTTGAAATTCAAATAAAGAAACATGATATTTAGAAATACCAAAGCGACCACTTTCCCGTCAGAAACTCCCAAGATCTGAAATTTGTAAAGAGTTCTCGTAAAAAAATAGGCCGCAACGATGCATTTCTTTTTATGCTAGTTAGCCCAGTGGCAAGTAAGAATGGAAGAAACCTGCCCACACAAGTAATTAATCTTTTTTCTTATTTCTTTTTATATCAAATATCGATATAAGAGCCTATTTGTTTCATGTAACTAAATACAGGAATGGTTAAAATTAAAGAAATTAACAAATGTGATTAACTGAAAAACTCCCCTTTTCTTTCATGCAGTACTCTCTCATTTGAATTAACACAAGTCTCTAAAAAGCACTCTATTTTAATTTTTTTTCCTCAATAGAAAAGCACAGTCTGAACTCCAAACCTTCCCCTTTGAAAATCCATTTATACGAAATAACAAACGAACCCCAAGGGCACGTCCAACGGTCTGAGGGTCGGATTTCTCACCCAAAATCCACGATCTCGCGGATTTTCATGTTTGGTTCAGCATGGATTTTACGTAGGATGGACTGAAGACTTCCGCTCTTTTGAATATCTTAAGCGTCGCCGCCCCCCCTCTCCCACCCACCCACCACACACACACACATTCGGATTCGTGGAATCATCGCTCTTAAGGATTTGCGGAGCTACAGTGTTCCTGGACGGTAATATAGGGCATACCGATTTATATATATTTTTTATGGGCCCCACAATCAAGATCTGAACTGATGATTGTGTTAAGAAGGTCCATAACAGCTACATCCCAAAATTTTAGCCGTTGATTCATCTTAGATCTTGAGATATTTGTAAAACCGTGAGGGACAGTGACGATAAGTCAGGGACAGTGACGATAAGTGGTAATGTGGCGCAAATAAGTTTTTACTTTGGGAATGCACTTTTTAGATTCTCTAATCAAGATCCAAACCGTTAGTCATCTTTAAAAAGTCCAAAACGGCCACCTCACCAAATATCAGCTGTTAATTCATCTTATATCTCGAGATATGTGCCAAAACGTCTTACTGTTCAAATTATTATTAAAAACAGTCTGTTTTTTCTTATTTTTGGGTTTATGTGTGGTCCACGATCAAGATTCAAACCGATCATTAGTTCTAGAAGGTAAAAAACGGCACAATGACCAAATTTCACCAGTTGATTCCTCTTATATCTCGAGATATGTGCCAAACACTTCTGACCGTTACACTAATTTTGAAGACGGAAATAATAACAGTCCCTTTTTTTTTGGGTTTATGCGGGGTCTATGATCAAGATCCAAACCGGTCATTAGTTTTAGAAGGTCGAACGATAAGGTGACCAAATTTTATCCGTTGATTCCTCTTATATCTCGAGATATGTGCCAAAACATCTTACTGTTTATACTAATTTAAAAAATGGGAATAAAAACAGTCCCTTTTTCCAAATCTTCTGGTTCATGTGGGGTCCAAAATCATGATCAAAATCAGTCATTAGGATAAGGTGACCAAATTTCAACCATTGATCCTCACTGTATCTTGAGATATTTATAAAAATTTTAATTGGATCATACATTCTATAAATTATATGAATCCTCCCCCTATCCAAATATGAAATTTTCGTTGGAAATCCTATTTAAAGATTGTGGCTTTCTTTGGAGACGGAAAAAACCCTCCGGCGGATACTCTCAAGCGAAAAAGTAGAAATGCATATCATTGCCTGAGGCTGTTACACGTGACTGAAACTGTTCTCTGATGTTAACCTTCTGCCAAACAAGTGCCGTCGGAACCGGTTTTCACGAGCCCGAAACGTGGATTCACATAAAAATCGTCATCGTAGCACTCAATTAGGATCCACGTAGTCCAGTCAGCTTAGCCGAGCAGAGAAGAGCCGAGCCGAGTTAAACTTCTGTCTCCCCTTCCTCGCACCCTATTCGCAGTATCTGACCACGTGGCGTTCAATTAACGCTGCTTTGTCCGACGTGGCATGCTTTGATTCGTAAAGGCTCTTTATATCACTGGTTTAAAGAAAGTGACAAGATTCCGAATCCGCGCATTTGCCGCGTTTGAGTTCCGCGGCGCGAAACGACCATACTCGTCAACAAGCAAAACGACAAAAGAAAGGGCACCAAAATTAATAAGCTGACGCGTGTCCATGTCTGATAGGATAGGTCAATACCTATAATTGGTGGAGTGTGACAATACAACTGCCACTGGGACCCGCTAAAGGCAAAATGACAGCTTGGCATGAAAGGACCGAAAGCTGCGAAACTGATTCATATTGTTTTTTATGACTATAACGCCTTGGTTTTTACAAATTACAGATTGACCTCACATCATCATGTTTGTGGTTGCTATTTGAACAACCATCTTGTGCCGAGGTGGAAATGATATTAAGAAAATGTTTTTTTTTTTTACAAGAATTTGAGTGTAAAAGTAATTCAATTTTTTTTATATCAAATATTGATATAAGGCTTGTATATTTCATATAACTAGATACACAAATGGTTAAAATCAAAGAAATAAAAAACATCAATTACTAGAAACAAGCATCTAGTCTCCCCTCAAATGAAAAATGAATTAGAGATGGAAAAACTAATACACTCAAGTAAGGGCCAATGAGATAAATTTGTGTTGATCATTAATGTATAGAGAATGAGAGCAGTATCATCGCACGTTCTTGATTTAATAGTATTAAAGTTTGACATATTTTTAGAAATTTTGCCAATACAAGAGCTTTAAGTCTTAACATTCACACGTTGACGGCTGAAGTTCAACAAAACCCTGCATAGCTCTTTGTGCGATATTCTAGGGCCGTGTGATGCCACACATATCATACTATACAATATCTTAGGGCCGTGCAATATCACACATGTCGTACCATGTGATATCTTACATTCATATGATATATCGCATCTTTGTTGTACGAATTAATTCTACAAAAAAAAATATTAAACTTTACTGTTGATGGACAAATATCAAACCTAAAGACAACCACATAATCAAAATCCCAATATTTTAACTATTTGATAACTGTTTTATTTTGTCCTTTTTTTTTTCTTTTTCACATGATCAATCTACGGGTGGATGACTGGCAAAATGGGGCGAGTGCCATTGATGGCATGGTGGGGCTAAAAAACTGGATTGATCATAATTCATAGGTGAGACCAAGTGGGCCATAGGCAAGGATATTAGCATCCATCCCGAATATTTCGCCTTCTTTATTAATTATATCATGATAAAAGCAAAGCAACACTTGAATGAGAGGGCAAACAACGAACCTTGAATAACAAATTAAAAAGTACACTGTTGGGCTACGGAGCACAGGTTTGTTCCCCATGGACCTATCAAAATACATAAGTAATAAATTAACAAATGAAGTGTAATCATGTGAACATGATTTTGTGTAAAAAGATTCTAGAAGAATGAGAAACACAATACTGTTATTAAATTTGTCAAATGCCATTTGGTAAAAGGAAAATCTTTCAATACAATCAATGAAAAAAAAAAAAAAAACCACATTAGAAAAAGACCAGAGTGTATTATTATTAGAGTGGTGCTATTGGCACCGCATTTTTTGCTTTCTCCATCGTGCTAGAAGACAAAAAAAATATTTTTTCCTAACTACCCATCCCTCCTCCCTCCCTTCCTCCCCCCCCCCCCCCCCCCCCCCCCGCGTCTCCGGCGGGGAGGGAGCCCCGGCTGGCAGCCCGCGGCGGGCTCCCTCCCCCTCTCCCTCTTTCTTCCTCCCTCCCTCCCTCCTCTTCCCTTCCTCTCTTACCTCCACCCTCATCTCTTCCCTCCCCCCCCCCCCCCCCCCCCCCCCCCCCCCACACACACACACACACACACACACACAAGTCTCCGGCGGGGAGGGAGGAGGGAGCCCCGGCCGGCTGGCCGGTCTCCTTCCTCCTCTCCCTCTTTCTTCCTCCCTTCTTTCCCTCTTCTCCCTCTCTCCCTCCCTTTCCTTCCCCACTCCCCCTCCCCCTCCCCCTCCCAGTTGCCGGCGACTGGGAGGGGGAGGGGGAGTAAGGGAGGGAAGGAGAGGGAGGGAGAGAGGGAGAAGAGGGAGAGAGAAAGAAAGAGGGAGAAGGGGAGGGAGGCTAGCCGGCTGGGGCTTCCGCCGCCGGCTGCTGGCCGATCTCCCTCCCCGCCGACGACTGGGAGGGGGAGGGGGAGGAGGGAAGGAGAGGGAGGGAGAGAGGGAGAAGAGGGAAAGAAGAGGGAGAGAGAAAGAAAGAGGGAGAAGGGGAGGGAGGCCAGCCGGCTGGGGCTTCCGCCGCTGGCTGCTGGCCGATCTCCCTCCCCACCGACGACTGGGAGGGGAGGGGGAGGAGGGAAGGAGAGGGAGGGAGAGAGGGAGAAGAGGGAAAGAAAAGTGAGAGAGGAATAAAGAGGGAGGGGGAGGGAGGCCAGTCGGCAGGGGCTCCCTCCTCGCGGGCGACTGTGGGGGGGGATGAGGGAGGGTGGAGACTGGGAGAGGAAGGAAAGATGAGGGAGAAAGGGGGAGGGGTAGTTTAGGAAATGTTTTTTTTTTTCGCGGTGGGAAGAGCAAAAACTGTTGTGCGGATAGAGCTCCCCTTATTATTATTATTATACATAGAGGATTTAAACTCGCATACCATTTGAGGTATAGCCCAAGGCCTGAGTATATTTCCTCTCAACTTTGTGAGGCAGGGGGTTAAAAAGGTTTGGATGTGGATTAGAAGAATATATAGGAATGCTGGATGTCCATAAATGATATTTAAGTCTCAAGATGGTAATAGTAATAATATCAATGTACTAATTCTCTCGAGAAGAATCTTGAAAGATGGGCCTCAAAATGAGCCCCAGATTTATAAGTTGCTAACGTGGTTGTGGTGCCCACCTTTTTGGTGCCAATGAATTGGCTAGGGGCATCAAAAGGTCTAATTGTAATAAAATTATTAAACTTTGGGGTACTTAAATAGATAGTTACAATGATTCAATGATACTCCATGTAGGTTCCACCTCTAATCCATGACGGACCTTTTGATCCCAACCCTAGCGATTTGTATCAATCGAGGTGGGTCCATAATCAGGTCCTTAACTTTCATGGCCTGATTCTCAGCCGATCCTCCTCTTCAGGCCAGCATTAGCTTAGGCAGAACCCATATACTCATATGGCAAATTTTTGCCAAGATCGTCCCACAGGGTCCAAAACTCAACCCACTTTCAGAAGAAATCAGGTTTGACCCATCTCAGGCTTGAGCTGGCCTGACCCTCTTGCATCAATACAAAGAAAGCAATAGGAGCTGAAGTTAATGTGCATTTGTCATGCTTTGAAACTTCAGCTCCATTACAATAATATTAACAAGGTCTTCTATTGTTCTTATTGGTTGAAATCAACTGTAGATTCAATCATAGCATCTTAGGTTCCAACTACAAGAGAAACTATTTAAGTTGTAATATATGAACATGGCAAGTTGATTGTCTTCCAAGGAAATGTCTTCTTATCTTTTCCATCATGTTTGGTAGGGAATCCAGGAACTATGATTTACCCACAACACCATCCATTGATCGGTAGAAGATTGTGTCATTTTTGCTAGAGATTATTATTGGTGATGATTGTATTGACCTTCTCACATAGTTCCATTTTATTTCTTGCAGGAAAGGGTTTGGAAATAAAATATGATGAGAGAGATTGCTTCTCAATAAGGGATTATTATTCACTAAGATAATTAAGGAGAACACTCTATTTTGAGTTTAAGACAAACTTAAGCTAACAAGTTTGCAAACCCAGGTTAACATGATCGTCTAGCCATCGTCCTCATCATTTATCTAGACTTGAGCCAATTGAACCCAAATAGATGATGATTTGATACCAGTCGAGTCCATCAATCCAGTGTTTAGGCTTATTGGTCTTGGGCCTTGGACTGTAAGTGACCCATTTGGATACAAATTCCAGTCTAGTGTTTGTTGTTGGGTTAGGTCCCGTCCATGCATAGTGTCAGGTCTAACCCAACCCATTTTAAGCTTCTCTTTTGGAGGATGGAGGTGCATCAAACGAATGATATTGATGAAGAGGGTTTGTAGAGTGAGTTTGATGAGTAATTAACTTTGATCAAGCTCGATGAGGGAACTTAGCTGCTGCCAGCACCAGGGGCGGAACCAGAAATTGTGTTTAGGGGGGCCAAAAGAAAAAAAAAATTTAAACAAAATTGCAAAATCTAGTAATAAAATATGCAATAAATTAAATATGTAATAATCAAATCACATGGATAATCATAAGAAAAATAACTTTTTCTATATTTATCCATGGTAGATAAGTTTTTATTGGATTAAAAACTTATATAATAGGAAAGAGATAAAAGGAAAGTTCTTTTGAGTGAGTTAGATTTCAAGTATAAGCCCCGACGATTGAATAACAAAATGATATATGATACATTGGTACATCTACTATACGTAAATATATACTAATGGACACAAAAAAGGTTCTCTAAGTGGTACTGTCCTTTCTTATGCATGTAACTTATATGTTACAATTTAAGACTTTATTATTTAAAACCTCAAAGAAAAGTAATGACATCGTCCCATATCTAAAATCTAAATCATTCAAAAGCATGATTCCACTAGTTGTTATCTCTTTAATATAAATTTATTTAATCATATTTTTTCAAAATAGATAATAATTAAAAAAATACAACTACATTTCTTTATCGACAATGGATAAAACTCTAATTGAACTAAAACTTAATGTAATAATAGAACCCCAAACAAACATTATTTTTAAGCGGATTGAATTTCAATATAAGCCAGTGGAAATTAAAATTACATAATAACATGTAGTGAAATTAGTATATCTATGCAATGTAAAAAAAATAATTATAAGAGAGAAAGTGGGTTTGTTGTCCTTCTTTATTTATTCGTCAAAGTCACTACAAGTCTGTCCCCTCTTGAATCATAAGATTTAGGGCAAGTGTAGATGGGTTACAATGAATATTAAAAAATCTCTTCCCTAATCTCCATCAAGTCTTTTTTATTTGTTCTCATTTCCTTCATTTCATTTTCTTTCTTTTCCTTTCCTTTTTCATTTTAATTTTTTCCTAAAATCAACAATATTTTTATTTTCTTTTTTTCTATGATTCAAAATCATGTTAAAAAATCCTTAAATAATGGATGGATGGCCACACAATGGAAGGGCCAAAGTGATATTATGAGGGGATTTTATGATGTAAGGGGGGGCCATGGCCCCTGCCGTCCCCCTAGGTCCACCCCTGGCCAGCACTTTGGGATGGGCAGAACCTAAACTGAAGGGGTGCTCATGTACCTAGCTAGGCTGGGACCAGAAAATATCCTGATAAAGTCTAAAATTTTTAAAAAATCGATTTTAAAAGATATTTGCAATATTCCTTAAGCAGAAAAACTTGTGCACACCTCATCAGAGTGTTCACTTTCCAAATCACTTTTTCAAAAGTTTAGAACATTTGGTGGGCTATCACATCAATTAATGTTTAAGGTGTGGATGAAGTCTCACACCTCCAATCATTGTACAGTTCTGAAAATGGGATTTTTTAAAAATATATTTTCGCCACTATAAAATCCAACGGTTGAGATACTGGGTAATTGGATGAGAGCCTGAGAGGTAAATCCTACTGTGCAGGGCCATTTTGGTTATATATGGTGAGCTATTTACTGGTGTCATTTGTGTCAAGTCAGAAGAACCCTGAAAGGCTGATAATCTTCCCATTACAATATCCAATGTCTCAGTTCCTGGTGTCTTGTTATGGGTGAGTAAAGGTCTCTGTTTAGAACATCTGTTTCTAATGAAATTTGTTAGCATGGAATTCTGTACAGAAATAGATGTAGCAAACAATGTTTCGGCTGACTGTAATTTCATATGCACATGTGAAGTTATTTTTGCATTAGGTTATTGGATTCATTAGTCCAGTTTGGAAACTCATTTCTTCAGTCCAAGGAAATAGTGACAACATAAAAGGAAGTGTAAAAAATAGTGATCAGCTTTGTCAAGAGGTGTTACCCTTAGTTTACACATTGGACCTTCTTCCCTCTACTGTAACTTGTTTGCTGTGAAGGGACTTTGATCTACACCGATCCGTGAACAGTTCCTATGAGAACCATGCGGAGGAGAATATTCTCCGCTATATATACATTTGCCAATCAAGAAACTTTAATTTTGATAACAAAATGCAGTTCAGCAACATCGTACAGAAGAACGATGGCATCGAAGTGGGTGGTAGCCTGTCATTTGGTTAAACTATGCTTTTAGATGTCATCCAAGTGTTAAAAATCATGTGGCCCGCTTGTCATGGGACCCATGTCGAATTAAGCAATTGGTAAACACCAAAAAATCTCCCCTGTGAAGACTTAATCTGCCACCTTGTGAGAGTTCGGATTTTGGAACAAACTCTTGCTAAAGAGTTTTAGGTTGGCATCCAACTCGTTGTGGTGTATTCTCCCCTTCAGTTAAAAGATAAGGGATTTAGGAGTAGACTTCTTGATCCACCATGACTTCTAGGGATTGCTTATTTAAGGGAGTTGGGAGCCCTTGGTGGATCATCTCCAAGCATTCGCATCGAAATGCATAAAGATATTCAGATATCGATCCCATCTGGGACTAGCACCAGGTAAACCCATCAACTAGTGTTAACCTTGGTGATGAATTAATCCAACAGCAGATGACATCTGAGTTGCAAGATATGCGTTGGAATCAGACACTAGTATGAGAATTTCTCAGAATATTTTGAAAACTAATTGGGAGACGGCATTTGGAGGATACATAATTCTCCCTAGAAAAGAATTCTCAAATTTCCTATATCCAAAAAGGCCAATGAGTTGCATCTCTGGTGAGTAAAAAGTGGTCCTTTGTGAGACCCCGTCCCTAGTTAATCATGATTAACTCTTATTAATCGCACTTATGGCTAATTAAACATGTTTAGTCAAATTAATGAAGGCTTTGTACCAAATTGACTTGGTTTAGCCTTAAGAGAATGAATTAAGCTTAACGAGCTTGTAAAATGGATTGTAAATGGATTGGATGAAGTTTTGAACTTAAACTAGGAATTGAGGGACTTTTGTGTAAATACGTTTTTATACGTATTTCATCGAATACAAAAACCCTCGATGCCAACACGCGTATCTCGAGGAGTACATTCACTTTCGTCAAAGACTCGAAGTCGTTTGACGAGTATTGATTCAAGTGACTCTCCATTTGACTCGAATTGTAATTAATGGAAACTTAAGGGGCTAAGTGCAATTTAGTTGTTTATATAAGCTAAGAATATTCATTTGGAATTTCCAAAACCCTAGCCTCCCTTGTTTTCCTCTTTTCTCTTCTTTCTTTCATTTCTCTCCATCAAACATCAAGAATTAAGCCTTGAGAGTGAATTTGTAAGCCACTTCATCAACCTCTTCATCTTCCTCAAGTCTAATTCCAATTGTGGAATTGTAAAGCTCGGATTCAAGAAGGATTCAAGTATTTTTATTTCAAATTCAAGCTAGCAAGGGGTTTTCTTCCATTTGATCTTCAAACAAGGCAAGTACTTACTTGTTTTTATGCTTTGTGATGTTTATGGATGGTTAAAACTCAATTGGACCAAAAAGCCAGAGGTTTGGCTTCAGAAACCTGAAGCTCGAACTGAGCTTTTGGGTGGCTATCGGTCGACCTCGACCGATGAACCGACGAGCTGACCGATGGGTTTCGAATGCGTTTTCAGTGAAAAATCCAGCTCTTTGGACTTCTGACCGATGCAATGTCGGTCAGCCGATAGGATGAGGTTGGTCGACCGATAACGTAAAAATGGTTCAAGATTCAGAGAATTTCAGCTCGCTGGAATTCTGACCGACGCACCGTCGGTCAACCGTCATGAAGCCGTCGGTCGACCGATGGGCTGATCGATAGGTGAACCGACGCTGTGAAGAATTATCTATTTTGAGGCCTAATGTATGCAGGCTGAATATTGTTAATGTATAAGCCTTCATAGGTGTAAACTCAATTTTTCCGAATACATGATTCAAATGATATTCATCAAAAAATAGTACGTGTATTGGAAAATGAATGTTTCACTCATTTGCTTGGCTTAGAAGTCTGATTAGTTTCCGCATCTTAACTCATTGAGTGAAGTACATTGAATACGAATTGCATAATGAACTATTTCTGCTGCAGCAGATGTTTGAGGTGTTCCGGAACCTCATGGAAGTTAGTGATCTCTGATCAAGACACTAACGTATTCCATACCATTTGACAACCCTTAAATAAAGAGAGAGTGTCCATGTAGATATCAACTTACTGATATTACTGGATCCGTTATTGTTATTATTATTAAATGAATTAAGAGTGTCCAGATATTACTGGATCCGTTATTATTGTTAATGAATTATTTCACTGAATTATGTGATAGCTAGAATTATCATAACATGTATGTATTTGTTGAACCGTCGTGTTCATGGTACTATTGATGAATGTCAGGCCCAGATGCCCGTGCCGGTCCTGCCGAGGCCGCGCCGCCAGCGGAGGATGCCCGCCCGATACCTCCAGGAGGTTTAATCGAGTGGATATGATTGCTGAGAGCGAGAGAATAAATTGTTGGAATGTATATAGTTTTGAATATAAGTGAAGTCCCCGTATTGTATTAAATATACGGTGATTGACTTTCTTGAACGTAGATTAAACATGTGTATTGTATTTTGTCAATGTATAATTTCCGCCATTGTATACAGTTGACAGGTATTGTATTTGATATCCCTTGTGAGTTTCGTTTTAGCTTTTGTTAATTCGGAATTTACGGGAGTAAGTATGCGTTCGCGACTCGAGGTTTGTCTGAGCTAATTAAATATCGGGACATGGGTCGTGACATCCTCTAGCAGCTACAATCCATTTAGCACCTTCAATGGTTCTTTATTGGTCTTTCTTCAGAGAAATTTTCTCTCAGTAGTATGTGGTGCTGATCTATGGAGCCCATTTTTAACACTCGCTGCTCCTACCGTCCCTGGCAGCAGGCCCAATTTAACACTCGTTTGACCTTTAATCCTATTGGATAAAAATTTGGAGATAAAAAATATAGTTTAAGGACAGTTAAAACATTGAGGCTGTCAATAATGACCTAATGGGGAGCATCTAGGTAGCCCTCGGGAGCTGGACTCTAAATGTATATGGGAGAAATTTCCCTTCTTCAATGGCCCCTTTCCCTCTGTAAACATGTCTTGAACATTGTGTATATATGCATGCTATGAGGAATTTTTCAATGCAGCCCCATTAGGGTATAAGCTGCCTGGCTTGTAGGGCTCACTTGCATACAGTATACATGCCTGTCCTCAGAACGGGAGGATGGGAAGATCTATGTGCTGGAGACCACCCCAATGTCGTAAATTTGATTTCAAACTACTCACAGTTGCACAGTTTTTAGCCTTTAGATGATGTGCATCTTTTAGAATTTTTCACACCGTCAATCAATGAAATTAGTGTAAAATTGAGATGAATACCAAATTCATGGGGCACTTGATAACTCCTTGTATATGTTTAGAGTCTTACAAAAAAGATACTAAGCTCAGGTCCAGTGTTCCTCTCTGGGTCTGGGCTAAGCATGTACAATGTCTCAGAGTCTTTGGACCCCACAACCCTATCAAAATAGGCCCTCATGTAAGTCATTTCACCATCTGGACCCTCAGTATCAGATTTCCCAGGTAAAACACCAGCACCCATGGACACTATCTTGAGCATCTCCATCACAAGGAGGTCCACCTCTGTAGCCTCCCTCTGCACACTATAGCCAGTCTCCCTCCCATTGCAGAACATGGTCCACATGGGCTCATCCAACACCTTCTTCTTCTCCTTCTCCGGCTTCTTCTCGCACTCGAGCGCGATCCTCACCATGCCTGAAGCCAGCTCCTTTTGGAACACATTGGTTTGCATGGCCAGCGCTATCACCAGAATGGGGAGGCATTTGGGATGCTCCTGTATGGAGAAGCTCACCTTCCCCTTGCAGTACCCGAATAAGGTGCCGGTGACCCGGGTGCCAGTCACATGGTGGCGACTCTCCGGGAATGTTGTTGGAATGTTTGCAAGCCTGCAAATGGGCGTGAATGTGATGATGGGGAGCGCTTGGACGACTGATAGAAATAATCGGACTGCTTTTATGGGTTTTGGTTTCTTTTTTTCGAGTGAATGGAGGAGGGTGACTGGCTGGGATGGTTGTCTTGATGGAGAAGGTGGAGGAGGTGGCCTGCCCGATGTCGGGCCGGTGCCACTGCTCCCCGGCTCCCCCATGAATGGCCCTTCAGGATCACCCACGTGAAGAAGGCATGGAGAAGAGAGGGAGAGAAAGTTGGTTAAGTTAGTTGGAGGTTATATTTGGATGTTCTTGGAAAATGGAAAGAGTTTGTTCAAATGTTTCTGTTGTGAGGTGCATGCTTAACTTTAGGACCCTGGAATTGTGGCTGCTTTTTGCTAGGTCAAACCATGCCTCATAGGCATAGGCCCTTAGTCACTGTTATTGTTATTACTTTTTTATTAGTAAAAGGAAATACTTTATTAAAGCTGAAGAAAATAAAACAACTCACATTGGCACTACAAGAAAATTTACATTTAGCGGCGGATTTTATCCGCCGCTAAATGTAAAAAATCCGCCACTAAAGGTATTTGCAGCGAAATAATGTCCGCTAGAATTTTGTCACGGAATGTGTTGTCGCTAATTGTATCTGTGGCGGAAATACTGGTGACGCAAAAAAAATTGAAATAGTGGCGGTTTCTATCCGCCGCTACTATGTATATAATCCGCCGCCCAAATTGGCTTTATTCCAACGTCTTTGTTGCTTTATCCGCTGCTAATGCTGTACTTTGTAGTGGCAGTATGTTGTTACCGCCACCAAAAACCATTTTTATCAAAAGAGCAAAAGTACATTTGTAACAGATTCCATGATATAGTAGAACCATTGAACTCTTATGATGAGATCGATCAAGTCAATTGTGTGGATGTAGGAATGCAATTGATTGGTATCATTTATATAATTAAACAATAACAATGACATGATCAGATTCCATGACATAGTAGAACCATTGAACTCTTATGATGGGATCGATCAGGTCAATTGTGTGGACTGTAGGAATGCAATTGATTGGTATCATTTATATAATTAAACAATAACAATGACGTGATCGGTAAGAGCCATGTGTTTTCCTTTTCACTGACCTGTTATTATAAAAAAAAAAAAAATACACCTTTTCAGTTATGGAAGATGGTTGAGAATAAAGGGACAACCCATGCCCATGCAGGTGGTCTTCTCCCAGCCCCCGTGTCACTATATGGTTGTTGACTCAGCGAGTTTCATTCAGCTCCAACACAATGGTAATTTGAATTGATCAATTTGAGACTCAGGCGAGTCAAGCACAAGATTTGGAACCATGCCTTTGATAGCACAATGGATCTTGAAATGCCATAGATCCGACCAAATTGACACATTCAAAGCCCCACATCCGTCCGAACACATGGCATGTTTGAAACGTGGAAACAAACATTCAGAGACATTAAACAAACATTCTGCAGTCTGGTTAAATGTGAAAATCTAATAGCCTCGTGTGTATATCCCATCTGATAAAAACCCGACCTGACCTTAATCAACTGAGGTACTCAAGCTGAAGGGCTTTGACCTTGCATGACCTCAGTTGCTATGCGCAATGCCCTTTTTGGAAACATTTTTTTTTTCTTGATTTTATTTGTAATGAGCTGTATAGGGCCGTTTGCTACCACTTTGAACTCTAATACCACTGCCTTTTGTAGTAGATAGAATGTGTCATTACTGCCAAGCACAGCTCTGGAGGATCTGAGTGTGTATTTCATTAGAAGTGTTGTTCTTGTGGATGGGAAGGACTTGCATCATTTCATCTGCAGTTCATCTATATAAGTATGTGATTATAGTGATATTAAATTGGGCACTGCAGTTGGCTTTGACCTTACCTGACCTGAGTTGGTTTGCTGCTGTGATAGCATTGTGAGATTATTAATTGTGGGTGGGAGGGATTTTGAAAGTCAAATTCTTACTGGGCAACATGCTTGTAGTACGTTTGTATCTTTCAGGCATTAGTTCCACGCCCTCCACTCATTTTATTTTTAAATCTAATTTTCTGCAACTCTTGACTGCTTGTACTTGTCATATGAAAGAACAGAGAAACTGTGAAAGGTAATTCTTAAGTTATCCAAATACATGAAGTTGCTGTTCTAGAGAAATAAAAGCACAGAAGAACAGTTGAGGAGAACCTGGGAACTGTTATCTACTTGAGCAGCCATAGCTTTCAAGTGTATCAACTGATGAAATTTTCTTGAGATGCAAGTATCCCCCATCACAAGTAATGGCCCAAGAAATTAGGAGTTACATCAAAGAAATGTAAAGCCAGATTTGACTTTGAGATGGTAGTTTTTGTTTTCCTTTTTTTCTTCTTTTTAGATGTGGTCCGCTTCCTTTGGATGAAGACCTTGTCATGATCATAGAGTTGCTGCAAAGTAATTTTCATATGATAAAATTCATAATTATATAGGCCATAAGTGGAGGAAAATCTAGAAAGCAGAAGTTGTTCAAAATGCAACTTGATTTAAAATTAGAGTGAACATAATCCCTTTTCCACTAGAAAACACCACATTATAACTCTGATGACAAAAGATAGATCTTACAAACAAAAACAAACCCATTATTAATAAACCAATTTCTATTGACGCTGAAGTGAAGAAACCTGCATAGCAACAAGACATGAGTTACAATTTTGATTTCGGGAGATTAAATTAAAACTGTCTGATAAATTTTACTCAAAACTTATTGTGGACTATAACTAAATTATGTAAAACGTGATGCAATTTAGTGAAAGATGTTTTACAGGATACCAAGTCCTTCTCATGAGAATTGTATATGCTCTAATGCCACTTGAAATGGAATTAGATAACCTAAATCTTGAATATGCTTTAATGATTCATAACCACTAGATGAACAGGAGAGAGAAAACAAGAGATAATTACCAGGAGCCCTTCTTTCGGTGCCAGCTCTCTTGCCATTTTCACAGCATCCTCACTGGTCACCTGTCACATGCTATAGGGATTCAAAAGTTTGTTTTAAATAATGTGCAAAACAATCACAGCAGTTCAAGAAGTGCATGTATTACAAGTATAAGAAATTAAAAATAAGAACAGTATTACTTGCCTCAAGGACTCCTTCCAACACATCCATGTCCAAAATCTTTGGCTTAAATTCAACCTCATTGCCAGTTATATGGTGGAGACCTACTCCGCATAACCATACTGACATGAACATAATTGATAATTGCAACAAAAGATGTTGTAAAAGAAAACAAAGAATTTGGAACAAAAGATGCTTATGAAGATTTACAACCCCATTAACATAATAATCTACACAATTGATAGTTGAAATGTCTTTTATGAAAACAAATGAAAATGTGTTCTTGCAAGAAAAGCAGAATCGGATTTTACCTGCTTTGGAGTGAGGGGGAATGTTTTACCACCAATAGTGAAAGAGACAATGGGCAGGGAAGAGAAGATAGGGTACTGCAGTCAACAGCTGATTCTCCCATAGGACTAGGTACGTAGTCGATCACAAAGCTGCAGTATGGCAAAGGACTTAAGCCAACCTGCACCTTCTTGTGAAATAGTTGATATGAAAAATATGATTTTGGTTACATCACCTGATTGTTGCAATTCAGTATACTTTCCACTATCTGTTACATCACCAAGGGATGATTTGTCATCGTTCACTACACTCTCAATGCCAACACTGTATATACACAAAAGCACATTCCAGAAAAAATTTATAGCTTTTGACATACATAACAGTTAAAAAAAACATTGACAGTTGCATTAAAGAAAAAAAAAAGGAGTGGGGGGGGGGGAAAAAGAAGAAAGAATAACTGACATCTCAAGTTCCATCAAAAGAACACAAACTGAGCTGACCCAAACTCCATTAGTGCCATACTTGACCCAATTTTTTTTGTCAAGCTCAAGTTTTCTTTCGGTTACGTTGGTTTAAGGTGAGACTCTTGGTTTCCAACCCAGAATTCCTTCACAAACATACAAGAAATAAACATTAAATGAAAATGAACAACCAAAAAAATCCCAGAACAAAAAAAATAGCACCAAAACATTTATTTCATTCTTTTGGCCTCATTTGGATCTTTGAAACTCAATCACCATGCACTCATTTCACCAACAACTCAATTTTACCTGTAGTTAGTCACTAAAAGAACACAAACCAACTAACCATGTAATCCACACCCCGTGTAAAACAGAGTTGCTTTCACTTCGTTTATGAAGATCCAAGCAGGTCCATTTTCTTTATTCCAATTCTAACATCGATTTGAATAGAGAAAATCAAGAATACGCAACTGGATGAGGGAAGACGTACTAAGTAACAAAAAACGAAGAAAGAAGAGCAAGATAGCATTTTTGCATAAAGAAGAAGAAAGTTGAAAATCTTAAAATATATATCAAAACTTTTGCAAGAAGTTCCAGGTATACTCATGAACTACTATAACCAGGTTGTTGAGGTTGCATTTTTCTCAGTCGCCTGAGGATAAGCATTGTGAAGTCAGAAACTTAATGTAGAAGCTATGCACTTCATATAGAACTATAATATCTTACAATCAGAACCAAATATATGAGGCTCAACCCAGACAAACAGCAAGAGAACACTCCTAGAAACGCATGCATAATGCTCACTCTGGTTTTATGCAATAAATGCTTCAATAAGTCCTATCAATACGTCGAAAAGTTCCAAGCATACAAACGTACATCTTGTGCTAAAATTATGGAGGAAGCTTTCTTAATGATAACTTAGCATACCGTAGCTCTCTTTGTGCATGCTTCCAGACATTCGGAGGCATGCCAGCACTTTGCATCTTTCTTTCTAGGGCAACTATATCATCCTATTTCACAGTCCAAAACCCATGTTAATACTTATGATAGTTTAATGTTTAAATTTAGGGATTACATTTGGTTCCATATAGATTGAAGTATCTACCTGAGGAATACATAGACTTGCAATAGTCAGTCCAGCAATAAGGTCTCCTTTAAATTTGTTTAGATTATAGTGTCTACCCCATTCAAGAATAGGAAACAAGGCTTGAAGGCTTAGGATCAACTTGGTTGCTTTAGGTTGTTCCATGAAAGAGCGCATTGGATCATCCGCGAAGAAGGTTTCCTTCAATGTTGATGTGAGTTCCTTGTATAGTTTCTGCCGAGGGGGCAACCTCACCTTGTGAAAAGACGGCAAACCATCATCAGAGACATGGTGTGAGAACTGATGACAGGAAATTTCCAATTCCGTTGCCTCAACCTCGTCAGAAACAGAATGACTCATCCTTGAACAACAAATGATTTAGAGGTCAAAAAACCAATGATTCACCTGCATAACAGCATAGAGTACATGATAAAGAGAATTCCAATGCAACTAGTAAACGTTTATGCAATGCTATGTTACAAAACCATTCCAAACACATTCATATTTAACAAACCAAGTCTAACTGAACAGTACAAGGAACTAGTCTAACTTAACAAGCCAAGCAAGAGACGCACAAAAAAACACAATTTTTTCCACTGTAACTATTGAATACTCCATCCACCTTTTCTATCTAGCAAACACCCAACAAGAGTAAAGAGAAAAATCAGACTTCTCCACCTCTAAATATCTCCTTCCTTTCGCCACCTAGTGGTGTCACTTTCCCCACATCCAAACACCACCTAAGATGCAACCCAGGCAAGAGTCCACTTTGTTAACCCACTACTTAAAATCTGGCATATTTTTCATGATTTGAATCATTAACAGCTCCAGCAAATTTAAAAGGTCAGTGAATGCAGAATGAAATCTGGATGTATCTCTAACTAGTAAAACCTAAGTCATACAAATCCAATTCAAGTATCGATGAAGAAACCCCAAAAACCCATATGGCCATATAAACATGACACTAAACAAACTCAAAACATCATCACTCAAGTTTGAAATTAAACTAACAGTAATCAGTCAAAAACAACTCCACAAGCACAACATACAATCATCCAACAAGAGCAACAAGCAAATCTCAACCTACTACGAGATTGGAGATCTCTGGTGAACTTGGTATTTACATTATGTTGTATGCTTGGGTTTTCAGTGTTGCATCTCAACTGATGAGGTTGAATCCATAAAACACTTCACAACAGCCCGATTACAAGTACAACTGGAGAAACAGGTCCCCCAATATCCGACCTCCAATTTAAGTCCATAATTTCCTTGTTGACTGCATCTTGGAGTAGATGAGACTATATGGTTATTTGTAATGGTGCCTCACATGAGCCCACATGCACCAACATCAATGACATCAAAACTGATACTCAATGATCAATACTGATGCTCGAGGTCAAGGTTTTCCCTTTTTACTCTATTAAAAGAACATGATGGTCCCTTCATGGACACTAACAGAATCATTGTGTATAAGCCTTGCTTGAAAATCAGTTCGCCTAGAAAGATCAATTCATGGTTTTAAAAATATCACAGAAGCTCTACATCAAGAGCATATAAAATCATTTAGTTCATTCCACCAGGCACCAATAAAACACCATAACAATTCAGAGGGAATGCCATAAAAGGGTTGGATTTATTATAAGGGCTCCCACCTACTAAAAAAAGTTTGTCCACGAGCATGGTTGTTTTATTTTTTACTAGTAATTAAGGTAAACTAAATGTTAAAATCAATGAAAAAGATAATTATCAGATAAAGGTAAAGTAAAAATGCATTTGCTTACATGAGGTAAAGTAGTCTGAATTGGGATAAAAGTCAACAAGTAGTAAAGCGACCATGTACTCTATTTTTATTTTACAAGGTAATAAATTCTCTTGTGGGCTAGTAAAGTAAAAGTGTTTTTTTTTTTTTTTTTTTTTTTTTTTTTTTTTTTTTGATGTTTTGATGGAACTTTATTTTGTTTTTTACACTTGATGACCAATAGAAAATGGTATAAGTAAAGTTCATAACTGCTAAGAGTACTTTATCATTGATTTTAATTTACCTCTTGAAAAAGAAACAGTACTGTATAAGGTCTTGAGGGTTTCCCTGCAGATAGATAGATATATTTGTCTAAATTTTTTTGTCACTATCCATCTAACGCTAGGTACAAGGAGATGCGTTTGGCATGGATGTATAATTGCATGCAATGTGATGGGCACTCATCCTTTCAATTCAGCTTGGAAAAGGGAAGACGATCATTAGCTCAACTCATGTGGGCTGCCTGTGAATTTGACACACCCTGTCTAAAAAAGCGTATACTCAACATTGCTAATTGTTGAAGTCAAGGCTGTGTCCATGCGTTATCAACTTTAATAGAGAAAGCTAAAAGCTATAATATTATACAATTTCAAATTATTACTGCTGCCTGCTTCTGTATATATGAAAATCTGAGCTCAAAACAAAAACAAAACAAAAAAGTAGGCTACCTTGAAAGGACAATCACACGAGCTATAGGTGGAGCCTCCTATTTGGAAAATATATTAGAATTTTCATCTCAGTTTACCCTAGCCATCGATGAAACGGACGATCATTAGATAAAGTTTCTATTTTTATTGTCCTTTGTGCCTGGCCTTTTGTAGGATGGATAGAGGAGGACAATTATAGGCCGATCACCGATGGTTCCCCTGTTAGCTGTCAATCTAAACTAGACTCTGTCGCTTCATTTTGTGAGATTGGAGAGTGCCATGAGAAAGTCGAGTAGCCCACTTTTTTATTTGAACTTGAAATTACTGCTTTGCTCAAGGCATAGGCACCCTGTCTAAAAAAGCGTATACTCAAAACAGAGCCGACAAGGGAAGAAAAAGGGTCGGAGCTGGATTTCCTTCTCTATAACGACAACTAAAACTAGAAGCGATGGGTTCTCCAATGGTTCGATTTTGGAGTTGAATGAACAAGCAGAGAGAGGATCTGATCTACAAAATTGAAAACCCTAAAGCACCGATTCCAGATCAAAATCAAACAACCAGACATTAAAATAGAAACAAAAAAGAAGATCTGAAACCCTAAAAATATCTCGATCAGTTCAGAATTCAAAGAATAGCATCTAAAAAAACTTGAAAGACCTCAATCTAACTGTTTGGAGAACCTAAAACACCTCATCAGTTTGGAATCCATACAAGATAATCTATAGATATTGCAAGCATAAAAAAGAACAAACAGACAAGAGGGAGAAAGAATACCTGTGAGGAGATCCTGATAGCAGTTGTAGCTCAAATCCTGATAGAAGATCCTTGAAGTAAAAGGAGCAGAGGATCGAAAAAATGCAAGGAAGTAGCTCAGATCTGCAAGCTCGAAAATGTCGATCACTACCTTCTTCTTCTTCTTCTTGTATGGAAGATCTTGAAGCCCAAACAAAAACCTCACAACTCGAAGCTCCAAACAAAAGCCTGAAATCTCGAAGCTCCAGCACAAATCAACCGAACGATTAGGGTTTTGAGGGTTTTGAGGGAACAGAGATCTCAAAACTTAGGGTTTTGGGGAAGAAAGAGATCTCAGAGAGTAGGGTAGATTAGGGTTTTGGGGAAGAGATCTAAGTTTTGGGGAAGAGATTAGGAGTTTGGGGGAAGAGTGGGGGAAGAGATCTCAGTTTCGGTTTTGGGCCTGGACTAGGGAAGGGTGGGGGGAAATATTGATGTAGGTTTATACAAACGTATAGTAGCGGAATATGCTTTCCACTACTGTAGCTTTGTATTTACATCATATATTTCTTTATAGTAGCAATATATAACCTCCGCCACTGTAACACTATACGTATAGCAGCAAAATTCATTTACCGCCACTGTATGTTAATTATAGCAGCAAAATATAATTTCCGCCACTATACCAACACCAAAATACAACTCCAAAATACAACTCTGTGTATTAAAAACTTATACAACTCTGTGTATTAAAAAAACTTATACAACTCTGTGTATTAAAAACTTATATACGCTGTATTTAATAGCAGCAAAATTGTATTTCCGCCACTATACCAACGCCAAAATACAACTCCAAAATACAACTCTGTGTATTAAAAACTTATATACGCTGTATTTAATAGCAGCAAAATTGTATTTCCGCCGCTATATGTATTAAAAACTTAATAGCAGCAAAATTGTATTTCCGCCGCTATATGTATTAAAAACCTAAATAATACTTAGATGTAGTGACGGATACATAAACCGCCGCAATAAACCGCCGCTAATTGTCACTTTTCTTGTAGTGTGGCCCTTTCGTTGATTTAAAATACAGTTATTGTCATATCTGGTTGAAGTGGAAACCTTCAAACATCAGCCGATATATCCATCATACAGAGCGATACATCTGTTTTGGTCCTTTCTGTGAAAGATTTTTCAATCCCCAAAATATTAAAATCTTTAAAAGAACACCAATGCTATATCATGCAATATTGCCAAACAATCACAGATGAAACTGGCAAATGAAGCTACCAACTATAATCATTTCAAATCAAAGGTAAACATAAAAGCTCTACCAAACCCTCCTTGGTTACAGAGATTTGATGTGATTACAGTATTAGCATGATATGATATCCTGAGAATTTTAATGGTATCAGCATGTCAAATTGAATTCACTAATTAATCTCTACCATAATTTGGAGTATCTGCATTGAATCATATCCACATTCCAGCTTGATGGATAATTAGGCTTACAGACTAGCCAAATCCTGTTGCAGTAAGACTTCTTATTTCCTAAGAACTCTAGATTCCGTTTGATCAGTTTTCCGCATTTTTTTTCCTTTTTTATTTCTAAATATCTGTCATCATTCAAAAAGTAAAAAAGAGAGAATAAAAATCACTGAGGAAGTCAAGTATACCAAAACCGGAATACACCTGAATGAGCTGAATGTCAAGATAGCTCCAGGAGAAGACCCACCAAGCACTTAAAAGTTGAAATTGTTTTCCCCCCTAAGGGCACGTTTGTGTACATGTAACTTCCATGGAAAGAAGAATTTGCCACATCATCAAATTCTATGGTTTTTAAATACCTCGGAAAAGGTTTTCCGGGGAAGTAAAAAATTCATGTTTGGTGCAAAAAGTTTTTCCTTGATGAATTAGTGGCAATGTTGTTTGGTGCGGCTGCGGATTCCTTCCAAAAAAACAAGTGTTTACTCTTTGGTAGGAAATGGGTAGGAAATGGAGTTTATAAAAGGAGGGCCAATTTTCTGTGGAAATAGACTTCCCATACCCCCCCCCCCCCCCCCATGGGAAGTCCATTTCCATGGTAAGGAAGGAAAAAGCTGATGTGGCAAAAAAGTGATTCCGCGGAAAACTACCGCACCAAACGCATGAAAAGTAGGTTTTCCGCGGAAAACTGTCAACTTTTCCGCGGAAATGGGCTACACAAACATGCCCTAAGCTAACCTATTTTTCTTAAGGAACCACTGGCTGATATCTCCGTCACAACGAAGGCTAGAACTAGCTACTCTGCCTCCCCCCTGGAACACTTTTATCAACTTTCTTTCTTTCTTACTTTCTTAAAAAAAATGGCTTGATCAAAAAGAGAAATTTATCATAGGTCATTTGAGATTTCACTGTAATCAATCTCAAACTCATCACTTAATGTATAGTTAGCAAGGAGAGTTTCTCAGGATCCCTGGCTGTAATTAAGCTGGTTAGGGACATGTGTAGTTTACACGGGTGTGTGATTTCGAGTCCCTTGTAAGATATACGGGAAAAAAGAGAGTTTTTCAGCATATAGCCAATCATCCTATTAAAGGGAAATGACATAATGTTATTAAAAAAAGGGACATGATGTAATTACCCATTTGCCAGCATTTGGAATTACCAGAAAAAGGAAACAGAAAGAGAAAACATTCTTTTATGTAAATCTTCACCCCTCATCACTACTTTAACCAAAATTTGTCTAATCTAACTTCTTATTTCAACAAAACAACACACCATGAAATATGGATGGTAACCTGCTTACTGTGAGTTGCATGTTTTAACATCTATAGCTTCTTCCTACCAGTAGCCATATAATTTATCGCCCACCTAGAGAACCGAGTGAGACCAAAGAGAAGTTGGAATATGACACGTCCCTTCACAATTCCCTCCCGTATGCTCCTTGCAGTTCTAGCTATTACTGGTCCCACGGTCTCAGCCTTCAAGGTTGCTTGCCCCTGCACCAACGCTATTCAAGTAAAGATGAGGTAAAAACCACAACCCAATCCCGACCACAACTCCATAACCATTCCCAAGAAACCAGCATCATCACAAATTCACAATTCACATGCTGACCTGTTGGAGCATTATTTGTCAGCTGGCGTAATCTGTCCTCAGCAAGACGAACTGCTCGGGTGGAGTTTCTAACACCTTGTGTTATCTCCTGGCTGCATGAAAGAACACAAGGATCACTAGATTAGCCCCGGCTAAAGAGAGAAGAAAAAAACTGCAAGAGGTAATGTGCACACAAACCCCAGATCACTGAGTTCCATGGTAAGGTCACTGATCTCCATGCCCGATAACCTGATGGCAGCCATCGTATCAGGAAGCTCTTCCCTCGTAACATCCATCAGCTTCTCGAGCGATTCTGCAGCTCTCCTGAAAGCCTTTTACCAGTTTCTTTTTTTCATTTATTTTATTATGATATGTTCAACACAAAAAAACCACATTTCCTAAGGACTTAAAACAGCTAATTGTGTGTTCCCGAAGTATCCCAAATTGCAGTTGTCTAAATATTTCTACAAAATGGATATTTTCACTTTCATGTACTTGGGGCATTCTTTTTTCCTTGATGGCTGAGTGGTACACTACTTGTGAGACTACATAGGTACCCAGGGATCGATCCCTGGGCACCTGTGTGAGATGAGACACCCTGGTCGCTGTAGTGTCTCTAGTTTCTCTGTACTTGGGGCCTGTTTGTTTGCATAGAATACATAGGAATTGAATGCATAAGAATTCATGGTAAAATTAGCTCCACCGATGGATTATTAAAGAGGTGATGGGTGAAGGATATAAGGCAGCGATGTAGATGCAAAACTCACTTTCCTAGGATTTGAATTACTAGGGTGGTGGCTTGGTATTCATTTCCCACCTTTTCCTGATTCATTTTCCATTAGAGGGGAAATAATTTGATGGTCATTCTAAAAATTTGAATTTGTCACTTCAATTTTAACCATTTTTAGAAATGAAAGTCTTACAATTCCTATCTATTCAATCAGCTGAAGCAAACAGGTTCTTAAGCTGTACATAACTTCTGAATCATTATAGGAGGATACAACTCTCCTTCTTCTTTTTGGGCAAATCAATAACAAGCATTTGAATTAGAAATGATCCAATGCATAATGGCATGTATAAACATCCATTCTGACCAAACATTATAAAACCAATGAAAATTTAGGATACATCCAGAACACCAAAACCTGGAACATTGTTCCTTAATAGAACTACATTTTAATGAAAAACAATCATTTCTCCATTCTATTGTCAAGTATTCTGCAAACTGAAAGCGTAATTCAAAAAGATCACACACCAGAAGCACAGGAATTGCAGAGAAAAACAGCCAAGACGCAGAAACCGCTGCCTGTAACAAGAAAAGAAAAAAACCCGATTACCCAAAGAGGGGAGAAATCAATGAAAAACCAAGATTTGCATACAAATTCTTCACAGAAATCGAATTCAAGAGAAAAACAGAGGGGGGAGAGAAATGTTACGGTGCAAGCAACGAAGCCTAGCAAGTGTATGTGTCGACGGTTGAGATTCCATTGCGCGAGATGAGGGGATGGTGGAGATCCGACGGAAGACGTGAGGGAAGAAGGAGATTCTCGATCCGCAGTAGAGAAAGAGAGGGATGAGAAAGGAAGGGACGAGGAGGGTCTGTTGAGAGGGAAGGTTAGATAGGGTTTTGGAGCATGTAATTTGATTGCAGGAAACATTTCTCGGTCTCTGATTCCAATCCCTGGAAATTGCTTGACTAGGAAGATCTACAACTTAGAAGACCTACTCAAAAATGTTCTGGGCACAAATTGTTGAGTCCTATTGATGGTTCCGTATTGATGACTATATATATATATATACCTGAGAATATCATTGCTTTAAGTAATTAAAGAAAATATACATAGGCATGCAAATCAGAGGTCTTACAAATCAAACTGAGAGAGATAAGCCATGTCTACGTCTGCAGGCAACAACAATAAGAGTTATCGTGCTTCTTTTCAGGTCTAGAAATTCTTGGATTAATTCCACAAACTCTAGTTATAGCAATTAACAAGTCTAATACGTGACTAAGTTAACAAACCACTCAACAGGGTTCATTAAGAAATGTAACAAAGTTGACAATCGGTTGACACTTAAAAGCAATCTCCCAACCCTATTGAAAAACATGCGACCTATACTATTTTTCTTGCTTTTTTTTCTCATTCTGTTTTTAAATAAAATAATAAATGGAACATATACTCCTCAATTAATGGAAAGTTAAAACAGACCAACCCACTCCGTAAAAAATTACACATATTGAATTAATTGATCTTAAGCCTCATTGCTTCTAAAAATGACATGCTCTCTGCCATAAAATCGTGAGAGAGCAAGCATACTAACAACTTCAAAACAAGACATGTACAGGATTCTTAATCTTAATACAATCAAAACAGCCACCATATCTGTTTTTGAAGGCAACAATAACAGCAGGTGTCACTCCTTGATTCAATGCAAAACCGCAAGGAAACCAGTTAATTTATTCACCAAGTTTTAGACTTTACCTGCCAAACACGAAGCCTTTTTATGATATCTCAAATATTACAATCTATATAATAAGGGAGAGCAGATTTTGAATTCTTAGACATTTTGAGCCCTTGGATTTATGTATATAAATCCAAGGGCTGAGATTTGTCCAGCATGCTCCATGCTCCACAAATAGTTACCAAACGTCCCCTAAAATACAAACCACTTTCCTCGCCTCTCAATAGGTTCACGTGTAGCCGATTTTCTACATCTATTCATCCTCTGGTCGATCTTGATACGATCCATATTCATCTCTCCATTTCTTTCGATCTGAGACCTTGAAAATATCAAAGAGAATCCAACGATCTTCTTTTCTGATGAGGCTCCATTTTTATTTCCTCTTGCGGAGATTCTAAGCATCTACGGTTAGCAGAAGGCACATGATTTTCTTCACCGATAAGAGATTCATATTTTGAAGCCCGCTCGAAAGAATTTTTCGAAGCCCGCCGGAGATGAAAAATGCCCTAGACAGAAGACGATAGTTGAAGACCCAATCCGTGTCTCCCATTCCGCCTCTATCCCTCTCACGCGTCCTCTGTCTCCCCTCTCCGTTCCTGAAGGCACTCTCTCTCTCTCTCTCTCTCTCTCTCTTTATCGCAAGAAATCTCACTCAGAAGATCCGCCCAGGCGCAGAAGCACCGTTCTCTCTGCCTCTTACCTGGGCAGCGCCTCCTCGAATCCCACTGCAGACCTGGGTTATCATCTCTCTCTCTCTCTCTCCTCTCTCTCTCTCTCTCTCCATTGCAAGAAATCCCAGCAGAGGGATTGCCCAGGTGCAGCAGCACCTCTCTCTCTCTCTCTCTCTCTCTCTCTCTCTCTCTCTCTCTCTCTCTCTCTCTCTCCCCCTCTAGAAACCCTTCAAAATCATTCTCTCAATTCCTTCCACAACACCCATCTCTAAATCTCATCTATTTTCGCACGAAGAAAGAAGATGACGATAAAGGCACTGGTTTGAAGAGCATTAGGACAATGGGTATGAATCGTAGGACGTGGAAATCGGGAGTTTAAGGTGACCCAGTTTAATTGAAGAAGTCTAGATCCGAATTGCTGAAGAAGTTGGCTGTGGATTTCAATAAAGACAAGATCTTTAAGGTGAGATTTAGGAAAACAGCTTTACGTGAGGATGAAGAGAATGTACAAGATGAAGAGGAGAAGGAGATGAAGAAAGAGATTGAGAAAATAGATATCAAGGAAATAAATTCAGTAGAGGAGAAACAGAGGAAAATCTTAGAAAGATTAATGAATCTCCCACATCCCCATTTAAACAGTGGAATGATGTAGAAAAAGAGAAGGCAAATCAGATTCATGAAATCCCACAATATCCATTTAGGCATAGGAGTGATGAAGAGAAAGAAAAACTTCATCAGGTTCATGAAATACCCAATCAAAAAGAGGAGTGTTGGAGAGAAAGACAAGATTCAACAGATTCGTGATATACCGGAATATTTTGAAAAGCAGAGGAGCCTGGCAGAAAAGCAGAAGTTTTATCGGCTCCATGAAATACCCACTTCTCCAGATAAGGGAAAAAAGTCACCACTCCCAACTGATCATCCATCATTTGATCCAGATCTTAGAAAACCACCTCCAAGTGAGAGATTTTCTTGATGAATTCAATTGAACTTTTGCTTTTTTATTTTTATTTCTAACCTTTTGTGTCTCCTGAGTTTGGCCTATTTACCACAGTTGCAGTTGCAGTTGCAGTTGCAGTTGCAGTTGCAGAAACATTTGAGAGCACACACGAAAACCACAATAGATTACAAAGCATTGGTGTGTTTTGATTTATTGGTTTCTATTCATATCAGGTTTTGTTATTTTTCCATGTTTTTTTCATCATCTCAATTTATAATTCTCTCAATTTTTCTCTCTTGCTTTCTTCAGTTGGTTTGGTGATGTGGAGAGACATACCCAAATCAGCATTTGCTTTTGGCTTGGGGGCTTTCATCCTTCTTTCATCTTTCCTTACTAAAGATCTAAATTTCAGGTCTCAATGAAACGAATAAAAATCTTAAAGTACCTATCTTTTTTCTTCATATGAGTTTGAACCTGATTGTTTTTGTTTATTTTTGTTGCAGAAGCTTTATCGGTTCCATGATATACCCACTTCTCCAGATGATGAAAAAAAAGTCACCACTCTCAACTGATCATCCATCATTTGATCCATATCTCAGAAAACCACCTCCAAGTGAGAGATTTTCTTGATGAATTCAATTGAACTTTTGCTTTTTTATTTTTATTTCTAACCTTTTGTGTCTCATGAGTTTGGCCTATTTATCTCAGTTGCAGAAACATTTGAGAGCAAACACGAAACCCACAATAGATTACAAAGCATTGGTGGGTTTTGATTTATTGGTTTCTATTCATATCAGGTTTTGTTAGTTTTCCATGTTTTTTTCATCATGTCAATTTATAATTCTCTCAATTTTTCTCTTGCTTTCTTCAGTGGGTTTGGTGATGTGGAGAGACATACCAAAATCGGCATTTGCTTTTGGCTTGGGGGCTTTCATCCTTTCATCTTCCATTTCTAAAGATCTAAATCTCAGGACTCAATTAAACCAATAAAAATCTTAAAGTACCTATCTTTATTCTTCATATGAGTTTGTTCCTGATTGTTTTTGTTTATTTTTGTTCTTTTGCAGCTTGGTTTCTTCAATTTCTTATCTGGGTCTTTTTTATCTTGCTGCTATTTTTTTATACGGATCCATTATTTGCAGGTAATTTCATGAAACCAAAACATGAAATAAAACTATTACCCTTCTCTCTCTCTCTTACACTTTTTTTTTAAATTCTTTTAGGGGAGCAGTAGATTTTGAAGAGGGAAGCCAAAACTACATAGTGGGTGAAGAGGAAGCCATTTGGGTATTGAAATTAATTCTTCCTTACTTCAATGAGCTTCTCATCAATATGAGAGGCTTCTTAATTTGATAGTTTCCTTTTTTTTCACCCTTCTTTTCTCACTTAATATACACTTTAAAACGGCTATAAAGAGCACATATCTGGTAATGGCAGCTAGCAACATTGTTGTTCGTCTTGAATCAATAGATTCAAGATCCTATTACAAAGGACTAACAGACTAGGGTAATCGAGATTAGAGATTATTTGTATGTGCTGATCATTCTACCTGTGTATTTAGGCACGGGCAATCACTAATGTTTGTAAAATTAGCATAACCAATCACTAATATTCTCGCAAAATTTAGGTTAGTTATTAGGTGGTCAAAAGAAGAGTAATTAGATTTAGTTGTGCTCAGAACGTGGTGCGTCGTACTCGTGCCTTAAGGCACGGGTAAATATGGGTCTCATGCATTTTTGTAGGAAGCTTTTGAATTTCTTAATATTTTGTAGCAACATGGATTCCCACCATTTATGGGTGTGCTTACACATCTGGATGAATTTAAAGATGTAAAGAAATTGAAAAAAATTAAGAAGAACCTCAAGCATCGGTTCTGGACTGAGATATATGATGGAGCTAAGCTATTTTATTTGTCAAGTCTTATTCGTGGAAATTAAGTACCATTATTGTTTTCAAGCTACTATGTCTCATTTGTATATGATACTTTTGGTCCCTTCTAATGCTTCCCTCAGCTGACTATCATTGGAATTTGTTTTACAATTTGATTCCTGTTAAATTGTTGTTTCACGAATATTTTTGTCCAATGGTTTGCAATCATTTATTCATTCTATCAAATGAGCAGGTACCCCAAACGCGAGATCCACAATCTTGCAAGGTTCATTTCTGTTAAGAAATTTCATCCTCTGTCTTGGCGGGCTGCACATCCTTATGTATTGGTAGATCGTTTTGAAGATGTTACTCCTCCGGATAGAGTCCATGTTAACAATAAATGTGATAGAAACATTACATTATATGGTTACCTTCGAGGTTGCAATATGAAGAAAGGCACCAAGGTACATATTTTGATCTTTGAATGCTTCTGCAGCAATGTATTGTTGGTTTATTCCATGGTGAGCTTTAAAATAAGGTGAATGGATGCAAGGTGTTGATTGGTGAAGCCGTGAAGCAATTTTTTTTTTTTGTGTTGATTGGCGGGGACGGGGACGCGGTATCAACCCATATATATTTGACAATCATTTCTTTCTTTCTTTTTTCTTTTCTTTTCTTTTCTTTTCTCCTTCCTCTCCTTTCTTCTTCCCCGTCACTACTTCACCTCACTGCCTTTACATTGTCACCACCATCACTGCACTCTCCCTGCACACCCCACACCCGTGCACCTACCTGTACACCAGCAACTCCCTCATCCATCCATCAAATTGTAATTTTGAAATATACATGTAAATATTCTTATTTTGTATATACGTGGTGCGCCGTGCCTTCAGGCACGGGCAGTGTACTAGTGTATCTATATGAAGAATCTAAATTCACTTTTCAAGGTCTGGTGGTGAATAAACATAAAAGACAATCAAGTATTCGAATAAAAAGGTAACTATTTTATACCAAAAAATACAAAAGAGGCAACTATTTATCAACTCAACTAAGTTTACCAATTTCTCAAGTGAGTTTCTTCAGGAGTACAAGCAAAAAACTTAAAATTTTAACTTACTACAAAATCAACTTATGTTTGTCAATAATTATTCAAGTGTAAATCTCAGAAAAACAAAGCATGGCAAGTTCTAATCTACGCAAAACAATCAAGGTACCAAATAGATCAGATCCACAAAAATCAAGCTTACAAATCCAAATCCCAATCAATCATAATAAAAAGAAAAAATACACTATAATTAGCAGATTTTCATAAGAAATGAAAGGTTTGGAAAAGCAATAAGTGGGATATATGTAGAGAACCAAATCTTTGTACTTCGCAAGCAAATCCATACCAAATATCACATCAAAATCATTCATAGCCAACACTACCAAATCTGCTGGCATTGACACCTCTCCAATTCAAACACTACACTGGGCTACATATAATTCACATACTACTTTCCTTCCCAATGGAGTAGTTACAGTGAAATCATATGATAACTGTTTATACATTGCTGAATTATTGAATTCATAGTGTTATTGATGGCATTACAGGCACAACTGCTATTGCCGGTCCTTCAGAGGCCACAATGTCAACAGGAACAACCAATCCAGTTTCTTCAGAAGGATTAGTTGAGTAGAAATGAAATAGTGTTTGGAAGAGATCTTTTATAGAACGTTTCAGTATTGTTCATATTGTAAATAGAGTTTTGTTTATATGAGCAATGTATAATTTTTATGTTCCGCATAATATATAACTAGTACATTGCCCGTGCCTGAAGGCAAGGCGCACCACGTATATACAAAATAAGAATATTTACATGTATATTTCAAAATTACAATTTGATAGATGGATGAGGGAGTTGCTGGTGTACAAGTAGGTGCACGGGTGTGGGGTGTGCAGGGAGAGTGCATTGATGGTGGTGACAATGTAAAGGCAGTGAGGTGAAGTCGTGACGGGGAAGAAGAAAGGAGAGGAAGGAGAAAAGAAAAGAAAAGAAAAAAGAAAGAAAGAAATGATTGTCAATATATATGGGTTGATACCCGTCCCCGTCCCCGCCAATCAACACACAAAAAAAAAAAATTGCTTCACGGCTTCATCAATCAACACCTTGCATCCATTCACCTTATTTTAAAGCTCACCATGGAATAAACCAACAATACATTGCTGCAGAAGCATTCAAAGATCAAACCTTGGTGCCTTTCTTCATATTGCAACCTCGAAGGTAACCATATAATGTAATGTTTCTATCACATTTATTCTTAACATGGACTCTATCCGGAGGAGTAACATCTTCAAAACGATCTACCAATACATAAGGATGTGCAGCCCGCCAAGACAGAGGATGAAATTTCTTAACAGAAATGAACCTTGCAAGATTGTGGATCTCGCGTTTGGGGTACCTGCTCATTTGATAGAATGAATAAATGATGAGTCCTGCTACATGGACTAACCCATGGACCGATCCATGGACTAACTCCATAGTTTTGGGGGGGAAATCACCTCACATCATGTGATTTTCCCCCCAAAACTATGGGGTTTGTCCATGGACTAACTCCATGAGTTAGTCCATGTAGACTTTTTGATAAATGATTGCAAACCATTGGACAAAAATATTCATGAAACAACAATTTAACAGGAATAAAAATGTAAAACAAATTCCAATCGGCTGAGGGAAGCATTAGAAGGGACCAAAAGTATCATATACAAATGAGACCTAGTAGCTTGAAAACAATAATGGTACTTACTTTCCACGAATAAGACTTGATAAATAAAAGAGCTTAGCTCCATCATATATATCAGTCCAGAACCGATGCTTGAGGTTCTTCTTAGTTTTTTCAGTTTCTTTACATCTTTAAATTCATCCAGATGTGTAAGCACACCCATAAATGGTGGGAATCCATGTTGCTACAAAATATTAAGAAATTCAAAAGCTTCCTACAAAAATGCATGAGACCCATATTTACCCGTGCCTTAAGGCACGAGTACGACGCACTACGTTCTGAGCACAACTAAGCCCATGTTTGGCACCTCTATTTTCAGCCTCTACTTGTCTAAATGTCTAAAGCGGACAGAGGTTATGAAAATAAGAGCGTTTGGCACAACATTCTGGCCTCTGTCCGTTTTAGACATTTAGAGGCAAATCCTCTAAAACTCAAATGCTCAAAAAGTGGGTAGCTGAAAAATAGAGCTTTGGCCTCTTATTTGTATGGCTCTTTTTCTTATGGCTCAACTTTTACTGGGTGTGTCAGAAAAAGAGCAGAGATGCCAAACATGGCCTAAATCTAATTACTCTTCTTTTGACCACCTAATAACTAACCTGAATTTTGCGAGAATATTAGTGATTGGTTATGCTAATTTTACAAACATTAGTGATTGCCCGTGCCTAAATGCACAGGTAGAATGATCAGCACATACAAATAATCTCTAATCTGGATTACCCTAGTCTGTTAGTCCTTTGTAATAGGATCTTGAATCTATTGATTCAAGACGAACAACAATGTTGCTAGCTGCCATTACCAGATATGTGCTCTTTATAGCCGTTTTAAAGTGTATATACAGTGAGAAAAGAAGGGTGAAAAAAAAGGAAACTATCAAATTACCTTCATAGTAGTTGCAGGGTTCCCAGAGAAGAAGCCTCTCATATTGATGAGAAGCTCATTGAAGTAAGGAAGAATTAATTTCAATACCCAAATGGCTTCCTCTTCACCCACTATGTAGTTTTGGCTCCCTCTTCAAAATCTACTGCTCCCCTAAAAGAATAAAAAAAAAAGTGTAAGAGAGAGAGAAGGGTAATAGTTTTATTTCATGTTTTGGTTTCATGAAATGACCTGCAAATAATGGATCCGTATAAAAAAATAGCAGCAAGATAAAAAAGACCCAGATAAGAAATTGAAGAAACCAAGCTGCAAAAGAACAAAAATAAACAAAAACAATCAGGAACAAACTCATATGAAGAATAAAGATAGGTACTTTAAGATTTTTATTGGTTTAATTGAGTCCTGAGATTTAGATCTTTAGAAATGGAAGATGAAAGAAGGATGAAAGCCCCCAAGCCAAAAGCAAATGCCGATTTGGGTATGTCTCTCCACATCACCAAACCCACTGAAGAAAGCAAGAGAAAAATTGAGAGAATTATAAATTGAGATGATGAAAAAAACATGGAAAAATAACAAAACCTGATATGAATAGAAACCAATAAATCAAAACCCACCAATGCTTTGTAATCTATTGTGGGTTTCATGTTTGCTCTCAAATGTTTCTACAACTGCAACTGTAATTGGGATAAATAGGCCAAACTCATGAGACACAAAAGGTTAGAAATAAAAATAAAAAAGCAAAAGTTCAATTGAATTCATTAAGAAAATCTCTCACTTGGAGGTGGTTTTCTGAGATCTGGATTAAATGATGGATGATCAGTTGAGAGTGGTGACTTTTTTTTTCATCATCTGGAGAAGTGGGTATTTCATGGAACCGATAAAGCTTCTGCAACAAAAATAAACAAAAACAATCAGGTTCAAACTCATATGAAGAAAAAAGATAGGTACTTTAAGATTTTTATTCGTTTCATTGAGACCTGAAATTTAGATCTTTAGTAAGGAAAGATGAAAGAAGGATGAAAGCCCCCAAGCCAAAAGCAAATGCTGATTTGGGTATGTCTCTCCACATCACCAAACCCACTGAAGAAAGCAAGAGAGAAAAATTGAGAGAGTTATAAATTGAGATGATGAAAAAAACATGGAAAAATAACAAAACCTGATATGAACAGAAACCAATAAATCAAAACACACCAATGCTTTGTAATCTATTGTGGTTTTCATGTGTGCTCTCAAATGTTTCTGCAACTGCAACTGTGATAAATAGGCCAAACTCAGGAGACACAAAAGGTTAGAAATAAAAATAAAAAAGCAAAAGTTCAATTGAATTCATCAAGAAAATCTCTCACTTGGAGGTGGTTTTCTGAGATCTGGATCAAATGATGGATGATCAGTTGAGAGTGGTGACTTTTTTCCCTCATCTGGAGAAGTGGGTATTTCATGGAGCCGATAAAGCTTCTGCTTTTCTGCCAGGCTCCTCTGCTTTTCAAAATATTCCGGTATATCAAGAATCTATTGAATCTTGTCTTTCTCTCCAACACTCCTGTTCTTGATTGGGTATTTCATGAACCTAATGAAGTTTCTCTTTCTCTTCATCACTCCTATGCCTAAATGGATATTGTGGGATTTCATGAATATGATTTGCCTTCTCTTTTTCTACATCATTCCACTATTTAAATGGAGATGTGGGAGATTCATTAATCTTTCTAAGATTTTTTCTTTGTTTCTCCTCTGTTGAATTCATTTCCTTGATATCTATTTTCTCAATCTCTTTCTTCATCTCCTTCTCCTCTTCATCCTCACGTAAAGCTGTTTTCCTAAATCTCACCTTAAAGATCTTGTCTTTATTGAAATCCACAGCCAACTTCTTCAGCAATTCGGATCTAGACTTCTTCAATTAAACTGGGTCACCTTCAACTCCCGATTCCACGTCCTACGATTCATACCCATTGTCCTAATGCTCTTCAAACCCGTGCCTTTATCGTCATCTTCTTTCTTTGTGCGAAAAGAGATGAGATTTATAGATGGGTGTTGTGGAAGGAATTGAGAGAATGATTTTGAAGGGTTTCTAGAGGGATTTGAGAGGGAGAGAGAAAGAGCGGTGTTACTGCGCCTGGGCAGTCCCTCTGCTGGGATTTCTTGCAATGGAGAGAGAGAGAGAGAGAGAACCCAGGTCTGCAATGGGATTCGAGGAGGCGCTGCCCAAGTAAGAGGCAGAGAGAACGGTGCTTCTGCACCCGAACCGATCTTCTGAGTGAGATTTCTTGCGATAGAGAGAGAGAGAGAGAGAGAGAGTGTGTGTGTGCGTCTTCAGGAACAGAGAGGGGAGACAGAGGACGCGTGAGAGGGATAGAGGCGGAATGGGAGACGCGGATTGGGTCTTTAACTATCGTCTTCTGTCTAGGGCATTTTTCATCTCCGGCGGGCTTCGAAAAATTCTTTCGGGCGGGCTTCAAAATATGAATCTCTTATCGGTGAAAAAAATCACGTGCCTTCTGCTAACCGCAGATGCTTAGAATCTCCGCAAGAGGAAATAAAAATGGAGCCTCATCAGAAAAGAAGATCGTTGGATTCTCTTTGATATTTTCAAGGGCTCAGATCGAAAGAAATGGAGAGACGAATATGGATCGTATCGAGATTGACCAGAGGATGAATAGATGTAGAAGATCGGCTACACGTGAACCTGTTGAGAGGCGAGGAAAGTGGTTTGTGTTTTAGGGGACGTTTGGTAACTGTCTGTGGAGCATGCTCGACAAATCTAAGCCGTTGGAATTATATACATAAATCCAAGGGCTCAAAATGTCTAAGAATTCAAAATTTGCTCTCCCTTATTATATAAATTTGATATCCCTTGTGAATTTTTATGTTTAAAGTTCATGGGAGTAAGTATGGTCGCGATTCGGGATTAACTCGATTTAAAATTTTATCTCGGGCTCGGGTCGTGATATACTAATTGTATGATGAGATTCAAGTTCAACCGAACACCACATATGTTGAGAAGCCAGCTAAAATCATTGATACCAAATAGCAAGTTCTACGTACGAGAACGATTAAATGGGTCAAAGTTTTATGGACTCATCATGAACCCAGTGAAGCCACATGGGAGTTGGAAGAACAAATGGCTCGTAGATATCCGGAGCTATTCATTTAGGTAATTTTATTTATTATGTTTATTTTTATTTATGTTTCATTCGGAGGACCGAATGATTCTAAAAGTTTAGGAGGATGTTACATTATGTCCCGAGTTAATCAAGGTTAACTCTAAGTAATCGAGATTAAAGTGGTTTAAGCATGATTAATCAATTTAAATGAAATTAATAGTCAAAATGAGTGAGACTAATCTTGGAAAGATTGAATTAAACATAAAAAGATGATTTGGAAGACATTAGTTGAATTGAATTGGATTTAAGGCTCAAATTAGTGAGTTTAAGGACTTTTTTTTGTAAATATTAGTTTATACGTATTTCATCGAATTTGTTGGAATTCGATACCATCGTGTGTGTCTCGATAAGTACATTAATTTTCATAATACGATCGAAGTCATTTGGTCTAAGATGAATCAAGTGGGTCTTGATTTGACCAGAAATTTAATTAATGAAAATGAATGGGGTTAAGTTGTAAAATAAGGACTTAGATGTCCTTCATGCATGTGTCCCAGCATAGCATATCAGCTGAACTCACGCCAGCAGCTGCTATGCTTATGTTATTGCCAGCAGCTGCTATGCTTATGTTATTGTTCTTCATTTCTTCTTTCGTTTGGATTAATTGTGTTGGGTGTTCACAAGAGAAGCTTGAAGAAAGGAATTGATTTCTGTCATCTTCTTCATCTTCTTGGTTTTCTTGAAGGCTTAGGAAGAAACTACTAAGGTTTTAAAATTGAGATCAAACTTCAAGCTATAAAAAAAAAGGCTTTTGTAATCAACTCAAAGCTAAGGCAAGTATAAATGGTTATTTATGTCTTACATGTTAATTGATGTGATTTAGTTTCAGTTTTATAAGAATTGTTTCTTCAATCCATTTATAGAAATGGAATTGGATAGAATGAATGGATTTGATTAAATGGTGTTTAAATGGAATAGAAGTGTTTAGTTGATATTTAAATGATGTTTGAGAAGGGAACAGGAGGTTCCAGACATTTTTTATGCAGGTTGTGATTGAATGGGTTCAGAACAGAATTCGTTTCAGAATTCTGTAGAAATTCGGGGTCGAATTCGGTTAACCGACATGAGAGGTCGGTTAGCCTTCGGTCAACCGATAGTGTAAATGTAGGGAAAAAGTGCGTCTCTGGATTGTGCACCATGACCTGACCGAACTTGGTTCGGTCAGCCGACAAGTGTAGTTCGGTTAACCGAGTTATGTATTTTTAGTGAATTAGTCATCTCTGGTTTTGAACCAAGAGTAAACCGATAGATGAACCGATGAAGTTCGGTCAACCGATGGTTAACCGAGAGTTAACTAACGTTATGGGTTCGGTCAACCGAAAGGTGACCGAACAGGTGACCGACATTAAGAAATTCCAGGTTTAATTTCTGAATTTTAAAATTATAAGCCTATTGATTAAATCAAGGATGTTCATATTGTTTATACCTCCATAGGTGATAATTAAGGGGACTTTAATGTACAAATTATATATCACTGTAATGTTCATAGAGAATAACACAAGTACATTAAATAACTGAGGATTACACCCAATTGGATGATATTGTTTAATTGAATTCGAATTGTCAAATGTATGTTCTGTATTGTTTTAAGTGACATTATATGATGAATTGAACCTAGATAGGGTGATTATCAATTTGTATATTGAAAAGAATCCTGAAAGAATTATTTATTGATTTGTATTGGTTCATTTATAATCAAACAAAATTTAAATGGAATGAATTGTATTATACATTGAGTTTGGCACTGCATAGTGATTTCTGTATGCTGCAGCAGATTATTTGGTAGTGTTCTGGAACTTCGTGGTGATGTCAGTGATCTTTAATCAAGACACTGAGTAGATGCTACTTATTTGACAAGTTCTTGAGGCCTGAGTCATGAATGGTGCGCCCTTCAGTCCTCTGCCGGGGAATTAACTTCTTCCTTTTTAGGGAGATATATTTGATTGGAAATGCTATGGTAGTTTGCCATATTATAAAGACTCTCATTGATTTGGAATTATAATTGTATTATTTAATACTGATTTTGAATTGTAATTATATTGTTTAATATTGGATTTAGATAAGTTAAATATGTGATTAGCATGTATAATCATTTATATGTTTATACATTGCTGAATTGTTGAACTCATAGTGTTATTGATGGCATTACAGGCACAACTGCTATTGCCGGTCCTTCAGAGGCCACAGCGTCAACAGGAACAACCAATCCAGTTTCTTTAGAATGATTAGTTGAGTAGAAATGAAATAGTATTTGGAAGAGATCTTTTATAGAACGTTTTAGTACTCATATTGTAATTAGAGTTTTGTTTATATGAGCAATGTATAATTGTTTATGTTCCGCATAATGTGTAATTTGATATCCCTTGTGAATTTTTATATTTAAAGTTCACGGGAGTAAGTATGGTCGCGATTCGGGATTAACTCGATTTAAAATTTTAGCTCGTGCTCGGGTCATGACAATAGTTGATCCAATAAAAATTCATTTTGCATTAGATTTCATACAATTGGATTTCAAATGCACTTAAGTTGGTAAATTTTATAGTATTTTGTGGGATGTTTCAAAGATCTATATATGAAAGTTTTTTAATTTGTTGGATTGTATAATTTTTAATTTCCTCTGGGTAGAAAGCTTTATGTAGTGGGAATTATTTTGGTACACTGAGTCTCTGACAATTTTAGTACAAATGTGGTAGTCGATGGGAGCACATTTAATATAGGATTCTGGGATCCAGCAGGTATATTGAATAACTATTTCTCCATGCATTCTATCAAAATATTATTTTTCTATCATTGTATGTAGCTAACAAGTTAAAATGGGCATCTAGCCACAATATATTGTTATAAAATTTTCAATGACTAAATGTTTCTTATTTTTGTTGCTTATCAGCATTCTGAAAAAAATAAGCAAGTTATAAAAGGATGAGGAGGAGGAGGATGACGATGATGATGATTTGGAGATTTTTTTTATACAAAGAATAGGTTTTCTTTTCATGTCTAATCTCAATCATTTTATACATTTATATCAAATATTTGGCCCTTAACTCTTCTTTTAATACATTGACCATGAGTGGAATCCCACCCTAAATCTGAAGTGGGGGCTAAATTCAAAAGAAAAATATTTATTTACACCCTTTTTTCTGTTTTCATATATGGGTTCCATGCGGATATTATTTCACACCTTAGACTTCAGTCTCACTCCCCTACAATTGTAATGTTATAGAATTGAGTTTTTAATATACTTCATTTCCCAAATAGTTGGTATTAATCAGGATTACCAAGTGGGAGGTGGTAACAACTAGTTGCCAATATTTTCAAATAGTTCCATCTTCATCTTATTTATAGGCAACAACTGGTTGCCAACTACTAGCAACTGGGTAGGGGAAAACCAAAACCTTTGAATGCCCCATCTCAAGTTTGGTCCATTTATTTCAAAGATAGATTTTTTTTTTTGTAAAATTTCAAGATCATGTCATTTTCACACCGTTAGGCTAACTTTAAATTGCATGATCAACCTTCCTAATCTGTATAATTTTGAATCAGGTCATCATACATTTGAGTTCTAGTAAATGGATAGCTTGGAACGTGTGTAAACATTGCTATTTAGCTTAGTGGGAAGCATTTGATGAATCTTTCAAAATCAAGCTGCATTGAACATTTGCTAGGCTTGGGCCATTCTTTCAAATTGACTAGATGGCCTGGCCCAGACTGACGATTTCAACAAATATAGGGCTAAACATTCTTTGAATGGCTGTGTTGGGTCTGAGTTTCTCTCATGGGCTATATTCAGGCCTGGAAATCTAAATGGGAATATATATCTTTTGTTTCTCCTTTACCAGCCCTAGTAAGTCTCTTTATCATTTGTAAATGAGTCCAGAAAAAAGGGTGTAAATAAACATTTTTCATATGGGGTTTGACCTGTTATAAATACAATCACTTCACTCCCATCTTTCCCCTATTGATAGTAATTTGGGCATTGTTTTGGTATTGAACCCATTGAGTTTGTGATACATTAAAGTGTAATTGTAAGATGATGTCGAAAGCTATGTTAGCTAACTCAGGTCTAACAACTGTAATTGTAAGTGTTTTGATGTTGTCTTGATGACTGCTAAGAGGAAGAGTGATACGAATGTGAAGACTCTTCAATGAAGAAATGGAGCAGAAGAGTTTCTTGATTGGGGTGTAGCCGTTAGAGGCATTTACAACTATCATAAATTGGGAGAAAAGGTCCCATGTAGTGTGTTGTTTGTTCAAAATTCTATCTTGTGTTAGAATCTATCATTCAAGTAGACAATGAGAAATTGGAGTTGGGTCAGTTTGGTTATGTACGGAATAAAATATATAATTTAAATAGTTAATAATAGTATTTTTTTTATTAATTTTTGGTGGACTTTGATTGTATTATCTTAAACAGGTTTATATGCAAGAAACAGATTATTGCACATGAAATGCAACTCAGTTTTTTTATAAAAAAAATCTTTATTAAAAAAAATTAATTAATTTTAGCGGCGGTCAGTCAACTTTTTAAGTTTTAATCAATATATAGCGGACTTTCACCGGCAGCCGACGACCCCCGCTAAAAACTATATTGGTCACTACGGAAACTTTTTTCAGCGGTAAGAAATGCCCTAAAAAAATATAAACTTTCAACCATGGTTTCTACACCTTCAAAGGCCCCCGCTATAGGTATTACATGCGGCTATACTGATTTTAGCGGTGGCCATCGGCCGACGCTAAAAATAGTTTTTCTTGTGGTGAGGCGTATGCAAACCCTCTTATCCACTTGCACCCGGTAAAACTATGGGAGGTGGCCAACGAATGTAGGTGTCGAAAATGAGACCTCTCCGCTTCTTGAGGCGCACAGTCATTGGCCAACAATAATAATAAAGAAAATATAGAGAACTCCAAAGAAGTAAAATCATTATCATATGAAAATAATTCCTCTTTGATTGTTTCCTTAAGCTCCTATGAGTTCCTTTATCATATGAATCCAAATAAATACAACATAATCATAAACAGCATATTGTGATTCAATAAAAGAATCAATTCAAGAAAATCTAACAAGAAAGCAAAACGAAAGTATCTAAGATTCAAGACCTAACAAGAAATCAAACAAAATCCAAAGCATGATGTTTTGGAAAAAAATTGGAGTATTGGGTCATTGTCGTTGAGCAAAAAAAAAAAAATAGTAAAACATATATTACATAGAGCAAAGAAGGCAAAACACAAAAATATATCAAACCCCATAAACAAAAACACTATATTAGGAAAAATTAAAAGAAGAAACAAGACCAATAACATTACACAAACTAAATACCCTAATAACAAGAATGAGCTAAATAACCAAAATGCAGGAAACTATGAGGCTTTTTCAAGACCCGGGGTGGGTAATGACTTTACTGAAATTGGGCATTTGCCAACTTTTAACCTTTTTTTTTATCTCACCCCAGGTCCAGAGTGTAGGTCCGACGTCCTAGACCGTGTGTGTGTTGTGTGTGTGTGTATATAATAGGTAGAGCTACCATGTTCCCATCATATTAGGACACCAAGAGCTTGCTCATTTTTAGTTAACATTAATGCTTCTTATCAGATATATACTTTTTTTGTGGAATTTTGAGGTCCACGTAGTGTAGGTCCACCCCTGTGAGGGGAATACTGAAAAGCCAAAAAAAAGAGAAAAGAAAAACACAAACCAACACCACCGAAATTAGACCCATTAACACAAGAGCCACATAGAGAAAGAGAGAAACACTAACAATTGCAGCTAGCAACCATAAACATTGAAGGAAGACCACCTCACTCCAATTTCTCAAAATGATATCAATAGAAATACCATGAAATTGAGGAAGGAAGGAGTAACAGCTACGATATTAGTCAAGTAAAAAAGTTCTAATACAACAGACATATTTTGGAAAGAATTTATGGATGACTTCAATGGTCAATGAAACTAACTTGAATACATTTCTACATCATGTCACATTAGAGTATGATGAGTCGGGTTCAAGTGACCCAATCAGAAATGAGCCAGGGCCCAAACCTGTGGAGGTCCGATTGGTCCGTTCGGGTTCGGGTCCAATTCCACATAGTTTGGCCACGTCAAGGCTAACACGTCGCTGCGGAAAAAGTCACTCTCAACCTGCTCTCTCCGAGTCCAGCTGAGAATCTTAACTGCCTCGTCTATCGGGGACAGTTCGAAGGCTCCTTGTGAACGTTGGCGGAAAATCCTCCCCATCTGTTAGGGGAAGGTTATAAATAGAAGACCCCAAGTCACTTGGGGGAGATATAAAATTTCTACCTCAGACACGTATCTGTATTTTCCCTCCTACATTGTAATCATTTGAGATACTCAATACCAAACCACCTTTCTGAAGTGGACGTAGGTCACACTGACCGAACCACTATAATTATTTTTTCTCATTAATTATTACATTTATTATCCATTACTCGACCGGTGTTGTCCGAAACTAATTTAGGCATCACAGTTTGGCGCCGTCTGTGGGAACTGAACAAAAGTTCTCATCCTTTTTTCAAAATTATGGTGATCACCACTAGATCGACAAGACGAGCAGAGGGCGAGGATGATCCTCCACAAACTAATCCTGCCTCAAATGCTCATACTCTTCAACAAACGTTGGAGACCATGCAGCAGTTGATGACCCAAAACCAGCAAATCATACAACTCATGCTGGCAGGGCAAAGAGGAGCACAATTTGGAGGAGTACCACAAGGAGCATCGTGCCAGGGACTTCCAAGAGCTCCACGCCGGGGAGCTCCCCATCTGGGCGCCCATCCTCAGGGCGGCGCCCAGGGAGTTCCCCAAGGCGCCCATCCTCTGGGTGGCGCCCAGGGAGTTCCCCAGGGCGCCCCTCATGAAGTTCCTGATGGAGCCCAGCTTGGAGGACCCCTACCTCCCGGGGGAGCGAATCATGGAGGACTTCCACCTCCTCCTTCTTCTTCTAATGGAGAGGATCCTCATTTCCAAGAAGGGGAGAGTGAAAACCAGAGCATGGAGGACGAGAGTTATTTCCATGATCCGTCCAGGGAAGCCCCCAATCGCCGGGAGGAGAAGATCAGGGAAATGCAAAATCAGTTAGGTGATGTCTTCAACGCCATGAGGGCGCAAGCATCAGAGACAGTGGATTACCTAGTCAGGCGAACGGACACACCGTTCAAGCCCGACGTGGTGAACTACCCACTCCCTCGGAAATTCAAAATGCCGTCCATGGAGAGCTTTCACGGAACGAAGGATCCATTGGACCACCTGGAGACTTACAAAACTATAATGCAGCTGCATAATATCCCTGACGAGATTATGTGCAGGGCATTCCCAACCACATTGAAGGGTTCTGCTCGGCAGTGGTTTGCCAATCTCCCCCCAGCCTCTATCCCCACCTTTGGGGAATTTAGCAAGTCCTTCGTGTCACACTTCATTGGAGGATGCTGCCACCAGAAGCCTGCCACACACCTGCTCAGCATAAAGCAGGACAAGAATGAGAGCCTCAGGAACTACCTCACTCGTTTTAACGAGGAGGTACTTCAGGTCGAAGAACCCAACGACAAAGTGTCCATGACAGCCTTCTTAGGAGGCCTCCGCTCATCGAGCTTCCTCTTCTCAGTAATGAAGCGCCCACCAAAGAGGATGCCAGAGTTACTGACAAAGGCCCAGAAGTACATGAATGCTGAGGATATCATAAGGGCCAAGCGAGGGGAATCCTCCAGAACAGAGGATAAGGGGAAGGAGCGGGATAGAGACGAAAAGAAGGATACAAGCAACAAGCGAAGCAAGACAGAGAGGGTAATCTCTGTCAGAGACCGACTCGGTCCTGCTCCGCAGAAAGAGTGACAAATATTCACTCCTTTCAATGCCGCTGTTGGGCACATTTTGCTCCAGATACAAGATGACCCAGCCATAACAAAGGCATCAGCGAGACCTTTCGCTAAGTCCCTCTCAGCTAGGGCATCCCTCTCTTCAACTTGAGAAGCTCTCTCTTGTACCGACCTCATCTCTAACTCCATAACAGTCTCTCTGAGCCTCACCCTCTCACCGGTTTGTGTAAGCTCAGCCTCACTGAGCGAAGCCCTCTCGTGGGCCTTCACAAGCTCAGCCTTACTGAGCGATGCCCTCTCGCGGGCTTTCACAAGCTCAGCCTCAATGAGCGAAGCCCTCTCGCGGGCCTTCACAAGCTCAGCCTCTGCCTTGGCTGCCCTCTCGTGGGCGGCTGAGAGCTCAGTCTCAAGCCTGGTCAGTCCTCTCGTGGGCCACCGTAAGATCAGCCTCGGAAGCCCTTCTAGTAGCTTCAAGAGCAGTAATCCTTCCTTGAGCAGCAAAGAGCTCCTTTTGCATAGTCTCATTATCTGTTTCAACTGACTATGAGATCGAGCCCTTGACAACAAACAGACGGATGCAGTGGAAGCCTGAAAAATAAGGGACAAAGGAAATGAGACAGTGCATATATATAAAAAAAAAGTCTGGAGAAAAGGAGAACAATAAACCTTTACCTGAGCCAGACCTTCCAAAAATATGTTTATAAACCCCTCGGTGCCCAAAACATTAATCTGTGTAACCTCGGGCAAAAACACAACACCGGGGCTGCGGCGCCCATAGCAAGGGCCCCCACGCCTGTGGCCTCGCCTGCGGTCGCGACCTGGGCGACGCCCGCCGCCGGGCGTCGCGCTGCCTCCACGCTGCCCTCGCCGCATACGTGACGCGTTGCTGCCCCACAGCCCGCGGCCTCGACCTGGGCCTCCACTCCCGCGCCTGCCCGGCCTTGTGCCAACCCGGGGTCGCGCTCAGTCCCGCGCCCCGCCGCCCGCCGTCCCTGCGCAGCTGGCGCGCGCCTGCGCCGCGCGCCCAGCGTAGCTGGGCGAGCCCGTCGTCCCCGAGCAGCTGGGCTGGGCGGTCCCGCAGCGTCCCTCGCCCGCGCAGCCTGGCGGCGCAACTCGGCGCCGCGCCGCCTGGGCGGCCGCTGTCCCAAGAGCCCGGCGTAGTTGTCACCCACACGCCCCGCCCCGTAGCCTGGGCGGTGCCCACCGTCGGGCGTCGCTCCGCTGTCCTCGCTGCCTGCCGCCGGGTGTCCCGCTACTTCCAGGGCAACGCCTTTTGTCCTTTCTCCCGCTGCTTTCTCTTCTCCCACACTGGCGCCCAGGGGGATCTTCTCCACTGCACGATTTGCACTGGAAGCCTGGTCCCTGACAACGCCTGGGGCATTTTTTCTTGCAAGTTGCAGATTCATCTTCTTCATCTGGGATGACCCTTCTCCACTTAGGTGCTTCATAACCTTGAAAACTCCAACTTTCTCCTAATCACATCTGCGTAGAAAAAGGAAAGACTGCAAGAAATTCTCGGAAAGAAGGAGAGACCTAGATATTCAAAATACCCCCCTTTAAAAGCTTCTCTGAATGTGGGGCATTGAGGGGCAAATGATGAGTCAGGTTCAAGTGACCCAATCAGAAATGAGCCAGGGCCCAAATCTGTGGAGGTCCGATTGGTCCGTTCGGGTCCGGATTCAAATCCACATAGTTTGGCCACGTCAAGGCTAACACGTCGCTGCGGAAAAAGTCACTCTCAACCTGCTCTCTCCGAGTCCAGCTGAGAATCTTAACCGCCTCGTCTATCGGGGGCAGTTCGAAGGCTCCTTGTGAATGTTGGCGGAAAGTCCTCCCCATCTGTTAGGGGAAGGTTATAAATAGAAGACCCCACGTCACTTGGGGGAGATATAAAATTTCTACCTCAGACACGTATCTGTATTTTCCCTCCTACATTGTAATCCTTTGAGATACTCAATACCAAACCACCTTTCTGAAGTGGACGTAGGTCACACTGATCGAACCACTATAATTGCCTTTTCTCATTAATTATTGTATTTATTATCCATTACTCGACCGGTGTTGTCCGAAACTAATTTAGGCATCATGAGTATAAGCAAATCATCATGCACATGTAGACGTGACAGCAGAGTTCATCAGATTATTCCCTTGGGTTGAAAAACAGAAAGAAAAAAAGAAAAAGGAAAACATATATTATACCAGCATAGCGTGGAAAAAAAAAACCCCGAGAATTCTTATTCGTGTACTTAACCCAATATAAAGTTAATTGAATGGGAGTCAAATTACAGGTGGTGGCCTCTATTTCCTTCTTGCTACAATCCGTCGAGTTCACTCCTTTTCTCATGGCAATGGTGGCGGTCTGGGAGTGTGATGACTATTTGCCCCAGATCCTGGATAATCACGGTTTTCCAAATCCACATTTCCATCGATGTCTTCCTCTTTCCAGGCTTCTTCTGTGATTGTCTGGTTTTGCAGTGGAAATTGTGTTAATCAAGAATATGAACAGCAGTTGGACTTTATGCAATGATCAAATAAATGTACAGTTCCCTGAGCTGCCTAATTGGTTGTCTGTGAGGCTATGGTTCTGTGATCATCACCATTGAACTCAGGAATGGACTCCATAGCCGTAGAGTTCTTCTGAACTGGAAGATCATAGACATGGTTCTTTTTTTTTTTCCATGAATAGATATAGTTAGGTGTCTTGAATTGGAATCATGAATACTCTGCATTAACAAAACCTGGGCTGTACACATTGATGGTTGGGCTGCTATAAGGATTTATGAGTTATGACCCATTGCTCTCTCTCTCTCTCTCTCTCTCTCTCTCTCTCTCTCTCTCTCTCTCTCTCTCTCTCTCTCTCTCTCTCTCTCTCTCTCTCTCTCTCTCTCTCTCTCTCTCATGCACAATTTGTGTGCAAGTTGTGAACGTTATAATTTAGTTATTTGCCTAATCCTTTGTGAAAATTTGCATAAGCAAGTATGGGTCTCATGGACTGATCATAGAAAATGGTTCTCATCATCAGATTTGTAAAATACCTGCTGGCCATTGTCTAAGACTGTCTGATAACGAGGTTCTTGCAACAGGCCTCGAGTTCCTGTAGGCAAAGAAGAAACTTAGGTTTAAAGGAGAATATAAGCATGCTAATAAAGAGAGTTTATTTCAATGAAACAGCTGCTTTAGTAGGGATTTATTACTTGGTATAGGGACAGAATTCAGAGAAATGAGTTGATGAAAAACAACTAGAATCACTAGAAGATGCAGAATGTTGGTTCCCATCTCTGTGAAGCTCTATGTTCGTGCCACTATAATTGGTCTTGTTTCTTACATGGGCTAATGCTCCTTTTTATGCCCCTCTTTATAGGCCCCCTAAAGGAAAGGAGGTGCTGGGTGCATATGTGATTGCGCAAGAGTCAAGAGATTATGTTAAATAGAAGTGAACAAACATATGCCTCTGTGTTGTTTTGATTGAAGACATGAAGCACAATTAGTGACAACATATTAGTAAATCCACATGCAATGGTCATTGATGAAAATTTCTCCAGTGCATAGAAGTGAGAGAATTCAAGGTGGTTGGGTGGAATATATCATGACCACTAGAAAGTTGCATGAGATGATTGACATAGTCGCAGATGGGAATGATGAGAGACTCAAGTCAACTGGGCAGAGGAAAAGATGAAGCCACTGAACAAACTGGAGTATGACACAACAAAGTACTACATTGCTTGGCTACTTGTGCTTTGACATGGGAAATAAAGAAGTATAAGAGCAGGCAATGGTGGACTTCCAACGCATAATCAGTCAAGGTGTTAGTGTAATGTGACATCAGATCATCCCTGGAAGAAGAATCAAAGTTGGTAGAAGAACATCAAGAAAGACTTTTGATCTTTCCATGTATTGCTTCTTTTATTGTATTCATTTAAGGTTTTAGTGAGACTAGTAGTATAAAGCTATAAGGCAGAAGCTGATTTTGTTATGGACTCTCTGTTTCCTCAGTTGGGATGTCAACACTCCGCACTCAAATTGGAGTTGTGGTTCATTTTCTCCCTTGCTTGAGACTAGATGTTGCAACAGGCATGCAATTCGTCCCGGGCTAGTTTGGGACACCAACGATCGAGAATGTGTGAGTTCGAGTTGTACGTGTAAAAAAAAAAAGAAAAAAGAAAAAGTGAGAGGCAACTGTTTTCCTCTATTTAGGATCTTTGATTTTAGCCATCTCTATGAATATTATGGTATCATCTCAAATTAAACATTATAAAAATGTTAATAAACACCTCTATCACCATTTTAATCTTTGTTTTCTCTTTTTAATCTTTTATGAGTCATTAGGTATGGTTGATTTGCCGTATTTAAAGAGGAGATACAGTTGAGTGCTTAACCAGATACAGTTGAGTGCTTAACCAATATCATAAATTGATGTTGCGGATAAGATAATGAGAGAAGTATCTGCTTAGTTTGTAGCAAATGTACCAAAGTAATTGAGGGAAGTACAAAGAACAATATTAAGGAGATACTCTTATCAATAGTTGAACAAATCAATCAGTTCAAATGCTTAATTCCTACTTGTGCTTGTTGCGTGTCTACGTTTCTTTAAAAATTTTTTATTTTCTTGATCTTATTTTCCATTTACATATAATTTGCTATATTTTATCTTTCCTATGTTTGAAACTAACTTTATTTTCTACAGAATCTTCCCTAAAGTATTTGAGAAAAGGCTAAAATACGAAAAATACTCCATTTTTTTTAAACAACTTGTTTCTTCTTCTTTTTTCTTTTTGTTGACAGTAAATGCTTAAGGAGAGAGTCAACACCCATGGAGAAGACAAGGTTGTTAAAAGCATCATTTGATCAGGACTCATTATATATATATATATATCTATTTATTTCAGCTGTAAATGAGTATTTTGTGTTATAGTAGAAGTGAGAAACTTTTTTTTTTTTTGAGGATTTTATCAAAAATAAATAAATATAATTTAGGTGGCCATTGCACCAAAAAGGCCACTTTAGCCAAACCCATACTAAACCAGCCTTTCCTTCCAAAAATTCTTCTTTTTTTACCCTTTTTTCTAGGGTCAACGTCGAGACCATGGCTATAATGCACCAGGGTCGACGTCGACCCAGACATTGACATTCTGCCCTGCGTCACTATGGACCCTGGCAGTGTCAAGAAGATTTGGTGGGTCTTAACACTTCGAGACCAACTGCATCCCCAAAGTCCCGGAAGGACTTTGTCGAGATAAAAATGAAGTCTATGAGCCATGTATCATCTCAATTGGTTCCTTATCATCAGGGCAAGCCTAAGCTCGAGCACATGGAGAAGCATAAATGGTAGTGTCTAAGATACATCCTCGACCGGAGAAGAACTCATTTAAATGAATTCTTCAGAGTACTTAAGCCTTTGGAAGTCCAAGCAAGAAGCTTATACTTTGATAACATCCATCTCGAAAGTATGGACATCATGGAAATGATGCTGATGGATGTTGCTTCATTGTCGATTACCTTCGTTGGCCTTCACAGTACATACCAGACACTAGAACTTGATGAAGCATCAAATAAATTATGACTTGCTCTTGCTAGAAAATGTCACGACCCGAACCCGAAATTTAATTACCTCGAGTTAACCGGAGTCGAAACCATATTTACTCCCGTAAATTTTAACACATAAAACTCACAAGGGATAACAGTACTCATGTAATGCAGAATATATTCAATAATTACATTGATTTCAAAATGTATTTACAACATGATCCCGATTAACGCTTGCATATATAAAATAATGCAAGGATCACCATATGAACAGATACAAAAGTTTTCATATCCATTTACAGGATTTACAACAAAATTCTCAACAACAAACACATGTGTTAACATTTCCATTCTACTAATCCGCCTGGCGGAACCGGAGTGGTCTCCTCCACTGCCGGTGCGGTCGCACCAACGGTAGGGGCAGCTGAGCCTGTAATGTCATCATAACACTGGTGAATTCAACAATTCAGCAAAGTATAAACAGTGTTTTATGATCATACATGCTACTTGTAAAACAGTAAACAATAATCAGTAAACAGTTTTATAAACAAGTCAGTAAGGATCTTATTCATCTTTGACATTGATAACTTGGCAACTAACATAATATTTCCAGAACAAATCAAGTCAAGTGCCGTCTTCCTTAAAAGGAAGGATTACCATCTCCATAAACAAAGAGACATTACCATCTTCTTTATGAAAGAATAATATGTGGGAGTTATCAGTGTCCGGGCCAGGAACTACTGACATCACCACGGAGTTCCGGAACACTCCACAAATAACTGCTGCAGACAGTATCAATATCAGCTCAATGAGCATGTAGAAATCATAATGTAGTGCCGTGTTGATTCACATATAATTCATGTACAATGTAAGTCTTTAAAGTTGATTACATATAATGAACGTTTACGAGCTAATAGTTATAATTTCTATAATAATTCAATTCAAGTGATTACCAACCAAATGGGTGTACTTCCAAGTGCTTTAATGTACATGTGTTAATCGATAGACATTACAGTTCTTATGGAAAGTTGCACATTAAAGACCCTTAATTAACCCTTATTGGCGGTATGAAGGTACAAACAGCCTTGAATAAATCAATAGGCTTTATATCTTGAATTTCAGACCTAAAGTCTGAAAATACATTATTTTAATTACCTGTCGGTTCACTCATCGGTTGACCTATCGGTCGACCGAGATGTACTTTTTGGCTGACCGACGGGTGTCGGTCAAGTTGCCGGTTCGAAAACCAGAGGCGAATCCTCTTGTCCAAGTTACTGTGTTGGTTCAGTCATCGGTTGACCGAAGACGTTCATCGGCTGACCGACCTAGTCGGTCAGGTCTCGGTTCGAAAACCAGAGACGAGGTTTTCAATGCAATTTACATTATCGGTCAGCTCGTCGGTTAGCCATCGGCTAATCGACAGCGTCGGCTGACCGAGGGTGCACAGAACGGCAGAATTCAGAATCGAATTATGTTCTGTTCTTTCTTCAGTATATCCTACACAGAACCTATGGAACTTTCTGTTCCCTCCTCTATTCATCATTCACACACAAGTTTCACTTCTATTCTATTCCAAAAGGAAATTAACATCCAATGTAATCATTCAAAGAACCCAATTCATCAAGTCCTTTATTCAATTCAACATAATCATTACTGAGAATCATGAAGAAACTAAAATAACTAACATGCAAGAGCATATAATCATTTAGACTGGTTTATACTTGCCTGAATTGATGTCTCCTACAAAAACCCCTTTGTTTCCACTTGTATTTTGAGATGATAACCTCCCTGACTCTTGCTTCCAAGAAACCCAACAAGAAAGTGAGGTGGAGAAGATGAGTTCTTCAACTTCTTCCTCTTGGTTATCTCAGATTTCTCCTTAGCACAGAATTCTCCCAAACTTGTAGAAGGAAGAATGACAAGATGAAGAAGAGAGCTAAGGTTGTAGTTCAGCTGATCTATACCATCTCCATTGAAAGGATTAAAATGGGTTCAGCACACCCATTTGGAGACTTCAACACAAAGAAGATGAAAGAACAATGGAGGAAGAAAGAAAACAAGAAAGCAAGAATAGAGAAACGAAGTTGAGAACCTTGCAACTGGGTTGCATAGTGTTTAGTACTGCACTTGGACAAAATAGAATTGCATGCATTCTGGATATGACACTTGTATCAAAATTTATAACTTAACCCCATTTACATTGTGCAATTACACTTAAGGTCAAATGAAACCTCTTTGCTTTATCTTAAGTCAAATGTGATTAAGTGTATTATGAAAATTGATGTACTCTTCGAGATACACACGATGATATCAAAATCCACCCAATTCGACGATATACACATAAATCTATAATTACGAAAAAGTCCTTCAATTCACTAATTGTAGTTTAAAACTAAGTTCATGTCTTCCAAATCCTTTCATTAGGCTTCATTCAGTCATCTAAGACTAATTTCAGTCATAGTGATCATTAATCTCATGTAAATTAATTAATCACATCATAATCAACGATAATCATGATTAATTAAGATTAATCTCGTTTAGCTCGGGGTGTGGTGTAACATTCCCCTAAACTCTTAGAATCATTCGGTCATCCGAATGCAAAATTAGTTAGAACCAAGATATAAAATAAAATTCAAAGACAAATGCAAAATTCACCTGAACGAAGAGCTCTTGATATTTTCGAGCCATTTGCTCTTCTAATTCCCATGTGGCTTCGCTGGTTCCATGATGTGCCCAACGAACCTTGACCCATTTAATTGTTCTCGTACGAAGCACTTGCTCCTTAGTATCTATAATTTCGACTGGCTTCTCAATATATGTGGTATCCGGACGAACTTGGATATCATCATAATTTATGATGTGAGAAGGATCTGCCACATATTTTCGAAGCATTGATACATGAAATACGTTATGGATACCTGAAAGTGCTGCTGGAAGGTCTAGGCAGTAAGCCATATTGCCAATTCTGCTCTTAATCTGAAAGGGTCCGATAAATCTTGGTGAAAGTTTCCCTTTCTGACCAAATCGAATTGTCCCCTTCATAGGTGAAGCTTTCAAGAATACTTTATCACCAATAGCAAATTCAAGATCACGCCGACGATTGTCAGCGTAGCTTTTCTGCCTTGAACGGGCTATTCGCAATCTCTCTTGTACTTTCTATATCTTTTCTGCTGTCTCTGTAATCACTGTAGGACCATGAAAACTTCTAGTACCAACTTCTTCCCAGCTAACTGGGGTCCTACATCTTCTGCCATATAAAGCTTCAAATGATGCCATATCAATACTGGAATGATAACTGTTGTTGTATGCAAATTCGCACAACGCCAAATGTTCATCCCAATCACTTCCAAAGTCCATAACGCTGGCACGAAGCAAATCCTCTAAAGTTTGAATTGCTCGTTCAGATTGTCCGTCAGTTTGAGGATGATATGCTGTACTAAACCGTAGTTTAGTGCACATGGAATTCTGAAATGCTTGCCAAAATGTAGAAACAAATCGACTTTCTCGATTTGATACAATCGAAACTGGTGTTCCATGCAGTCTGGTTATCTCTTTGACAAACAACTTGGACATTTCATTAAATCCCATATCCTTTCTAAATGGAAGAAAATGTGCAGACTTCGTAAGACGATCCACAACCACCCAGACGGTGTCATGATGTCTTCTGGTCATTGGTAAACCAGATACAAAGTTCATAGTTAAGTGTTCCCACTTCCATCTAGGAATATGTAAAGGATGAAGTAATCCAGGAGGCTTTTTGTGCTCAAACTTTACACGCTGACAGGTCAAACATGATGCCACATATCCAACTATTTCTCGCTTCATATTGTGCGACCAAAACCTGTCCTTGAGATTCCTGTACATTTTAATGCTTCCTGGATGCATAGAGTATCGAGTGTGATGTGCTTCAAACATCAACGCTTGCTTCAAATCTTCTTGTGCTGGCACACACAATCTGTTTCGAAAATAGAGAGTACCATCAACCAGTACAAAATCTGGTTTAGCTGCAATATTATCTCTTATTCGAATGAATTCAGGATCATCAAACTGTCTATTCTTAATTTCTGTAATCAGCATAGGTTCAAAGACAGACATCTGTGCAATCAACTTTCGGTCATCCAATATCTCCATTTTTACATCCAGATCTTTGAATTCTTCAAGCAATTTCCATTCACCCACCATGGCTGCCAAGGTAGCTGATTTCCAACTCAAAGCGTCAGCTACTACATTTCCTTTCCCCGGCACATATGTGAATGGAAAATCATAATCTTTGATTAACTCTAGCCAATGGCGTTGCCTCAAATTAATGCCTTTTTGTGTGAATAAATACTGGAGGCTCCTGTGATCACAATGAACTTCAAATGTCTCTCCATAGAGATAATGCCTCCATTGCTTCAAAGCAAAGACAACCGCGGCGAGTTCCAAATCATTAGTGGCATAATTCTTTTCATGTTCCTTTAACTGGCGTGATCCATAAGCAATCACTTTGCCATTCTGCATCAGCACACATCCCAATCCTACACCAGAGGCATCCGAATAAACCACAAATCCTTCGCTTCCTGCGGGCAAGGATAAGATTGGGGCTGAGATCAATCTCTGCTTCAGATTTTGAAAACTTGACTTGCATTCATCATTCCATATGAATGGAACATCCTTCCGAGTCAGCTTAGTTAATGGGGCTGCGATCTTGGAGAAGTCTTTAACAAATCTTCTATAATAACCAGCCAACCCCAAGAAACTCCGAACTTCTGGTATAGTCCTTGGACTCTGCCAATTAGTAATAGCTTCAATCTTTGCAGGATCGACAGCTAATCCATCTCTTCTAATGATATGACCCAGAAATGCCACTTGCTGTAACCAGAAACCACACTTCTCTAACTTTACAAACAGCTGATTGTCTCTCAACAGTTGCAATGCTGTCCTTAAGTGACGTGCGTGTTCTTGCTCTGACTTTGAATATACCAGGATGTCATCAATGAAGATAACAACAAACTGGTCTAGATAAGCATCAAATATTCTATTCATCAGAGCCATAAACACCGCAGGTGCATTCGTTAATCCAAATGGCATGACAAGAAACTCATAATGTCCTTATCGGGTCCTGAACGCAGTCTTCTGTACATCTTGATCTCTAACACGAATCTGATGATATCCAGATCGGAGGTCAATCTTCGAAAAATAGGCTGCACCTTGGAGTTGATCAAACAACTCATCGATTCGAGGCAATGGATATTTATTTTTAATTGTCACTTGATTCAATTGCCTATAATCGATACACATGCGCATCGTACCATCCTTCTTTTTGACAAACAATACAGGTGCTCCCCAAGGCGAGACACTCGGTCTAATGAAGCCTTTGTCAAGCAGATCCTGTATTTGTTTCTTCAATTCATGCAGTTCGGATGATGCCATTCTATAAGGTGCTCGAGAAATCGGTGCAGTACCCGGCACAAGCTCGATCGTAAAGTCTACTTCCCTTGCTGGAGGCAGACCTGTCACTTCTTTCGGGAATACGTCTGGAAATTCACAGACGACAGGAATATTCTTCAATTCCTTCTCCGGCTTCTTTTCAGTGATGAAAGCGATATAGCCTTCACAACCACTTTGCATCAGTCGTTCAGCCTTTAACGCAGATATAAGTCTTGTATCAAACTTCTTCTGTGTTCCTTCAAATAGGACACTGGTATTGGCTTCATCTACTTGAAAAGTAATGATTTTGCGGAAACAGTCCAAACAGGCTCTGTACTTCGCAAGCCAATCCATGCCAATTATGACATCAAAGTCATTCATGGCCAATATGACTAAATCTGCTGGCATTAACACATCACCAATTTTCACACTACACTGGGGTACGTACAACTCACACACTACTTTCCTTCCTAGTGGTGTAGTTACAGTGAAATCATAGGACAACTGTTTAATTTAATTTTGCATATTACAAACAAAGGAAGGTGCAATAAATGAATGAGTAGAACCAGGGTCAAACAATGCACATGCTGGTCTACTATCAATATAAATAATACCTTCCACAACATTAGTTGCAGCTTCAGCTTGCTCTCTATTTGCAGCATAAACTTGTCCGGTAGCACGAGGCCTATTCTGCTGCTGCTGACGAGGCTGTTGCTGCCTCTGTTGTTGTTGTCCTTGACGTTGTTGCTGTGGAGCTCGATTGTTTCTCCTACCATTAGGACATTGAGCCATTTTATGCTCCATTGATCAACAAACCAAACATGCTCTAGTGTTTCTCCAACAAGCTTCGGTTCTATGAGCCTTCCCACATGTCTCACAGACTGGCTTCTGTTCAGAAGTCTTAGCAACATATTTCTGCTTCTTACCCTTGGATTTATCTCCCTTCTTAAACCAAGGACTAGCACTTCTCTTTGGGCCATCATTGGATTCCATTTCTTCTCTATGCACTTCGTCTGCAACGTATGCCTTATCTACAGCATCATCAAACTTTTCAGGCATAGAACCTGCCAAGACCATCTTCTTGTAAGCGGGATTCAACCCATTCAGAAATCTCTTGACCTTTTTCTCCTCGGTATCAATCAGGTCCTTGGCATATTTAGACAGCTTAGTAAACAGATGAACATAGGCTGTCACAGTCATCTGTCCTTGCTTCAAGTGCAGGAACTCCGATTCTTTTCTTTGTCTAACATGGTCAGGAACAAAATTTCTCTCGAATTGCTTCCGAAAAGTCTCCCAAAGTGTGGCTGCAGGTGTTGCAATAATTGCACCCTTGACACCCTTCCACCATTCTTGCGCTACATCCTGTAGCATGGATGAAGCAAGCAATACTTTTTGTTTTGGGGTACAGACTATTGTTTCGAACACAACTTTAATGTGTTCAATCCACTCATCAGCTACTAAGGCATTTTCCTTGCCTTGAAATTCTGCAGCTCCTCTTTTCCAAAATTGTTCATAAAGAACATTAGGATCTTTTTCTTTTGCTTGTACTACCACTTGAGTAGTAGCTTGAGGTTGCGGGTTAACTGGGGGTACCGATGGAGCTTGTATCTGAGCTTGCAGTTGTGCTTGTACTTGTAACAAAGCCGTGATTTGGGCTTGCATATTCAGCTGCACTTCATGGCTTTTAGCCATCTGCTCACTATTTCTAGCTAGTAGTTCCACAAGTGCAGCGAATCTCGCATCACTATCATTAGGGGCAGGAGGCGTAGGAATAGGTCCTCCATCTCCACCGACACTCTGATCGGGGTTGTCATTCACATTATCACCGCTTCCAGAACCAGATGCCATTCTGAAAAGCAGATATAGGAAGATAAGATATATATATATATATCTATAACTTCCATTACACAACCATGTATGAACAGTATTCACATTGACAGTGAAATGAAATCACATACAATGAAACAGTACATATCTTAAATCCACTACAGGATTTAATCCTTTATCTGTTTTATCGTTTTACGATTGTTACGATTCATCTTTATTTAGGTCGCTTATGCTCTGACACCATATAATAAATATGTCACGACCCGAACCCGAAATTTAATTACCTCGAGTTAACCGGAGTCGAAACCATATTTACTCCCGTGAATTTTAACACATAAAACTCACAAGGGATAACAGTACTCATGTAATGCGGAATATATTCAATAATTACATTGATTTCAAAATGTATTTACAACATGATCCCGATTAACACTTGCATATATAAAATAATGCAAGGATCACCATATGAACAGATACAAAAGTTTTCATATCCATTTACAGGATTTACAACAAAATTCTCAACAACAAACACATGTGTTAACATTTCCATTCTACTAATCCGCCTGGCGGAACCGGAGTGGTCTCCTCCGCTGCCGGTGCGGTCGCACCAACGGTAGGGGCAGCTGAGCCTGTAATGTCATCATAACACTGGTGAATTCAACAATTCAGCAAAGTATAAATAGTGTTTTATGATCATACATGCTACTTGTAAAACAGTAAACAATAATCAGTAAACAGTTTTATAAACAAGTCAGTAAGGATCTTATTCATCTTTGACATTGATAACTTGGCAACTAACATAATATTTCCAGAACAAATCAAGTCAAGTGCCGTCTTCATTAAAAGGAAGGATTACCATCTCCATAAACAAAGAGACATTACCATCTTCTTTATGAAAGAATAATATGTGGGAGTTATCAGTGTCCGGGCCAGGAACTACTGACATCACCACGGAGTTCCGGAACACTCAACAAATAACTGCTGCAGACAGTATCAATATTAGCTCAATGAGCATGTAGAAATCATTATGTAGTGCCGTGCCGATTCACATATAATTCATGTACAATGTAAGTCTTTAAAGTTGATTACATATAATGAACGTTTACGAGCTAATAGTTATAATTTCTATAATAATTCAATTCAAGTGATTACCAACCAAATGAGTGTACTTCCAAGTGCTTTAATGTACATGTGTTAATCGATAGACATTACAGTTCTTATGGAAAGTTGCACATTAAAGACCCTTAATTAACTCTTATTGGCGGTATGAAGGTACAAACAGCCTTGAATAAATCAATAGGCTTTATATCTTGAATTTCAGACCTAAAGTCTGAAAATATATTATTTTAATTACTTGTCGGTTCACTCATCGGTTGACCTATCGGTCGACCGAGATGTACTTTTTGGCTGACCAACGGGTGTCGGTCAAGTTTCCGGTTCGAAAACCAGAGGCGAATCCTCTTGTCCAAGTTACTGTGTCGGTTCAGTCATCGGTTGACCGAAGACGTTCATCGGCTGACCGACCTAGTCGGTCAGGTCTCGGTTCGAAAACCAGAGACGAGGTTTTCAATGCAATTTACATTATCGGTCAGCTCGTCGGTTAGCCATCGGCTAACCGACAGCGTCGGCTGACCGAGGGTGCACTAGAACGGCAGAATTCAGAATCGAATTATGTTCTGTTCTTTCTTCAGTATATCCTACACAGAACCTATGGAACTTTCTGTTCCCTCCTCTATTCATCATTCACACACAAGTTTCACTTCTATTCTATTCCAAAAAGGAAATTAACATCCAATGTAATCATTCAAAGAACCCAATTCATCAAGTCCTTTATTCAATTCAACATAATCATTACTGAGAATCATGAAGAAACTAAAATAACTAACATGCAAGAGCATATAATCATTTAGACTGGTTTATACTTGCCTGAATTGATGTCTCCTACAAAAACCTCTTTGTTTCCACTTGTATTTTGAGATGATAACCTCCCTGGCTCTTGCTTCCAATAAGCCCAATAAGAAAGTGAGGTGGAGAAGATGAATTCTTCAACTTCTTCCTCTTGGTTATCTCCAATTTCTCCTTAGCACAGAATTCTCCCAAACTTGTAGAAGGAAGAATGACAAGATGAAGAAGAGAGCTAAGGTTGTAGTTCAGCTGATCTATACCATCTCCATTGAAAGGATTAAAATGGGTTCAGCACACCCATTTGGAGACTTCAACACAAAGAAGATGAAAGAACAATGGAGGAAGAAAGAAAACAAGAAAGCAAGTATAGAGAAACGAAGTTGAGAACCTTGCAACTGGGTTGCATAGTGTTTAGTACTGCACTTGGACAAAATAGAATTGCATGCATTCTAGATATGACACTTGTATCAAAATTTATAACTTAACCCCATTTACATTGTGCAATTACACTTAAGGTCAAATGAAACCTCTTTGCTTTATCTTAAGTCAAATGTGATTAAGTGTATTATGAAAATTGATGTACTCTTTGAGATACACACGATGATATCAAAATCCACCCAATTCGATGATATACACATAAATCTATAATTACGAAAAAGTCCTTCAATTCACTAATTGTGGTTTAAAACTAAGTTCATGTCTTCCAAATCCTTTCATTAGGCTTCATTCAGTCATCTAAGACTAATTTCAGTCACAGTGATCATTAATCTCATGTAAATTAATTAATCACATCATAATCAACGATAATCACGATTAATTAAGATTAATCTCGTTTAGCTCGGGGTGTGGTGTAACAGAAAATCAGCTTCCTTTCTTTGTTTTTAACCATATATATCCCTGGGTCAAATAGAAAAAAGAGACATAAGTGTTCATAGATCTTGCCCTGAAATTCTGCAGCCTCGTATGTGCCATAACGACATCACTTAGTGTGTTTCATGTTAAGTGACATGAATTTTCAGCATCTTCTCCATTTTTATCATGCATATCTATTCTACGACGAGTGTGAAAAGAGTAATCAACCTATAGAATCAGAAATAATCAGGACCATTCATATTGCAAGGTTTCTTAAAAAAAAAAAAGGAATCAAGTTAAAAAAGAAGAAGGCGATTGGCAAAGTGATAGATGTAAGGTTCACTGATGGAGTCATGAACATCACACCTTTGGTCATAGACGCTTTTACCATTTCTCAATATAGAAACGTCATTGCCTTTGAGAAGTTCAACCCTAACATAGGACCTTGGTTCACAACCTTTGCTCAATTCATAGATTACCACATAAACAAATCTAACGATGTTATACTGCTATGAGAGAAAGAAATTATTGACCATGCACTTGACAGCGATGAAGAAGTTGCCAATGTGTTCAACTAGTTAACCATTGGGACTTTTGAATATCTTACTTTGGAACTGGCGACTGTTTATATAGAAGCTGATAAATATTGCAAAAAGAAGAACCAATGGATGACGATCTTGATGTAAGACCATTTAAGCAGTCCATGGGCGATTATATTCATGTTAGCTTACATGGGTTAAGACCCACCACAATAGCAAATTGAATGTCCCGAGACTGTTCTTGTATGAATGAATGGGGTACCTCAATCAAACCTCAATTCTTAATTTTAGATTCGAAGTACCTCCAAATCTTATTGACACTGCCAGGGTCGATAATGAGCAGATATTAACATTCTGCCTTGGCAAAATGTGAATGATAGGGTCGACATCGACCTTGGTGCATCATAGCCAGGGTTGACGTCGACGCTTAACATACAGAATATGAGGATCGACGTCGACCCTAAAAAAAAGGGTAAAAAAAGAAGGATTTTTGGGTGAAAAGGCTGATTTGGTGTGGGTTTGGCTAAAGTTACCTTTTTTGTGCAATGTCCATATACAATGTTTTTTTTTTTTTTGGGTAAAATCCTCTTTTTTTTTTCATAGAAATGTGTATTTTAGTTTAAGTTAAAGAGCTTTCCTTGTTGTGCAAACAAATTTAGTAAGTTAGTCTCTTTTGGTGTTTTTAATGAAAGTCTCTTTTGGTGTTTTAAATGAGGGTACAATGGATTGAAATCAAGGGTGGACCTAAGAGGGGGGGAGGGGGCTATGGTTTCCTTATAAATTTTGGAAAAGCCCCCAAATATTATGGGAATTATATGATTTTTCACATTGCCCTTGGCTCCCCAATAATTCTTTTTCTTTTTCATTGGTAAATAATCACACACCCACACTGCCACTCGCCCAAGCTCCTTGCCATCAAGACTATGGCTAGGAATTTATCTCTAATTATTTTTGTAGAAGGGAGGTGCCGTACCACTGTATTATCAATGGATTGGCACAGTGAGTTTAGTTCATTATGAAATGGTGTGTGTAGTTCATTGCGGAAGGGACCACTCCCCCAAATTAATTCTTTTACATTGGACTAATGTCACATCTCGGTCCCGAATTACCCTGGCCTAGGGCAATCCTCGAGGTGAGACACACGTACTCCCGTGTGATAATACCTGTCGCAAGTCAAATATAATCACACGCAGGAGATAAAATGACTCCACTTCTGAGTCTAACTCACTTGAACCAATTAAAACATTTCAATTAAGTGGAAGCTACACTTACAAAATGAATATCGTTCCCCATTCAGTCCATTTAAACATTCAAGTTAGATACAAAATAACTTTTACAAATATACATTGTTAACAAAGGAGGGTCCACAAGGTACCCTATACAATAATACCAAAAGTATAACTAAGATAAAAGAAGACCATAGTGTGACAACACAAAAAAAGGAGTTAGTCACACACTAGCTATCAGCTCTCAAAAGTATGTAGCCCTCTAGGAAATGAGGAGTTTCTACATTTGCCCAACATCGGGCCACTCCTCTAGTCCTGGAGGAACCTCTTGGGCTTCCTCCTCTCCCGTCTGGGCCTCCTCAAGCCCGGGATCTGCATCTGTGCCTGTGACACTAAGTATAGTACATCAAATACGACGAAATGACAAGCATAAGCAATAAAAGGAATTACATAATGTTTAAAGTGAGTTAAATAGGAATAGATTTATAAAACATCAATTGTAGAAGAAAGATTGATAATTAAACTAGAATAGATTGATACATGTTCTTGAAATCAATAAATACTAATAGTATTCTACAAAATAAATAAATAAATACTAATAGTAACAAATGACTACTACATTAAGCCCATCCTATAAAAAAGAGAGCAAATCTAGTACCCGGTTTTGGAGTTCCGGTGCTCCAGTTGACATATGGCAGTAGTCTCAACAATACGAACCAAGTATGACCCCGTCGGGTATCACAAGGTCGAAGCCAAGTAGTGCTGACTCAATCAAATCAAATAATGCTCGAATTTGAGTAAGTTATAAATTTTGCTTACAAATCAAATCGAATAATAATCTCATATGCTCGATACTTACTCTGTTCAAATCCTTTTTCGAATATCAAATAATCTTACAGTAACTGAATAACGATTTAAAGAATTAGATAGTCAAATGATATACAACTACAATTCATTTCAAGAAAACCAAGGCGTTTATTAACTAATTTAATTATTCAATAGACTATTACTATCCAATACAAGATAGATTAAGAGAGTCAATCGTATTATTGCTTATTGGTGTCACTTATTATAAAATCACATTGAGTCTCTAAATTATCTTCATGGTGTAATAATTAGTCTACTACTTTCCTTTGGGCATTAAAAGAGGTTTAAGATTCATTTTAGAGACATAAAGTACAAGGAAACCTAATTTCTTAAGGGATTGAGGTGTGCACCTTAATTATCCATTAGGGATGATTATGATGGTTAAAACATATGTTAAGAGTGTTATTTCACTCAAGAAGTAGGTCATAAGAATCCTAATAAACAGTTTCAGGTTCGCTCGAACGGACCCTATCCAGAAAGCTCTTCGCTCGAGCGGCCACCCTTGGTCGCTCGAGCTTGTGTTCTGGTCCTAGGTTCGCTTGAGCGGACCCATGTTCGCTCGAGCAAACTGTCCAGAATTCCCATTTTCGGGATTCTCATGTGTTCTTCCCTTCCACCCTCCTTTTTCACTTCCTCCTTACACAAGTACATATATAAATGGAGTCTTCTACTCCTCTCCTTAACATAAACCATTTATTCATTAAGAGGGTAAAATCATCAAAACTAGAATATCATAAATACATGAAGTAAAACAAGGTATAAGTCCAATTTAGAGCCTATACTTGCCTCAAACACAAGCTTTACAAGCCTTCTCCACTAATCTCTAGCTTAAATGATGAAAACCCCCAATTATATCAAACCCTAACCAAAGAAAACCATGGAAGGATGAATGAGAATGCAAAAATACTCATGTTAAATGTTAACCCTATCTCAACTCATGTTAATCCAAAAATACAACTTAAGAGAGGTTTGGCTCCTACCTCTAGTAATGAATCCGAATTTAAAGAAAAGAGGGGTGATGGAGATGGGCTCTTGTCCACAAGAACGGAGAGAAGAGCGAAGAAGATGAAGGAGAGTCCATTCCTTAGCTCCTAAGCACATGCAAGCACTCTCTTGGATGATTGGAAAAGAAGAGATGAAGAGAAAGGAGGAAGGGGAGTAGTAGAGAGGAAGTGTGAGGCCCCGTCCCGAGTTAATCAAGATTAACTCTTGTTAATCGAACTTATGGCTAATTAAACATGTTTGATCGAATTAATGAAGGCTTAGGACCAAATTGACTTGGTTTAGCCTTAAGAGAAGGAATTAAGCTTAACAAGCTTGTAAAATGGATTGGATAAGTTTTTGAACTCACATTAGGAATTGAGGGACTTTTGTGTAAATACGATTTTATACGTATTTCGTCGAATACGGAAACCCTCGATGCCAACACGCGTATCTCGAGGAGTACATTCACTTTCGTTAAAGACTCGAAGTCGTTTGACGAGTATTGATTCAAGTGACCCTCCATTTGACTTGAATTGTAATTAATGGAGACTTATGGGGCTAAGTGCAATTTAGTTGTTTATATAAGCCAAAGAGATTTCAATTGAATCTCTTTCCAAGCCCTAGCCTCCTTATCTCACTCTTTTTTCTTCTTTCTTTAATTTCATCTTCATCAAGCATCAAAGCTTAGGATTTCAAGTGGTTTTGGAAGAGCCTTCTTCATCTTCATCCTCTTTCTTGAGTTGGTTTTCACTTTGAAGTGGTAGAGCTTAGCTTGGTGAGGTCTTCATCTCAAATAGCAAGCCGTTAAAAGGGTTTTATTCCATTTGATCTTCAAACAAGGCAAATACTTACATGTTTCTATGATTTGTAATGTTTTTGAGTGGTTAGAACTCAATTGGGTCAAAAAGCCAGAAAATTGGCTTCAAAAATCTGAAGCTCGAACTGAGCTTCTGGGCGGTCGACCGATGAACCGATGACCTGACCGACAACATAATTCAGAAGATAGAGTGAAATTCCAGCTCTCTGGAGTTCTGACCGACGCAACGTTAGTCAGCGATATGATGAGGTCGGTCGACCGACAGGTTGACCGATAGCATATAAATGGTTCAGGATTCAGGGGATTCCAGCTCCCTGGAATTCTGACCGACGCACTGTCGGTCAACCGTCCTGAAGCTGTCGGTCGACCGATATGCCGACCGACAAGTGAACCAACGCTGTGCAGAAATGTCTATTTTGAAGCCTATTGTATACAGGCTGAAAATTGTAAATGTATAAGCCTTCATAGGTGTAAACTCAATTTTCCGAATACATGATTCAAATGATATTCATAAAAAATAGTACGTGTATTGGAAAATGAATGTTTCACTCATTTGCTTGGCTTAGATGTCTGATTAGAATTGGTTAGTTTCCACATGAATTTAGTCCTCAGCACGTTGAACGACTTACATTGAATATGAATTGCATAATGAATCATTTCTGCTGCAGTAGATGTTTGAGGTGTTCCGGAACCTCGTGGAAGTTAGTGATCTCTGATCAAGACACTGATCTATTCCATACCATTTGACAACCCTTAAATAAAGAGTGTCCATGTAAAAATCAACTTACTGATATTACTGGATCCGTTATTATGAATTAATTGTTATATGAATTAAATTATTTTCATGGATTATATGATAGCTAGAACTATCATAACATGTATGTCTCTGTTGAACCGTCGTGTTCATGGTACTATTGATGAATGTCACAGGCCCAGATGCCCGTGCCGGTCCTGCCGAGGCCATGCGCCAGCGGAGGATGCTTGCCCGGTACCTCCAGGAGGTTTAATCGAGTGGATAGGATCGCGGAGTGCGAAAGACTAATTTTGAATGTATATAGTTTTGGAATGTAAGTGAAGTCTCCGTATTGTATTAAATATACGGTGGTTGACTTCCTTGATCATAGTACTGAACTTATGTATTGTAATTTCGTCAATGTATATATATTCCTCAATTTTATACAGTTGACAGGTATTGTATTTGATATCCCTTGTGAGCTTCATATTAACTTTTGTTAATGTGAAATTTACAGGAGTAAGTATGTACTCACGACTCGGAGTGGTCCGAGCTAATCAAATCTCGGGACTGGGTCTTGACATACTTATTATATGGTATCAGAGCATTAAGTTAGAAGACTTAACAGTCTTATAAACGATGTGAGGAACGTTAATTCCGTAACAAATCTTGAATAGATTTGTGTTTATTGCTTTCACTTTATGTGATTGGTATTGATGGAAGTGTTGAGATGTTAATCTTACCTTCCGTATTGTTTACAACATGGCTTCTGGATCAGGATCTGGGCAGGATGACTTTGTAGCTGTCACACCCCCTCCTATATCTGAGACCGATGCTAAGTTCGCTGCTATACTAGAGCAGATGGCAAAGAGCCATGAAGCACAGATGGGCATGCAAGCCCAGTTGATGTTGAGTAATGCACAGCTAGCCAAGAGCCAAGAGGCTCAAGCTGGTATGCATGTTCAGATGCTCAGAATGTTAGAGACTCAGAGCCAGATGCAGGCTCAAATGTAGACGTCATCACCAGTTCAACAACATATTGAACATCAGGTGGTGAATCAGAACAAGGAAAAGGATCCTAACATCCTTTATGAGCAGTTCCGTAACAGAGGAGCTACTGAGTTCCAAGGCACCGTGTAACGCCCCACCCCTTACCCATGCATGATATTGTCCGCTTTGGCCCATTGGCCTCACGGTTTTGCTTCTGATGGGCCCGAACCCATCAAAAGGCCTCATGCTAAGTAAGGGTGTAAGCTCTACATATAATCCCAATCACTTTCCTCTCTATAGTCGATGTGGGACTCCGGGGCGTCACATTCCACCCCCCTTAAAGGCTGCACGTCCCTGTGCAGTAGCCTGCCAGCTCCTGTAGCCTGCCAGCCCTCTCGGCCCGCCCACATAGAAGCCCGCCCACTTGCACCAGACCACGGCAGGGGACCCACACTCGAACTAGTCGAGAGTCGGCTCTGATACCATTTGTAACGCCCCACCCCTTACCCATGCATGATATTGTCCGCTTTGGCCCACTGGCCTCACGGTTTTGCTTCTGATGGGCCTGAACCCATCAAAAGGCCTCATGCTAGGTAAGGGTGTAAGCTCTACATATAATCCCAATCACTTTCCTCTCTATAGTCGATGTGGGACTCCGGGGCGTCACACACCGAGGATGTGATGCAGGCCGATGAATGGCTAGGGCACATTGAGGATGTATTGGATACGGTTGTCTGCACTCTCAGGCAGAAAGTCTCGCTGACCTCCTCTATGCTCAGAGGATCAGCTAACACATGGTGGAGAAGTGTCAAGGACACATTTAGGACACTGCCGGAAGATGGAAGCTAGGAGACTTTCAGGAATTACTTTCAAAGAAAGTTTGTCCCAGAACATGTGCAGCAGCAAAAGGAAGCAGAGTTCTTGAATTTGAAGCAAGGTCAAACAACCGTGTCTACCTATGTAGATAACTTCCTCAAGCTATCCAAGTATGCTCCTGACTTGGTCAATACTGAGGAGAAAAAGATCAAGCGGTTTATTATAGGTTTGAATCCAGAGTACAAGACAGTTGTGGTAGCTGGTCAAATACCTACTACATTTGATGCTGTCTTGGCTAGGGCATATACTGCTGAAGAGATTCAGCGAGAAAAGGATGCTGCAAACGCTGCTAAGAGAAGTGGTGAGTCATGGTACTCCAAGGGAGGACAGTCCAAAGATAAGAGGCAAAGACCGCAGCAAAAGGTCACACCTAAAGATAATAGGAATGATAAGCAAGAGAACAAGCCAGTTTGTGAGACTTGTGGTAAGACTCACATAACTGAGTTGTGTTGGAGGATTACCGGGGCCTGCCTGGTTTGTGGTTCTCTAGAACACAAAATGGCTCAATGTCCAAAGAGAAGGAGAGATGATAGAGCTCCTTATCAACAGCCTAATCGGGGACAAGCAGCACTTCCTGCACCTCCTCAGAGATTGGCTTTGCCTGCTCCTCCGAGACAACCACAACAGCAACCTCAACGGCAAGGTCAACAACGTCCGAATCAGAGACCGCAACAGCCTAATAGACCACAGGCAGCTGGATTGGCTTGTGCAGCCAACAGAGAACAGGTTGACATTGCAACCAATGTGGTTGAAGGTACCATTCTTGTAGATAATAGACCTGCTGTAGCTTTGTTTGATCCGGGTTCTACCCATTCATTTGTAGCACCTACATTTGTACAATTAGCCTATGATTTTACTGTCTCTACTCCCTTAGGAAAGAGAGTAGTTTGTGAATTGTATCTTCCCCAATGTAATGTTAAAATCGGGAAAATGTCGATGCCAGTTGATCTGGTGGTATTGACAACTATGAGTGATTTCGATGTAATATTCGGTATGGATTGGCTTGCGAAATACAGGGCTTGTTTAGACTGTTTTCACAAGATCATCACTTTTAAAGTGAATGAGACCAATGCCAGTGTACTCTTTGAAGGAGTCCAAAGGAAGTATGACACCAGGCTTGCATCAGCATTGAAGGCTGAACGAATGATGCGTAGTGGTTGTGAGGGCTACATCGCATTTATTTTGGAAGAAAAGCCTGTACAGGAATTGAATGACATTCCTGTAGTCTGTGAATTTCCAGACGTGTTCCCAAGTGAAGTACTCGGTCTACCTCCAGCAAGGGAAGTGGACTTTACAATTGAACTCATGCCTGGTACTGCACCAATATCGAAAGCACCGTATCGAATGACACCATCTAAATTATGTGAATTGAAGAAACAGATACAGGATTTACTTGATAAGGGTTTCATAAGACCTAGTGTCTCACCCTGGGGAGCACCTGTTTTGTTTGTGAAAAAGAAGGATGGCACCCTTCGTATGTGCATTGATTATAGGCAGATAAACCAAATGACGATTAAGAACAAGTATCCTCTGCCTAGGATCGATGAGTTGTTTGATCAACTCCAAGGTGCAGCTCACTTTTCCAAAATTGATCTTCGATCTGGATATCATCAGATTCGAGTTAAAGATCAAGATATACAGAAAACTGCATTCCGGACTCGTTATGGTCATTATGAATTCCTAGTGATGCCTTTTGGGCTGACCAATGCACCTGCAGTGTTTATGGCACTAATGAACAGGGTGTTTGCTTCCTACCTAGACCAGTTTGTTGTAATCTTCATAGATGACATCCTGGTATACTCGAAGACAGAATTGGAGCATTCACATCATTTGAGGACAACTTTGCCAGTACTGAGGGCAAATCAGTTGTATGCAAACCTCAAGAAGTGCGATTTCTGGTTGCAGCAGGTTGCATTTCTGGGTCATGTCATTAGCAGAAAGGGGTTAGCTGTAGATACAGCTAAAATTGAAGCAATTACTCAATGGCAGAGTCCGAAGAATGTACCTGAAGTTCGAAGCTTTTTAGGATTGGCTGACTATTATAGGAGGTTCGTCAAGGATTTCTCAAAGATAGCAGCTCCACTAACGAAACTGACTCGAAAAGACGTTCCTTTCCAATGGAACGATGCTTGTGAGTCTAGTTTCCAGACCTTGAAGCAGAAACTCGTTTCAGCTCCCGTATTAGCTTTACCCGAAGGAAGAGGAGGATTTGAGATCTACTCAGATGCCTCGGGTGTTGGCTTGGGATGTGTATTGATGCAGCATAGGAAAGTCATTGCCTACGGTTCTCGTCAGTTGAAAGAGCATGAGAAGAACTATGCTACTCACGATCTTGAGCTCGCAGCGGTTGTATTTGCATTGAAACAATGGAGACATTACTTATATGGTGAAACTTTTGAAGTTTACTGTGATCACAAGAGTCTTCAGTACTTATTCACTCAGAAGGAGATTAATATGAGGCAATGTCGTTGGCTAGAGCTGATCAAGGACTACGACTTTCCATTTAAATATGTACCTGGAAAGGGCAATGTCGTAGCTGATGCCTTGAGTCGAAAGACTATTGAAGTAGCATCATTGAAGTGGGGATGGAATCAACTTGATGATTTCAAGGACATGGATGTGTCCATTGAGGCAGTAGATGACCAAGAAATGACTATGGCAATGTCCGTATTCGAACCAATTATTATCCAACAGATTAAGGATAGACAGTTCGACGATCCGGAATTGGTAAGGATCAGGGACAACATTGCTACAAGACCAGACTTCATGTTAGTGGAAGGAATCCTCTACTTTAGAGGCAGATTGTGTGTTCCAGCAGAAAATGATTTAAAACAAGCAGTGATGTATGAAGCACATCATGCTAGATACTCTATGCATCCTGGAAGCACGAAGATGTATAGGAATCTCAAGGATATGTTTTGGTGGAACAATATGAAGCGAGAAATTGCCGGTTATGTAACTTCATGCTTGACCTGTCAGCGTGTGAAGGCTGAGCACCAAAAGCCACCTGGCTTGCTTCATCCATTGAACATTCCTCGATGGAAGTGGGAACACATTACTATGGACTTTGTATCAGGTTTGCCAAGGACGAGGAAATAACACGATGCCATATGGGTGATCGTGGATCGTCTTACAAAGTCTGCACACTTCCTTCCGATTAGAAAAGATATCGGTTTCAGTGATATGTCCAGATTGTTTACCAGTGAAGTGATTCGATTGCATGGAACAACGGTCTCGATTGTTTCCGATCGAGATAGTCGGTTTATTTCCGCATTTTGGCAATCCTTTCAGAATTCGATGGGTACTAGACTTAAGTTTAGTACTGCTTATCATCCACAGACTGATGGACAATCAGAACGGACTATCCAGACCTTAGAAGACTTGCTTCGTGCCAGTGTATCTGATTTTGGGAGTGATTGGGATGACCATTTAGCGTTGTGTGAATTTGCATACAACAACAGCTACCACTCCAGCATTGAAATGACACCGTTTGAAGTTTTGTATGGTCGGAGATGTAGGACTCCAGTGAGATGGGAAGAGGTGGGAACTCGAAGTTTCCATGGTCCTACGATCATTGCTGAAACAGCAGAGAAAGTACAGAAGATTCAGGATAAGTTGAAGATTGCTAGATCACGGCAGAAAAGCTATGCTGATAATCGTCGGCGTGATTTAGAGTTCGCCATTGATGATATGGTCTTCTAGAAAACTTCACCAATGAAATACACTATCAGATTCGGGCAAAAAGGGAAGCTTTCCCCGAGATTCATTGGACCTTTCAAGATCTATAGTCGAATTGGAAATGTGGCCTAGCGTCTCGAGTTGCCAACAAAACTATCTGGTATCCTCAATGTGTTTCACATTTCTATGCTTCGAAAGTACGTACATGATCCTTCACATATTATAAAGCATGAAGAGATCCAAGTGTTTCCAAACACCACATATGTTGAGAAGCCAACTCAGATCATTGATACCAAGGAGGCGGTTCTGCGCACGCGAACGATTAAATGGGTCAAAGTGCTTTGGGCACATCATGGACCTAATGAGGCTACATGGGAGCTTGAGGAGCAATTGGCTCGAAAGTATCCCGAACTATTCGTACAGGTAAATGTGAATTCATAATTGTTTTAATACTTTTGAATTCATAATTTGTTATTTGAGTTTCATTGAATTGTATAGCATTCGGAGGACCGAATGATTCTAAAAGTTTTAGGGAGTTGTGAGACCCCGTCCCGAGTTAATCAAGATTAACTCTTGTTAATCGAACTTATGGCTAATTAAACATGTTTGATCGAATTAATGAAGGCTTAGGACCAAATTGACTTGGTTTAGCCTTAAGAGAAGGAATTAAGCTTAACAAGCTTGTAAAATGGATTGTAATTGGATTGGATGAGTTTTTGAACTCACATTAGGAATTGAGGGACTTTTGTGTAAATACGGTTTTATACGTATTTCGTCGAATACGGAAACCCTCGATGCCAACACGCGTATCTCGAGGAGTACGTTCACTTTCGTCAAAGACTCGAAGTCGTTTGACGAGTATTGATTCAAGTGACCCTCCATTTGACTTGAATTGTAATTAATGGAGACTTATGGGGCTAAGTGCAATTTAGTTGTTTATATAAGCCAAAGAGATTTCAATTGAATCTCTTTCCAAGCCCTAGCCTCCTTATCTCCCTCTTTTCTCTTCTTTCTTTCATTTCATCTTCATCAAGCATCAAAGCTTAGGATTTCAAGTGGTTTTGGAAGAGCCTTCTTCATCTTCATCCTCTTTCTTGAGTTGGTTTTCACTTTGAAGTGGTAGAGCTTAGCTTGGTGAGGTCTTCATCTCAAATAGCAAGCCGTTAAAAGGGTTTTCTTCCATTTGATCTTCAAACAAGGCAAGTACTTATATGTTTCTATGATTTGTAATGTTTTTGAGTGGTTAGAACTCAATTGGGTCAAAAAGCCAGAAAATTGGCTTCAAAAATCTGAAGCTCGAACTGAGCTTCTGGGCGGTCGACTGACGAACCGATGACCTGACCGACAACATAATTCAGAAGATGGAGTGAAATTCCAGCTCTCTGGAGTTCTGACCGACGCAACGTCGGTCAGCCGATATGATGAGGTCGGTCGACCGACAGGTCGACCGATAGCATAGAAATGGTTCAGGATTCAGGGAATTCCAGCTCGCTGGAATTCTGACCGACGCACTGTCGGTCAACCGTCCTGAAGCAGTCGGTCGACCGATATGCCGACCGACAAGTGAACCGACGCTGTGCAGAAATGTCTATTTTGAAGCCTATTGTATACAGGCTGAAAATTGTAAATGTATAAGCCTTCATAGGTGTAAACTCAATTTTCCGAATACATGATTCAAATGATATTCATAAAAAATAGTACGTGTATTGGAAAATGAATGTTTCACTCATTTGCTTGGCTTAGAAGTCTGACTAGAATTGGTTAGTTTCCACATGAATTTAGTCCTCAACACGTTGAACGACTTACATTGAATATGAATTGCATAATGAACCATTTCTGTTGCAGTAGATGTTTGAGGTGTTCCGGAACCCTCGTGGAAGTTAGTGATCTCTGATCAAGACACTGATCTATTCATACCATTTGACAACCCTTTAATAAAGAGTGTCCATGTAGATATCAACTTACTGATATTACTGGATCCGTTATTATGAATTAATTGTTATATGAATTAAATTATTTCCATGGATTATATGATAGCTAGAACTATCATAACATGTATGTATCTGTTGAACCGTCGTATTCATGGTACTATTGATGAATGTCACAGGCCCAGATGCCCGTGCCGGTCCTGCCGAGGCCGTGCGCCAGCGGAGGATGCCCGCCCGATACCTCTAGGAGGTTTAATCGAGTGGATATGATCGCGGAGTGCGAAAGACTAATTTTGAATGTATATAGTTTTAGAATGTAAGTGAAGTCTCCGTATTGTATTAAATATACGGTGGTTGACTTCCTTGATCATAGTACTGAACTTATGTATTGTAATTTCGTCAATGTATATATATTCCACAATTTTATACAGCTGACAGGTATTGTATTTGATATCCCTTGTGAGTTTCATATTAACTTTTGTTAATGTGAAATTTACAGGAGTAAGTATGTACTCACGACTCGGAGTGGTCCGAGCTAATCAAATCTCGGGACTGGGTCGTGACAGGAAGAGAAATGAAAAGAATGAAAGGGATGGGGTAGTTGGGCTTATAAAGGGATAAGGTTGCCCATTTTTTTGCAAGTCCATTGAGATTGAATATTTTCATTATGATGGCCCACTAATACAATGGTTGGTCAAATGTGGTCGGGTCAAATACGAAAGTTGGCGTGCTCGACGAGATACACGCGTTGGTTCTAAAATGACGTGCAAATGATGCAAAATACGAAAATCGATAAATACGAAAAAGCCCTTAACTTCACTTAGCCGAGTCAAACCGGTCCTAACTCATCTCATCTAGACTCAAGACCCAACTAACTCAACTCACAAGGATTAATTAACACTAATTATCATAATTAGTAACTAAGCATAATTAGTTTAATTAAAACACGGTTAGTTAGTACTAAACAAGGTTAATTTGGATCGGGGTGTAACAACTAATGAGTTTAGTTAAAATCACTTTCTTCTGTTTCATATAAAGGTTTTTGTAGGTTCTCTTCAATTTACCCGATGACCATTAATATTTCATTAATCACTAACAAGAGATTGTAGAGTTTAACATCAAAGACAGGAATCTTCCAGTAAGGCAACAATGCTGTTATTTCCCTCATACACAAACATCAGTCCCCAATGCATTATTGATATTTTATAATAAAAAATTCCATCACTAGCTCTATTCAATGTTTGGCCGGCCACATATCCACGATAACAAATGAAAAGTCATTTTCCATCTATGACTTATCCGATTCAAGTGACAAAAAGGTGGCTTTCTTGCTGCTCTTCATGTTAATTAGTCAAACCCGTTTCCATCTTTTCGTCCACCACATGATCAAAAGCCATATTTTAAAACTTCCTTTTTCGTAAAATGAGGGGAAAAAAAAGTGAAAAGAAATGCCACAAAGATCAGAATTAATATCCGTATGATCGATAACCAATCAATACATACCTGCATGCCATCTAAACCACCACAAACGAGACTTGCCTTAGCAAAAGTACCATTGTGATCAGCAGGCAATGCATGCCCACTAATGTTACTTTCACTGCAATACTAGCGAACTGCGAACCTACAATCCATGCATCAAATTAATACTACCTACGCAAGAATTGATGAGAGAGATTGAAAGAAAGTAGAATTTGATTTCATTCTCTTTGAATAAATTGGGACGTAGTTCCCGGCCCCCTTCTCTCAACAACTCCTCGCATATCTCTTGACCTCTCTCTCAAGGCTCTCCTCTATTTTAATTTGATGGGACGTTTATACCATGAAGGTAATGTTCTTGTTTGTGTGTCTGTTATCCTCGTCATCTTCCAACAATATTATAGAGGTCGGCTATCAGATCAGGATCAGGATCAGGATCAGTATCAGTTTAGTTTATGTATGTTTCTATAATATCTTTTAACTATTATTGGTTGTCAGCTCTTTGATTCTGATCTCTTCGAAAAATTGCAACCCGCATGTTGAAAGTGCAGTTTTTGAATAAATAAATACTCTGTTCCAATGAGAGAGATATTTCATGCCATCGTGCATCCACTGCCCAAGGGAGGAGGACTTGACCACTTACTACCCCGGACCCGGAGGACCTAGATCCCAGTCATAGTCCACTTCTTCTTTCATTATTATTATTATTATTATTATTATTATTATTATTAAGCAAAAGAAACCACATTCTATAGTTATTTCTTCCTCCTTTCTTCTGAAAGTGATGATGGCGGTTGACTTTCATGGTTTCAAATGAGTTGACTTTAAAATCAATTTTCCATTTAGCAATGTAAATGGTTGAAGGGCCCGACGCAAATCAATTTGTCAGAAGATAACCTAAAACCATTTGCATCCTCCGGGATACAATCAAGGTGCTCATGGGCAAGGCCATCCAGGGCCTGATCTGAGTCGAGACTGAATTAATGGATCTAAATGTGTTTTAAGGCGCCCATGGGCAGGGATGGGGCCTCTGTTAGTTTTATGGACTCAATCCAGTAGATGATATAATAAATTAATTAATTTCTTTATTTATCAGTATATTCATGCTTTCCTTTCATGAGATGAATGGTGATTTATTATATACTTGCACATAACCAATACGAATGACATGATGGTTCATGAGATGAACCGGGGTCCACAAGTATATTAGATGTAATACATGTGTATGGATGAGATCCACATACGGGAGACATGTATGACAAATCTTATACTTAAAATATATTCACAACCAGTGATGAGACTGGACATCTCATACTGATAAGGTTGCAGTACTTTGATCACTATCAGATAGTATGATTTGTCTCGATCATCAGAATGGAAGATTCCTGATCATAGTGCTGGTACATTGGATGTATTGAAGGACCATGAGAAGCACCTTATGAACTCTGTCTTTAACTTAAGGCCGTCTGCTCTCATAATTCCCTAGCAATAGGCTCTCAATCCTGAGACATTAATGAACTCAAGTTTCTATCTATTCATTTGCTTTGAGTCACCAATGAGTGAGGCCAACTGTAGGTCAACACCTCGGTGATTTGGGTACATGGTAGTAGAGCTGTGGGAACATTCAATAGTCAAGAAGGAATCTATCTCTAATATCCCCTTCTGCCAATTAATGGATTTATCATTGGTAAGTGCGCACCCATTCCGATTAAGAGTTAATTGGAAAGGTACCTATGATCATTATAATTAATTGGGGCTCAAGGATAATAAGATATGGATCAAGTTTGGAACACAGGTCCAATTGATCCATGGATATTGATAGAGGGGTCTACTTGTGGTAATGTGGAAGTTTAGGGTCTTCTATGTAATATTCCTAAGACTGGAGTTCAATTGCATTTATATAGTGGAGTTATTTGCAATTAACTGTGGGCCCGGATTACACATGAGATGTGGGGTCGCGTGTCCCAGTTGGAGCCAGCTTTCTAAGGAATCCCTAGTGGTCCCCACGCTAGCCTAATTATTAGAAAGTATCTAATTCTAGTTGAACTCTAAAAGGAAAGTTACTATTTCTATTTGAAGTGAGACTTCTAATAGTGGTAATAGTAGACTTACTAATTTTAGTAGAAGTGAGACTTCTATTTTAATTAGAAAGGAATTGGAAAGTTACTAATCATATTTGAAGTGAGACTTCTAATTATGATATGGTAAGTTACTAATTAATTAATGGAAGTAAGACTTCTATTTTAATTAAGAAGAGATAGTTACTAATTTTTGGAAGTAAGACTTCTAATGGAAATTAGTAAGTTGGGCTTGCAAAAGCTATAAATAAGAGGAGAAGAGGGCCTTGGACGTCCCATGCATACAACCACCTAGGGATTCACGCCCAAGGTCCTTTAGTGCAATAGTTGCACATGCTCTTCCTCATCTCCCTCTTCTAGTTCTCTTTCTAGTTCCTCCCTAGAGTTCCTAGTAGTTTTCTCTTGGAGATCCCACCATCTTCTTGAGAAAAGGAGAATCTAATACGGGTCATAGCGTGGAAGATCAAGAGGTCTTGGAGATCCCTATTTGATTAGTGAAAGCGTTTCATCATCAAAGAAAGACGCAACTCCTCCATTAGAGCACAACCGAGCTCCAAAGGTATAATCCACTTCCTTGCATGTTGTAGATTATTATGGATGCTTGTTAGTTGCTGTTTCTATCTTGTAAATAGATTGTATTTATTGATCATGATGACTGAGATTGAGGACATGGATCTTGGATTGGGTTTTATAGCCTTCTGGATAGTTGATCCCTGCGTCAAGTGGGTCAAAAGTTTTTGAAACCTATCCTAGAGGCCCACCCAATTTCCAACAGCCTCTATTTTAGCCAACCTCATATATTTCAGATTAGCTGGTCTAGGTCTAACCTTTAGGCCTGTGATAAGAATAAGGGCTTAATTATCAGCTCATTAACATTTTTAGTTGATAAATATACAATGGGCCAAACTCCAAAGGCATTAAAGGGCCCCTTTTTTTACTGGAAATACATTGACTTACATTTCCTTTATGTTTGAGGATTTAGACGATTGTTACGCGAAGAGGGATGGTGGCATTGTGTGGAAGGTGTCTTTTAGGAGAAGTCTCCGCCCTTCACAGGAGGTCCAATATGAGGAGCTATTGAATCTTCACTCTAATGTTTTCTTGTGGAAGAATTCACAAGATTATCAGATTTGAAAGCACTCTATATTTGAGGATTTCTAGGCCAAATCTTTTGTTTCAACCTTGAAAGGAACTCAACCTTATAGAACCCTTCTACTTTAGTTTGGTTGGGTATTGTTTCTCCCCGAGCTGAGACCTTTTGTTGGTTAGCTGTTATAGATAAAATCTCTACCATTGACAATTTGAGAAGAAGATGTATCATAGCGGCGAACATCTCAGATATATATGTGTTAGGGCAAAAGTCAACGAAGGCTGCTGACAGAGGAAAAGAAGTAAAAAAAAAAGTGACTGGCTGGAAGCCCAGTTGGATCCGGACTCTTTGAGAAAGTTTGAGAAAACTCTCTTTTCTAAGTGGATAATTACAAGGAGTCTTAAGCACGAATTTTGGGCTATATATTGGGTGTTTCTCACAACAAAAAAAAAAAAAAAAGATCATCTCTCAAGTTCTGAATTTGTGATCAAATTGAGAGAAATTTTCTCTAGAGATTTTTGAAGAGTTGTGCTGCCAAGTACTCTAGAGAGCAAATTTCTTCTGCATCCCTTGTAGAAGATCATCTTCTTGCGTAGAAGATTTGAGGAGTCAAGCGTTGGATCTGTTGCAATCAACGGTGTGATGTCGTTGAAGCGTGATGCGACACAAGGTAACTTCAGTCTTTAGATAGGGGATATCTAGGGAAGAAATCTGAGTTTCTTGTAATTGCGAGATTCATAGTGTTTGATTAGATCCAGTACGGATCGGTGGTTTTTTACCCGATTTGGGTTTTCTACCTTAAGTTTGGTGTCTTTGTGGTGTGTGCTTGTGATTTTATTTCCGCTGTGTAGATTATTATTTTTTGCACACCAGTGGGTTGATTTATTGAGTGGATCAATCTAGAGATCTCGAACCCTAAAACCTCTCAATTGGTATCAGAGCGGGTTACACTAATTTGCTATGCTTGATCACAAGAGATTTCTAGAATGGCGTTCAATCGAGAAGGGACATCAACTTCTAAGCCCCCTTTGCTAGATGGTTCTAATTATGCATATTGGAAGCAAAGGATGATTGGGTTCCTTAAGTCCATTGAAGATGATGTTTGGGATATTGTTGAGGAGGGCTACTCCAGACCAACAATTAAGGTTAGTGGACAAACTGTTCCTAAACCTAAAGCTGAATGGACTAAAGATGAGAAGCATGCCTCCAATTGTAGTAATAAGGCAGTGAACAGTATATACAATGGAGTGTCTGCTGAAGAGTTCCGTAGGATTTCCACTTGCAAAACTGCAAAAGAAGCGTGGGAAGTCTTACAGACAGTATATAAGGGTACAGACACGGTCAAGCAATCTAAATTGCAAAGGCTGACTAAAGAATTTGAAACCATCGTGATGGAAGAAGATGAGACCTTTGATGAATTTTATGCAAAACTGAATGATATTGTCAATTCTGTTTTCAATCTGGGTGAGGAAATTCAAGAAAACAAGATTGTCAAGAAAATTCTGTGGTCTCTACCTTCGAGGTTCGATTCTAAAGTTGATGCTATTGAAGAAAACAAGAATCTTGATACCCTCAAGGTAAACCAGTTGGTTGGAAATCTTCAAACCTTTGAAGCAAACCGTTTGGATAAAGGAAAATCAAAAGAGAAAGGTATTGCTTTGAAAGCCAACTCAGAATCAAGAAAAAAGCCTGAAAAGAAAATTGCGTCTGATTCTGAATCTGAGGCTGAAGATGATTTGACTAAAATGTTCAATTGCTTCAAGGATTACATGAAGTCAAAACAAGTCAAGTGGAAGAGTTCTAAATTTGTGAAAAAGGATTCTGCAAAAGGAACTAAGTGTTTTGAGTGCCATGGCTATGGTCACTATGCTAGTGAGTGTGCCAATAAGAAAAAGGGTGCATTGAAAAAGGCTCTCAACACAACTTGGGAGGAACAGTCATCAGAAGAAGAACAAGATCCTTCAATTGAATCTTCTGAAACTGTGAATGGCAAGTTTGTGGCTTTCATAACTGATTCTCTATCTGACAATGATACTGATGAAGATCATGCTGATGAGATGTCAGATCAAGAGAAAGATTATGAAGCGTTGTATCATAAAACATATGCTGATTGTGTTAAGATGTCCAAGTATGGCTACAAGATCTCTATCAAGTTTAAAGCTGCTCAAGAAGAAAATTCTGCATTGAAGATTGAATTAGAGCAAGCACTTGAAAAGATTCGTTTCTTGGAAAGTCAGAAAATCTGCATGGCTGAAAATTTGACCACTGAGAGTCAAAAACTTGAAAAGGCTGAACAAGAGATAGTGAATCTGAAGGAAGAGATAGTGGTTGTTACATCTGAAAAAGAAAATTTGCAAGGAAGACTGAAGATTACTTTGTCTGAGCTAGAAATTAAACAAGCTTCACTAAATAAGATGAACACTGGTTCGAAGACTCTTACAAATATCTTGTGTAGTCAGAAGTCTCAGTTTGACAGAAGAGGTCTCAGTTATGATCATGGTGCATCCACTTCAAATGCTAAAGGTAAAACAATTTTTGTTTCTAGTGTTGCACATGCTACTCCACATACTGCACTTTCAAATAATGTGTCGAGTAGTTTCAAGAAAAAGAATGTGTCACATACTACACCCACATCCACATGTCACCATTGTGGAATGAAAGGACACATTCGTCCCCATTGCAAGAAGCTGCAAAGTCTACCAAAGACCAAGCAATGGCGGAAGAATTTTTCTCCACCCAAGACAACTCCAATTTGGGTTAGAAAATCTGATTTGCATAAGGAGTTTGCTCACACTGTGCTGAAAGTTCCAACTATAAAAGTGTGGGTGGCTAATCATAAAAAGCCCTGATCAAGGAGGTCAAGTCCCCATCCCCAGTGCTGATACGAAGATCATATTGAGGGGGAGTCAAAATCGAGGGGGAGCTACTGCATCCAGATTGACGGAAGCTGCATGATTATTTTTGTTTGTCAATTATGGACAAATTCAGGGGGAGAAGAATGAAGCCCAAAAGAGTTCTAGCCCAGAAGAGTTCTACAAGCTAAGGCAATTCAAGATCTACAGTGCTGATTTTTTTGTTTAAAAATTCATTGTATTTTGGGTTTTTATTTTGGGTAGATCTTATTGTATTGTTCTAGGAGATTTGTCCATGAATTGCCAAAAGGGGGAGATTGTTAGGGCAAAAGTCAACGAAGGCTGCTGACAGAGGAAAAGAAGTAAAAAAAAAAGTAAAAATGAATGACCGGCAGTATCATGCCTCGCTATAGCGAGGATGATCCTCGCTATAGCGAGGGTAGCGCTGGAAGCCCAGTTGGATCCGGACTCTTTGAGAAAGTTTGAGAAAACTCTCCTTTCTAAGTGGATAATTACAAGGAGTCTTAAGCACGAATTTTGGGCTATATATTGGGTGTTTCTCACAACCCAAAGTGAAAAGATCATCTCTCAAGTTCTGAATTTGTGATCAAATTGAGAGAAATTTTCTCTAGAGATTTTTGAAGAGTTGTGCTGCCAAGTACTCTAGAGAGCAAGTTTCTTCTGCATCCCTTGTAGAAGATCATCTTCTTGCGTAGAAGATTTGAGGAGTTAAGCGTTGGATCTGTTGCAATCAACGGTGTGATGTCGTTGAAGCGTGATGCGACACAAGGTAACTTCAGTCTTTAGATAGGGGATATCTAGGGAAGAAATCTGAGTTTCTTGTAATTGCGAGATTCATAGTGTTTGATTAGATCCAGTACGGATCGGTGGTTTTTTACCCGGTTTGGGTTTTCCACCTTAAGTTTGGTATCTTTGTGGTGTGTGCTTGTGATTTTATTTCCGCTGCATAGATTATTATTTTTTGCACACCAGTGGGTTGATTTATTGAGTGGACCAATCTAGAGATCTCGAACCCTAAAACCTCTCAATATGTGTTCTGTTTTAAGGAGGAGACTGTCAACTACCTCTTTCTCCATTATGACTTGTGAGGTTGTGGCTTGCATTTGGAGTTATTTCATTGTTAGGTGCGGTATGACTTGGTGTTACCCAGAATCTATTGCAGAAGTAACTAAGTTTTGGTTGGGGATCGTTTTTGTGGTAGTCGGCACACTCTATGGTGAATGATTCTCTTTGCTATATCATGCACTATTTGGGAGCTACAAATGACAGAATTTTCAGTGGTATATCATCTAATCGTCAACGTCGCCCTAAGAATTGCGAAATGGACATTGATTAGAAAATAGTTTTCTAGTCGTTATCTTAATGATATTTTTGTAAATTGGTAAGCTTGTATGATGTGTGGCCCAACTAAAGTCAAGAGATTTATTATTTGGTCTCCCCCTCCTCTTGGTATTCTCAAATTCAATATTGACATAGTTAGTTACGAAGGGCAAGCTAGAACCGGCGGATATTGAATGTTGGATATTTTCTAAAAATCGACGAATTAAAAACATAAATCTCAAGAGGCACTTGGGTGGGTCCTTTCAAAATATTTTAAATTTTATGTTTTTCAAAATATATTCCCTTTGGATGAGTAGTGTATTTTGGGTCACTTATGAATGGATGTGACCCCATTTCCAAGAGTTACTTCAAACTCTATAAATTAAGGTATTTTTCATAGTTCTTGATATAACATTAAAAAATATAGAGATTATAAAGTTTTCTCTTTTACCATTATTTTCTGATTTTTAAGGGCAATTTATATATTTATGATTCTAGTATGTAGATTTCGAATCAGAGTTGGGGCATTGTATTAAAACCATATGCATATGGAAAATTATTGTCTTTATGAAAGCATATTAATTGTTAAGCCTTGCCCATTTTCGTTTGCTTTCTTAATTTAATTTCTCACATTCACTTTTAATCACTAATTATTTATTCTTATTTTTTATTTATTTTTACGATTGCAGATTCTTCATAAGTAACTTCCCCAAAATTGATGTTTTCTAAGCAAGTAGGTGTTTGTGACTCTAATAAAACGGACGTGCTAGTTATTTTGTAAGCTTCTCATTGTTTTTCGATAATGTTTTAGGGCGATCTTGTTGTGGAGAGTGACTCTCTTTTAATGCGATTTTGTAGATCTCTAACTGGAAGCTAAATCCTTGGAAATCCTAGGTCCACTTCAATGAAATCTGAGCTTTATCCCCTTGGGCAAAATTAGCGAAAGGTCCCTATAAGTGAATGTATCCAGCCTCCAGTCCAAGGAAAAACTTATTAAGGTCTCTGGTCCACACAGCTAGACTGTTTGTAGCGAGAGGTCCCTCAGCCCACATGATCTCATTTTTCAGGACTAATATGCCCTTTCAACTTTTTAAGCATTAATTTTGAAATTTGAAATTTCAGATCATCCCCCCCTCCCTCATTCGTTATTCCTCTTATCCCGTTCTGGTTTTGAAATCAGAACCAGATCAACGCATCAAACACGAGACTTCATCTCGAAAACCCAGTTATCTTCCATTATCTCCGTTCTTGGAACCCAGTTAAAGAAGGAATCGTTGCCTGGGCTCCACTGCACCATCTGTAGTGATTGTTGAACTCAGCCATTCCCTGAAACATCAGCCCTTCTCTGAAACATCCACTCCCATCCGATCTCTCCTCCATCTTCCACGACCGTATCTTCCCGTCCTTGTGCCCGCTCCAAACCAGTCCTACCGCCGAATCCATAACCAAACACAGCGCCGGCGATGTCAGCTCCGACTCACGAAACGGCGCCGTCTCCTCATCTCCGTTTAGATCCGGGATCTCGCTCGGCCGGAACAAATCGTCGAAGCTCCAGCACCTCAGACCGCACTCCACTGCCGCCCATAAATGTCGATCGGAGGCAGCAATGGTTCTCAGATACGATCCGACCTGCGTCTCCCGCAGCGGATCGCTAAATCTTCCAGCGATCGCTTGTCGATTGGACGCTGGGCCACACAGATCGGTGATGATGGTGATTATTGGATCTGCCGAATTTTATACGTCGCTGAGAAAGATGAGTCCTGTCGTCGCCGTCTGAAGATTCCGGAGAAGCTGTGTCCGCTTCTGCCGCGCCCTGCCTGCCATGGCCGAAGGAGGAAGCAGGTTCTGGTTTTGATTCCAGAACCAGAACGTGAAGAAACCCAGTTCTCTGGGTCTTTTGGTCCAGGTCTAGGTCGGGTCAAGTCAGGCCGACCTAGTCCACGCAAATTTATCTACTTAGTCAAATTTTTTTCAGTTTTTATCAAATTTATCTGAACTTTTTTGAAATTTAATTGAGTTTTTTTTCAAATTTATCTGTCTTCTTTCATATTTCTCTATGTTTTTGGCAAATTTATCTAAGTTTTTTGTTAAATTTATCTGAATTTTTGTCAAATTTATCTGAGTTTTGTTCAAATTTATCTGAATTTTGTTTAAATTTATCTGAATTTTTTTCAAATTTATCTGAGTTTTTGTCAAATTTATCTGTCTTCTGTCATATTTCTTTGTGTTTTTGGCAAATTTATCTGAGTTTTTTTCAAAATTTATCTGAGTTTTTAAGCACATTTATTTACGTTTTTTTAAATCTATATGCTATTTTTTAAATTTATTTGCGTCTTTTGAAATTTATTTGTGTCTTTTTAAATTTATTGAGTTTTTTGAAATTATTGCATTTTTTAAATTTATTTTCGTTATTTTAAATTTATTTACATTTTTTGAGATTTTCTTTGGATCTTTTGAGATTTATTTTGAGTCTTTTGAATTTTATTTATTTTTTTTGAAATTTATTTGGATATATTGAAACTTATTTGCATCTTTTTAAATTTATTTGCGTTATTTGATTATATATTGCTTTTTTTTAAAATTTATTTCATTTTTTAAAATTTATTTTTGTTATTTTGAAATTTATTTGTTTGTTTTTAGAATTTATTTGAAATCCTGGGGATTCCATTAATCATGGGCAATTAAATGTTAGTTGGCCATTATTAATGGGATATCCCACCAATCATGGGTTATGATTAGACATTTCAGGTATGAAAAAATGTGGGAGGGACCTTTGGCTCTATGACTTTTTTTGTGGATCTAAGGCTATAAAGTGAAATGTTCAGAGACCCGTCGCGGAATGCCCCTTATATTAATGATGCCTTCTCTCACTAGTCAAGATCAACTAACTATATATGGGCATACGCTATTACCAAACGAGGGGTTGATTGAATTACTCCATGGGAGGGAATTGTTATGTAATTGTGAAGTGAGTGGGGGTACATCTCTATTGTACCTTATCCATCTTTTTGTTCTCTCTTTATATCTTCCGTCTCTTTTAATGAAATCTTTGTTGCCGTCCCCAAAAAAAAAAAAAATTTTAAATGAAAACTAGGTTTTGTGTGGAGAACTCCTTACACTCAAAGTGTGGACATACACATATATGTATAGAGAGCTACTAATTGAACACTGAAAATTGATCTCCGCACACTGTTTTTTTTTTTACCAAAATACCCATGTAGGAAATGGCCTAAAAGGACATCTATCAAGCTCTCTACGTCCCAACCTTTTCTACACTGCACACCCCACCCCACCCCCACCCCAGTCACCACCACCCCCTCTGGTAGCACTGATGGAGGGGAAGATGGAGAGAGACCCCCTCTGGTAGCACTGATGGAGGGGAAGATGGAGAGAGACCCCCTCTGGTAGCACTGATGGAGGGGAAGATGGAGAGAGAGAGAGGGTGGAGGGTGAGGGAGAGAGACTGGGAAGGGGAGAGAGACAGGGAGAAGGAGAGGGACAGAGGGCGGCAGAAGAGAGGAAGGGAGAGATGGAGAGAGAAAGAGGGAGATAGGGGAGAGAAAGGGTGGGAGGTAGACAAGGAGGGGGAGAGAGGGTGGGAGGCAGGCAAGGAAAGGGAGAGAGATAAGGAGAGGGAGAGCAGACGACAGGTTGGGAGAGGGAGAGATAAAGAGGGGGAGGGAGATAGACATGGAAGAGAGGGAGAGAGGGCGTGGTGGTGGCGGGCGTAGGTGTGCGGCGGGTGGAGGCTGTCAGGGAGAGGGAGAGAGGAAAAGAGATTGAGTGTAGAGAGAAGTTGAGAGAGTAGAGGTTAGGGTATTTTGGCCAAAACAAGGTGTGTATAGAGTAAGTGTGGGGAGTGTAGAGAGTACCTGTGTGGAGAGAGCAAATACCAAAATGTATTTAACCTCTCTCATATGGATATTAAGAAGAGGAGACATTTTCACTAGCAAGGGTCGGCATGGCCTCCCTTTGTGTGAAACCCAATCTCCTAGGTTAATGTGGAGGTAGGCATAGGAGATTGGTTTTTCACACACGAGAGTCTATAAAAACTCCCATAGGTGAAAAACTCACTTGGGCACCTTTGTTAAATAGAGAGGAATCCTTTATCCAAAGGATTTCTTCGTTGCCCCAGGAACCATGCTCTCTTCTCTGAGGGTTTTTTTAGGGAAGGAGTCACTACATTCTAGGTTTAAAAAACACATAGGAGGAGTCACTCCTTGTGCCTTAGGTGATTCTTTACCTTCGTGGATTTGAAAAATTCGATGGGTGTGAGGGAGGTGGAGACCGAGGAATCAATTAAAGAGATGATTTTTTATGAGAAAAAATCATCTCACTTTTCATTTCTTCAGCAAAATCTGGATTTCCTCTAGAATTGAGAAAAACCAAAGAGGATTACTCTATGAGAACATTACTCGAAGGTGCCCTTAAGAATAAAACTATATGCATGGGTCTTATGTCTGCTAGCTCCCCCTTATGTTCTAGCAACCTATCCCACCTGTGATGAAGTTACTCTCCTTAGATACCAAAACCCCAATGAATTGCCACAAAATCAAATTTGACACTTATCCAACCATTGCTCACCAATTGATTGAAATTGCAAAAAAATAAAGCCTTACCACTAACCTTGAGGCCCATAGATCATAGGGTTGGGATAATCTAATTGGTGTTTATATTTTGTGCACTTTGGGTCCCAACGAGTCCTTTGCATCTTCCACCTCCTCAATGAATGGTATGCCTGAAGCGGACCCCACAGGTAAGTTTGCACTGTACAATGTGCAGATTGTTCTCACCAAAGCATGACTCTATGAATAATACATGTGGGCTGATCAAGAATTGGTTCCATTCCCACAAGGATATAACCTTGATTGAGATGAGCAACCATATAAGGAACTAGTGATTGCCTGTACCTGAAGGCACGGCGCACCATGTTCTGAGCACAACTAAATCTAATTACTCTTCTTTTGACCACCTAACAACTAACCTGAATTTTGGCACCTTATGAGGGGTAATCCGGTTCACCTTATTTAACGATGTCCTGATTAGGATCTCGAGTCAAAGATCACATATTATTCTTAGACCTCTGATTGCCCTAGAAATTGGCTCATTGCAATCTGTTTGTCAAGGGCTTTCCGTCCATATATACAACTTCGAGATCCGACGGGCGGATCAAAAATCATAATAGCAGGTCCCGCACCCCCGGGGTACCCACCTGAAAAATCACCGATCAATTCTAGACCCCTGATCGCTCCGAAAGTTGTCTCATCGTGATCTACTCATCGAGGGCTTTCCATCCATATATAGAACTTTGAAATTCGACGGGCGGATCAAAATCTTTGAAACCTGGGTCTCAGTGATTATTGCCTAGACCGGACCCCACTGCAGCCCACCTTTTGGGCCCCAAACCTCTGATTCAGACCCTGATTGAGCCCTTAACTAAACCCGTCTGACCTAACCTGAACCTGACCCAATTTAACCCATCAAACTCTAGCCCAAATCAATCCGAACCCAAATCCAAACCAAACCCAAATCTAACTCAAACCCATCCAACCTGAACTTAACCACAGACCTGGGTCAGACTCATTGACTCGTCGCCCGGATAAGGGAGAAAGAGTCCAGGGATCTGGGGAAGTAGTGTCCTAGATTTCTGGACTCTCAAACCCCCTTAAACCCCTCAACCCCTTTCCTCTTAATCTCAACCCTAGGATTTATGTAAGAAGTTTTTTTTCTTTTGCTTTTGACACCTTTTTGATCAATGGCAGAAAAATAAGAAAGTAAACATTGCTTTTCTTTTAAATGAAGAATGGATGACAATACATGTAAATAACTCAAACTTGCTGTCCCTTTTTGCGCTGTACAACCAAGATATGAATATGCTTTTGATGGGGATGACAAAAACTTGTAAATTTCTCCAACTTTTAGCCTTTTTTTTCATTCCCCTCTTAAATACAAGGGTCCAAAATATCCCTAGGATTTATGTACATAAATCAAAGGATCCAAAATATGGGGAATTAAAAAACGGAGCTCTCTTGTTATATAGATGTCTAGTTATTTCTTCTTGTGGTATTGCGTATATTAAGATAGATCCTATGGTTAATAATTTTCTCGCTTTTATTTTTTATTTTTTAATTTTCTGCTACTTGAATTAGTTGAAAGTGATGACAAATGAAGTCCAAGTTAAGTAGGCCAGGTTACAACTCGGCAAAACCAGCCTGAGTCGAGCTTTCTGAATTCATAATTAGGTTGAATTTGTTTGCCCAAAGTTAGGATCTAGTCCAATAACTAAAAGGCTTGATCTAAGCAAACACATGCTTGTATAATTAGGTGAATCATCCTGTATTTAGCTTAATTATAAGGGTGCTTTTGTGTAAGGCAAGGATTCTTTGATGGAAATGAAGATTCATAATTGTTTCAAGTTTTTCGTGTAACCCAATTATCATGTGGGGAAAGGGAAACTTTCTATGTACTTCATTTTTGTTAAAAAGTGAGGAAACCGAACTATAATGCCTAATGGGGTGGTGGAGAATTGGATCCGTTCCCAGGATGGAAAAGGAAATCCATAGAATGCAGAATGGGATGGGATCCTTTTTTTTGCAAGGTATATTATTATTATTATTATTTAGGAGGGGAGGGGATGGAATCCTTGTGCTACACAAACACACTTGAAAACTAAAAGCCTGTTTGCTTTGCACATCTTACAACAAATGGGCGACGTCAATATCAAAGTGCAATATAGCTTGTGTGGTAAATTTCGGCTATAAATACTGAAATCAGGCATAAGATGAGATGCTCTTCTTTTAATAATTTCTTGTTTTTTATGTTTTTTTGCCTGCCCTTTATGCATGCATATGCAAGAGCTCTTCCATTTGGATAACGCAAACCCGAGTTGGCCGTGGCCGTGACCGTGACCGTGACCGTGAGTGAGTGAATAAAAAAAATATATATCTGTTTTTGTTCTATGCCCCCGTTATTATTATTATAGTTATAACTTATAAAAAGCTGGTTGGTTTTTAGACCGTCGGATTGTTGAGTAATGCACGTGTACGGGGTGGTCGAAGTCTTGAATGTCCAAATTCATCATCCATTGGCATCGATCCCTTTCCTGCTTTCTTTTCTTCTTTTGTTGAACTTAACAAATGGATTTAATTACACGTACAAAGTCCCTTTTGACTTTTGGTGGCGTGGAAAAAGAAAAAGGTGTAAGCACTCAACTATCATTAGCATTTTAAAATCCATAATCAGCATTTTAATATCCCTAATTATCTCATTAATCCGCCGACCTGTACCCTTGGCTTTTGGCTTTGGTGGCACGCGTCTTCTGAATAAGACGTGTTTGTTTAGGCACTTTAATTGATAGTAAAAAATATATCTAAATGTATTATTGTAAATCTAAATCTAATCCCATAATGAACAAACAAAAATAAAGACTTACTGTTTCTTTGTTAGATTTTTAAGAATTTTTATTTGGAAAATTTATGAATTTTCAGACATAATAGTAGAATTCTTATTTATTCTTTTGAACTTGAGCATCCTATAATTCCATCAAAATACAAAGGGAGTGAAATTATTGAATTCTCAAAGATTAATAAAAGAAAACTTTTGCATGGCTAGAATTCAAAAACATATTCCTTATTCTTCCTTGCTTTACCTAAAAAGCAATAAAATATATATATATATATATATATATATGAGTCCTGCTACATGGACTAACTCATAGACAGAACCATGGACTAACTTCATGGTTCTCATTCAAAATTATGGGATTAGTCCATCGACTAACTCCATGAGTTAGTCCATGTAGACTTTTTATATATATATATATATATACTATTCTTCCTCCTCCTTCCATCTTTGACACGTGTCCGTCACTCGGATATCCATCCCTCTAACCTGGTGCATGCCACGTTGGCGTGAACGAACGACAGCCACCAAGACGAGATTCTTGTGCTGTCCTACTGCACAACTCGTCCACACGTGTCCTGAGGCAAGGGATGGCACGTGCCGTATGTTAGTTGGGAGGCAGGGAGCAACGGTCAGGATTGTGCTTGGGGGGCATTTCCACATCACCTTGGCCTTGTAGGAGGTAGGGCCCACCTTAGAGAATAAAACATAGCTGCCACTGCTAGGCGGCTGCTGCTACCTGCCTCTGCCCTCTAGTCTAGTCCAGGCCCCACGGTATTAATTCCCATTGGACCCCGCCCAGCGGTGGTGGCATGTGGAATTCAATGCAAAGTGGCTTGGAATGGGATCCATCCAACCAAGGACCACATCCATGTTGATGTAAGGTCAGTACGCGGGCCACGAAATAAATGCCGCACACCCACACCGGACTTTACTTCGGACTTGGGAGTGAGTCCGGAATAGGGACTCCCCCAGGACCCATCCTAAAATGGAGAAGCAGTTAGTTAAGGGGATTGTTATTGACACCATAAATTTTTTTTCTCCTCACTGTATTAAAAAATAAAAAAATATTTTTTTTCTAAACTGCCCCTCCCCTCCTCCTCTCCCACCCTCCACCCGCTTCCCTCATTCCTCAATCTCCCTTGCATCCCCTTCCATTTTCTTTCCCTCTTCTCCCTCTCTTCCTCCCTCTCTTTCCCTCTCCTTCCCTCCCCCACTCCCCCTCCCAGTCGCCGGCTGGGAAGGAGATTGGGCTGCAGCAGACAGGCGGAAACCAGCAGCTCGATCTCCCTCCCCGCCGGCGACTGGGAGGGGGAGGGGGAGTGGGGGAGTAGGAGAGGGAAGGAGAGGGAGGGAGGGAGAGAGGGAAAGAAAATTGAAGGAGAGGGAGGAAGAACGAGGGAGAGGGGGCGGGAGACGGGCCGGGGCTCCCTCCCCGCCGGGGACTGGGGGAGATGAGGGAAGAGGGTGGAGGGTGTGAGAGGAGGAGGAGGTTGGGGGAGGGGTAGTTTAGGAAAACTTTTTTTTTATTTTTTATTTTTGCGGTGGGAAAAGAGATTTTCGTGGTGACAATAGAGTCCCTCCTTTAGTTAATCACCCGTAAAAGTAGGAATGAAATAAAATATATCCATTTATATGATCATCTTACGTTGAGGTCCACATGAATTGGAGTAATTTTGGGTGAGTAAATAATAATGAGGGTGGGGAGGGAGGAGGTTCTTATTTAGAAGAGATGGCTGATGATGGATGGCTGGATGGCAATGGAATCATCATTCAGACGCGGTTGGTAACACAGAGCAGCGGCAACAGAGGAACAGAAGAAACGAAACGAAAAGGAGAACGGGCGAGTGCTCCTTTTTTAGGGGTTTTGGAGTGGTGACTGGGACGGAAACGCATCCACTTTGTTTTGGTTTTTTCTTTCGAATTGAATCGAATGAAATTAAAAAAATAAAATGTTACACTGTATTGTATTATATTATACAAGGAGAGCAAGAAAGAGAGAGGGAGAGGATCTTTCCCAACACCCACAAGAACTTGTGGCTGACAATCAACCTCCACTACTGACGTGGCATCCCCCACCTCCTTCTTCTTCTTCGTCGTCTTCTTCTTCTATTTCTACAATTAGATAAACGAGCCAGAGCCCAAAAGGCCAACGACCCCCCGCTTCCTCGCTTCCTCCCTCCCTCCCTCTATAACCTCACCTGCCTCTCATCATCGATGACCGGATCGGATCCTAACAACAACAACAACAAGAAGAAGCAGCAGTAAGCAGCAAGCAGCAGCATCATCATCATCATCTAAAGTGCGAAAATAAACGAAGAAGAGGACACCTGTCCTGGACAGAAGAGAGTAAAGTAATGTCGGAGACGACGATGGATTCCGCAATCAAGCTCTTCGGGAAGAAAATCTCTTTGCCGGCCAACGATGAGATTCCGTCCGGGTACTCCAGGCCGGAAGACGACCCCCAAATCTCTTCATCTCCGCAAGAGAAAAAACCCAAACAAGACAAAGAAGCACTACAAAAAGAAGAAGAAGCAGCACAAGAAGAAGAAGAAGAGCAAGGACAGAAGGTACCTTTTCTTTTTTCTATTCGACTCTGCTATGTATGTTCAATCTAAAGACAGACACATAAACAGAGAGAGAGAGAGAGAGACATAGATCCTCTTGTAGTTTCTTTTTTTTGTTCCTTCTTTACTTGACTGCTGCTACTGCTAATTCTTTCTGTTGAATTCCGTTTTCCTCGTGAGAATTTCTGGTTCTGGGGTGGGTTGTCGGGTCAGGTGGGTGGGGATATCTTTAGATTTACTTTGATTTCTCTTTGGAACTGAGGAGAGAAGGAAATGAAAAATGAAAAAAAACCTCATATATATAAATTTTTTACAACTGTTACGAGATCCTTAGGTTTTGAAATATTTGTCTGTGTGTGTGTATATATAGATGTTAGATATTATATTTCTCCAATGATGATGATTGAGTTACTTTGTAAGGGCTTGGTCTTGAAATACTTCTGAGTATTATTTCTATTTGGAATGCATGATTTGTGCTCATCGTCTTTCAGTTTCCTAGCAACGAAACACCTTTCCTCTCTCTATTTTTCCTTTTTCTTTTGGGAGGAGGGCAGAGTCTCATGTTACTTCTGCTGAAAACCTATCTTTGGAGTTCCTTTTGGGCCTGTTTGTTTGCATTAAAATCCATAGGAATTCAATTCATATCAATATTACTAGTTGTTACGAATTAAGATTAAAGGTTAATTTTACAAAACAGGCATCAAATAATCATTTCTCTCAGTTGCTTGTCAGTAACTACAGTGCTTTTATCCAGAATAAATGATGAAAGCACAGCTCTACTAGTTTTGGTTCCTTACAAGTAGCTATTACATCTGATCTTACCTATATATAAATATTATATATCATATCGCCATATCGGCACTAATCAGAACTTTACGTTGATGAAACATCTTTCTTCAACTGTTCAATGTTTACTTGTTTTCTCAAGGATGACATTTTAATTTTCTCTCTCTTCTTGTTAAACATGTCAAGGAATTCATGTTTGATGGTGATGGTGTCAAGGATTTGTTTCACAGTATTTACGTTTTAGTAACTTCCCTACTTATGTTTCGCAGCTTTCGCTCCTCTGTTGTTATGATGGATCTTTGAATCAGCAGCTCACCTTATTGTTTGATCATGTTGTCCTCCTGTTCGGTCACTTCCTTTCTTCGAAGATGATTTAGAACGTACTTGTGTTATTTGCGGAGAATCGTTTAGGTTTTTTGCATTTCAATCAATTCTTCTCATCAAATAACTCATTTGGAATTCAGGATACACTGAGTGCAAAACCAACCGAAGTTGAGGGGAAAGATCAAGCAGCCCAAAATATTGAGGAGACGCCGGAACTGGCTGCATCTTCAATGATAGTTGATGATCCAAAATCAGCACCAGTTGACACAGAAAATGCGTCTGCAGACGTGCAAAAGACTGAGGAAGAACGGAGCGAGACAAGCGCCTCGAAAGAAAAGACTGTAAAGAAGCCTGATAAGATACTGCCATGTCCTCGCTGCAACAGCCTCGATACCAAGTTCTGTTACTACAACAATTACAATGTCAACCAACCCCGGCATTTCTGTAAGAAGTGCCAGAGATACTGGACGGCTGGCGGCACCATGAGGAATGTGCCGGTAGGAGCCGGGCGCCGCAAGAACAAGAATTCCTCCTCACATTATCGGCACATCACTGTGTCGGAAGCTCTCCAAACAGCTCGAACCGACATGCCTGAGGCACTTCATCACAATCCTTTAAAACCCAATGGCACCGTTCTCAGTTTTGGCTCAGATGCACCTTTTTGCGAATCAATGGCATCTGTTCTGAGCATTGCAGAGAAAACAATCCGGGATTGCCACGGGAACGGATTTCATCATAGAACAGAGGAGCAGGCAATTCCAGTTTCTTGTGGAGGCTGCTGTGATAATGGAGAGGAGCACTCAAGTGGGTCTTCCGTCACAGCTTCAAATTCTGCGGAGGAGGGGAATCGGGCAAATTTGCAGGAGCAAGCACCACACAACTGTCAACCGTTGCCCCCTCACATACCATGTTTTATAGGTTCTCCTTGGAATTATCCTTGGAACGCGGCTCAATGGGGCTCTCCAGTAGCGCCGCCGCCCGCTTTCTGCGCTTCGAGCTTCCCCATATCATTTTACACTGCACCGGCTTACTGGGGTTGTGCAGTCCCTGGAACTTGGAGCATCCCTTGGCTATCACCCCCATCTTCTTCTCCCAATAATGCTGGATGTTCAGGCTCGGTCCCTCATTCTCCTACCTTGGGCAAGCATTCCAGAGAGGGGAACATGCTTAAGCAAAGTGATGCAGAGAAAGAGGAAACACTCAAACAGAGCAACCCCGAGAGGTGCCTTTGGATTCCCAAGACATTGAGAATTGATGACCCTGGAGAAGCTGCAAAGAGCTCAATATGGGCAACTCTTGGAATCAAGAATGACGGCAAGGCTGACACAATGAGCAGCAGAGGGTTCTTCAAGGACTTCCATTCTAAAGGGGACGTCAGAAATCAAATGGCTGAAACCTCTCCAGTGTTGCACGCCAACCCTGCTGCCTTGTCACGGTCGCTCACCTTTCATGAGAGCTCATAAGTGAGGGAGAGATCACCTGGACTTGGAGATGCTTATGATGAGCTGTTAACTGTTAGTGCAAGCAAAATCCTGGAAAGCTTCAACTCATTTAGATAAAAGTTGGAAGTCACTGAATTTTGCCACGGGGCCTTGCCATGGTGTATAAATGCTAAAAAGGTTGCATTGGAGGAACTGGCTTGGCAACTTGGTGAGTGAGGAATATCTCCAGGTTCCTCACCAGAAGAGCGCAGTCTCAGACAATACCCGTGGTTTTCTGCTCACTTGTATCAATAGATTAGAAACATAACATCTGTTCCACTTGGTTCTAATGGTTTGGCGTGTTTCTTTTTGCCTGTATATATTTATGAGAAAGTGAGAGAGTGGGAAAGAAGACTGATTCATAGGTGTACATAAATAAAATTGTGAATCCAAGTACCTTTTTCCCAATGTTTTGATCTATATAAGGCTTGAAAGGATCCTGTCTATTTATTCTTCTCATTTCAAACCAATAGTTCTCTTCATTTCTTGAGAAAATTACCAAAAAAAGGATCCTAGATGGCCACTAATCGAAAAATAGGCCACTAGTCAATATTGCACCGAAGTGGTACCTTGTGACCACTTTTATTTTTTTTATTATTAAAGATTTAAACGTGTGACGACCTCGTAGCTTAATATCACATTTAAACGTGTGACGACGTTGTCGCTTAATTGCCCGAAATCTCATTTTTTCCTTCTTCCTCCCATCGTTTTCCCCTTCTCTGGCGGTTTCCTTTCCCCCTTTTTTTGGAGAGTGTGTGGTTTGTTAGGAGATGGTGTTCGGATGATGGTGAATGGGTAGATGAGATATGGGAGGGTGATGGATGTGTGGGTCTGTTTGATGATGGCAATGATGAGGCCTTTTTATTAGTTTTGGTTATTTTTGGTTGAGTGGAATCCGAGAGGGATAGGTAGGAATGTGTTGCGTGAGATGGGTAGATGAGATGTGAGAGGGTGATGGATGTGTGGGTCTGTTTGCATGAGAGAGTGATGCAGGTGAGGGAGGTGCCGAGGTGGTGACGGGCTGCGCAGGGTGAGGGGTGGAGTGGAGACAACAGGGAGATGTTATTTAGGGTGGCTGTTTGGTTAGGAGGATTAGGAGTGGTTTTGCTGGTTCTCCGTGTGAGAGAGGATGGGAACAGAATGGGTTGAGGAGTTGATTTCTGCGCCTGAGAGAGTCTTCTGCGTATGGAGTGGATGGAGACATGCGTGATGATGGAGGATGGAGACATGCGTGATGATGGAGAGGGATGGTCTGGGAGCCTTATGATTTGCGCCGGGATATAGGATGGAGATGGTGACGAGATGGAGATGGAGATGAAGATGAGAGGAGGTCTGTGCGTATGGGGGAAGAGATCTGGGATCAGAAATTGCCGAGGTTTGTTTTTATAGTTTGGAGAGGAAGAGTCCATTTGGGAAAGAGAAGAAGAAAGATGCATGGGTGACGTCTTGGGATTAGGCTAGGGTGAGAAATTCAAATAGAGTTGAGAATGGAAAAGATAAAGATTTCTCAGAGGGTAAGGTTCATCCCACATTTAAAAAAAAAAAGGTTGTTAAAGGGGAAAAACGATGGGAGGAAGAAGAGGAAAATGAAAAAAATGGGGTTTAGGGTGAGTAAGCGACGATGTCGTCACACGTTTAAATGGGATATTAAGTGACGACGTCGTCACACGTTTAAATCTTTATTAAAAAAAAACGGAAGTGGTAACAAGAAACCACTTCCGTGCAATATTGACTTAGTGGCTATCTAGGGTCATTTTTTTTGGTAATTTTCTCTTCTTTCTTTTTATATCGGGGATTTAAAAAATATATATATTAGATGCACTCTACACCAAAAAGGGCATTTTAGTTTTCCTCACACCAAACTAGCCTTCCAGCCAAGAATTCCTTTTTTTTTTTTTACTATTTTTTCGAGGGTTAACATCGACCCTTGCCAAAACAAGTAAGGGTCAATGACGACCCTGCGCTGGTAGAAAAAATAGGTATCCTTCCTTCTTCCCAGGGGCGGAACCACAGGCCTCCCCAGGCTTTGGAAAGTCCTTTTACATCACCAAAATGCTCCCCCCCCCCCCCCCCCCCCCCCCGCCCCCCCCCCCCCCCCCCCCCCCCCCCCCCCCCCCCCCCCCCCCCCTTCCGGTTTTTGGAATTCTTGTTAAGTTAAAGTCTATCCTGCTTTACTTACCAAGGTGAAATTATTTTGTGAGGAACGCAATAAAGATGTCCCAGATATGAATGCTCGTTATGTTGCAAGACGAGGTCGAGCCTGCCATCAACAAGATGATTTTACAATTGAACATCATTATCAAATAGAAATTTTTTATGCTGCAATTGACTCTCAATTACAAGAATTAAATGGTCGGTTTAGTGAGCATGCAGTAGAGTTGCTTATTCTTAGCTCAGCTTTGAATCCTCGAGATGCACATGAATCTTTTAGAGGCGATGATATTTGCAAGTTGGTAGACAGTTTTTATCCTCAAGACTTTGCAGAAAATGAGAAAATGCAATTGATAATGCAACTTCACCATTATGAGTATAATGTAGTTCGACATTCAGACTTTAAAAAATTGTCAACTGTTACTGATCTGTGTCAATGGTTGGTAAAGACTAGAAGATCAACAGTCTACCAACTTATTTTTTAGAGTGATGAACTTGTGCTTACTCTTCCAGTTTTTACTGCAACTACTTAACGATCATTTTCAGCCATAAATATTGTCAAAATTAGGCTTCGCAGCAAAATGGAGGATGATTTTCTCTCTGACTCTTTGATTGTGTACATTGAAAAAGAAAGGAGAGTTCTATTGGCACCGCAATAATCTCTCTTCCCACCGTAAAAAAAAAGTAAAAAAATGAGTTTTCCTAAACTACCCATCCCTCCTCCTCCTCCTCCCCCTCCCTCCTTTTCCCTTGCTCCCTCTCCCACCCTCCACCCTCATATCGCCCCCCCCCCCCCGGTCTCCCTCCCCCCTCTCCCTCCCTCCCTCCCCTTCCATTTTCTTTCCCTTTTCTCCCTCTCTCCCTTCCTTTTCTTCCCTCCCCTACTCTTCTTCTCCCTCCCCCCTCCCAGTCGCCAGCTGGGAGGGAGATCGGGCTGCAGCGGGGAGACGAAGAGGGTGGAGGGAGGGAGGAGGGAAGGGGGAGGGGTAGTTTAGGAAAAACATGCCTGTTTTTGTCTTCTAGTGTGGTGGGGAGAACAATACTTGTGGTGCCAATAGAACTCTACAAAAAGAAATTGCCGTGAAGCTTAGCGCAGAATCAATCATAGATGATTTTAGAGATTTGAAAGAACGTCGAATTCCATTTTGATGGATGATTGAGTTGAAATGTACTAAGAAATAATTACTTTACGACTTTTCTTTGCTTATATTTTGTTAAGGCTAATTAAATAGATACTGATTTTAATTTTCATGTAAAATTTAGTCTTAAATCGTAATATATTTTTCATGCTTGAACTTACAACTATGTCGAAAGAAAACTTAAAAATATGGTAGTGATAATAATTAGTGAAATAAAAATTTATTCAAGTTTTGGCCCCCGCGCCCGAGATGAAATCCTGGTTCTGCCCAACTTCTTCCTCTCTTCTCCAATAACCTCTCTCCCAATCTTGATGAAGAGATCGGCCACATCCTCATTGCTGCCCAACCAGCGGTCGATGATTCCATTCTGACAAAAGATCTGACATCATTAGCTGTGTCATTGAGGCAATCCATAGAAAAATTCTAAATGCAGTTCTAATTTTGCTAGATGCAGATGAGATGATTGACTGGTGCTGTCCTCTCCTGGCACGACTCCCGAGGCTAAAGAAAAACAGAACGGGTGTTGCTATGACTCTATGAAGGGCCATTCTAAATGCACTTGAACCCACTCTACATCCCTATGAGTATGATTGTACTTGGCAGGTACACATGTGAGAGAAAGGACAAAATCAATTCAGACGGTCACATGGTACGGTCTGTGGTCCCATTCAGACGCTCCTAATCCTTGTCGCTGCAATGGTCTCTCTTTTCTTCAATGCTTTTTTTTGAATGGAATAAGAGCTCATTTCTGTGGTCCGATGACCCATAGGAATGTCTGTACTCTAACAGTTGGGGCACATCATGGCATATGTTATTAGGCCAACAACCTGAGTGGGCCACACAGAAATCATCATCAGCCACTGTGCAGAAAAGAATAAAAACATTTAGTTCCAATATATCATGTATTCATTGCACAATAGGCACCTCTGATGAATGGCCCACACTTGAAGACTACCCTCTGCTGCTGCTATGATAGAATAGGATGGGCCATCAATTTAAGACCCACAATCAGATGAACGGTTCAAGTTTACTAGCAATTTGGAATCACCTTGAGGGACCCAGGGAACCAAATGGTGGGGGTGTTTGATAGGAATGGTCCAATCATCTAGTTCAGGGAATATATTCCCTCAGGGAATATATTCCCTGAACTAAATGATCATATATTGAAAATTGTAAAGAACAACTTGCATTACATACTCTATAAATACTACTTTTTTGGACGAGATTTTTCCAAAAATTATTTATTCTCTTCTCAACTTCTCTAATCTACATTTCTGGTTTTCTCAATTCTCTTATCCCTTCGGATACTATTCGGTATTATGGACGAACGTATTAAGTTATGGGGTAAAGATTTACGCTTGTCAAGTGATTCGACTGAGGTAGATTTTTGTTTAATATTACACTAACTAATTGTTGACTAAATACGCACTAATTTTGCTAGTTAATGTGAAACAGGATGACCAGTGCGAAGTGACTACAACAACATCAGAAAATATTCAAGTTCAAACTGATTATACGGAGCAGTTTACAACTAATATGGTATAATTAAGTTTTTTATTTCTTAGTCTTTTTAATCTGAATAAATACTAATTACTTTTTTCATTCTTAGGTATTTAAATGTCGCGAAGAATTAATTCAATGGGCACGAGCAGTTGGGCATGCAGTTGGATTTGTTTTGACGATTGCAAGTTCGAATCAAGGTGAATTTGGTCAGAAGCCTTACTTGTTTATGCAATGTGAGCGAAGTGGACATTACCGGTCAATAAAGATTTCGTCGAAGCAGACTAGTACTAGAAAATGCAATTGTCCCTTTCGTTTGAAAGGCATTAAATTGGAAGTTGGGAATGATTGGGTATCAATGGTCGTCTGCGGGATCCATAATCACCCTGCTGCGTATTACATATATGCTGACAGATTATCAGAGGATGAAACAGGCATTATGATTGATTTGTCCAAAAATTCAGTGAAGCCATGTGACATACTATCCACATTGAAGGCAAGAGATCCACTCAATGTGTCAACCATAAAAACCATTTACAATGCTCGTCAGAAACATCAAGTGGCATAAACTACAGGGAGGTCTCAGATGCAACAATTAATGTTTAATCTCAATAAGCATGATTACATTTTGTGGCATAGAAGTCATGGTGAGTCAAACGAGCTTCAAGATTTATTTTTTGCTCATCCTTGTTCACCTGATTTGTTACGTGCTTTTCCTCATATACTTCTTATGGACACGACGTACAACACTAACAGGTTCGATATGCCAATTTTTGAAATAGTCGGTGTTATATCAACGGAGTTGACCTTTTCTGTTGCATTTGTATTCATCCAGTTCGAGAAAGAGGACAATTTTGCATGGGCATTAAGTTGTTTGCATTCTACTATGGCGGGTGTTCATTACTGCGAGTGGTGTTGACTGACAGTAGCATTAATGAATGCTGTGGATCGCGTTTTCCCCGAGTCAACCGCTTTGTTGTGCAAATGACATATTTGGAGGAATGTATTAACAAATTGTAAGAAGCTATTCGAAGAAAAACATGTATGGGAGAGTTTCTACTCCAAGTGGTTTTATCTAGTGGACTCTGATATCACCGAAGAGTATTCCAAGAGGTTGCTGACTATTGAGCAATCATTTCGCAGATATCCTAAAGCACTCAATTACATCAAAACGACATGGCTGAATAAATATAAGGAGAAATTTGTGAAAGCCTGGACCAACAGATCAATGCATTGCAGTAACAGGATGACGAATCGAGCTGAAAGTCAACATAGAAGGTTGAAAAGGCATTTATGTAATTCAATGGGCAATCTTGAGTCCGTATAGTCACATGTTCATAATCTATTGGAGGCGCAATCCACATCCATTAAAGCTTCGTTGGAACGAAGTGTCAATCTTGTACGGCATGATTTCAGGCACTCATTGTACGACAAACTGAGAGGTTTTGCTTCTTGTTCTGCAATGTATCACATTTTAGAAGAAACAAAACGTTCTCATATTGTTGGGGATGATCTTGAAACTTGTGGTTGTCAAATCCGATTAAGTCACGGTTTGCCATGTGCACATGAAATCTATACATATATCTCGGAGGATCGTCCAATTCCACTATTTTCTATTGATCTGTTCTGGAGGAAGCTGGACTTCATGCCTACCACTACAGTAGAGGATGATGATTTAAACTGCAATGTTGAGTTAGAATTGTTGGCCGACCAATTCAAAAAAAAGCCTCGGTCAGGTAAAACTCAGTGGTTACAAAAATTACATGAAATTATTAATCCCTCAACCACTTTACTTGTAGAGCCAGAGGTGAAGAAGCAAGGTCATAGACGACCTATTTCAAAGAAAAAAGATATTACATCGACTCGAAGAGATCCATCAGGATTTGAATATGCTGAGGCTAATGATTCATTTTTTGTACCAGGCAGGCATAGTTTTGCACCATCTTATGTTCCCCCAGCGCCACAACATCGAAGATTTTCTACTGATATGCAGCAGGAGTTTGGTCAACATAAGAGCAGCGACAAGTTTCCTACTATTGTACATCCTAACTTTGGCCAGCATAGTAACATGGACCAGTTGCATACGGATTTGCATCCAGAGTTTGGCTCATGTAGTTACGTTGACCAGTTTCCTGTTGAATTGTACCCGGATTTTGGCTCACATAGTTACGTTGACCACTTTTCTACTGATTTCTATTCAGATTATGGCTCACATAGTTACGTCCACTAGTTTCCACCTCATTTGCTTCCGTATATTACATCTGTGACCGATGTCATTGCTGATGGAAATTACGGGTTTCGTAGCGTTGCTATGGCTTTACGTATGGATGAAGGTCAAAATGCATGGGCTATTGTAAGGTATGGTATGCTAACTGAGTTGAACAACAATGTTGATGAGTCTGCATCCTTGTATGGAAGTTACAAAAGGCTTTCGCACATAAGAGAAACGCTGACATTTTTTGAGACAGATAAGCCTGCACCATTGCTTTATTGGATGAATTTGCAGGACATGGGTCACTTGATTGCGTCGTGGTATAATGTGGTTTTCATTTTAATTAGTGAATCACAGAGCATGACGTTTTTTCCTCTACGGTCTGCACCACCACCACCACAAGATCAACATGTAATTTGCATTGGACATGTCAATCAAAACCACTTGATTCCATCGTGGTATAATGTGGTTTTCATTTTAATTAGTGAATCACAGAGCATGACATTTCTTCCTCTACGGTCTGCACCACCACCACCACAAGATCAACATGTAATTTGCATTGGACATGTCAATCAAAACCACTTTGTGGAGGTATCATTGGTTCCCAATCCTCTAATGCCCCCTTTCATGATCCAATATTGGGGTGCATACAGACACCAATATGCAGTACAATGGGCTTTAATTTATGAACAAAACTTTGAAGACTACAAGCGGATATGGAATCCATCTACTGTATCCCAACGTACTGTACATTTGGATTCTGATTAGTATTATTTGAAGACTATTTTGTTGTTGATTCTAATTAATATTGTTCGAACCTAATTTAGACCATCCATTCTATGTTTTTATGTTCTCTATTTTTTATTTCTTTTTTCACTTAGTAATTTTGACTGTGTTTGATTTAGTAACTTTTCATTTTTCGTTATAATTTATTGTTATCTTAACATTATCCATTTAATAATTTTTTAAATCTTTCTTAATCAAAAGATAACCACAAATTATAAGATATAATCCTAAAACAAGTAATAATAATAAAACCAAAAAAAGAAAAAAAAATACGATTTAGAAAAAAAATAAAAAGTAATAATAATAAAACAAAAAAAGAGAAAAAAACATGATTTAAACAAAAAAATAAAGGAATATAAGTAATAATAATAAAAGAAAAAAAAATACGATTTAGACAAAAAAATTCAAAAAATATAAGTAATAATAATAAAACAAAAAAATAAAAGTTTGATTTAAAAATAATAGTAAGTTTGATTTAAAAATAATAGTAACCTTCATATTATATTTTGTTATTTGATTTGAAATTGAGAACACTCAAAGAATCACCATGCGAAGATTTGTAATTATTTTATTTTCTACATTTTCTTTTTTTCAATTTAGTGAAAAAGGGTTGTGGTACAAATGGACAATCAGTGAAATACCGATTCATCAGGCAATAAGCAAAGGTTTTGGCTTCAGCTGATATAATGTCCGCAACTGTATTTTAAAATCATGGTATCACTAACGCCAAAATATAGTTTGTAAACCATACTGCTAAAAGAGGGGCAAAAAGGAGTTTGTAAATCATCTTCAAGGTTAATGGGTGGATATTTCCATCAATCTAGACCTTTCAATAATTGCCCCACTTTGGAAGGCATCATCATCAAAAGTCAAATAAAAAATATCAAAAATGATAAACTTAAAAAACTGTGCATCTGCATGTAGTAAAATTGCATCTGTGTTTAGATGCACCCCAATCCATAAAGTATGTGTACCCTGCAAAGTAAGAATTGCAGGGGCCATAGCATTTGCTCGAATGCAACAAGTGTTCAAGAACAAAGGATTGGCGGTATCTTCTACTTTCAAAGGAGGAATCTCAATCACTTCGTTTTGGAACTTTACGTCGAGGAAGCCATCTCCATCCCTTGGCTTAAACTTGGTGCCTGATTCTTTAAGTTTCAACTGCTGGTTGGGCAGCAATGAGGATATGTGGCTAATCTCTTCAACAAGATTGGGATAGAGGTAATTGTATATGACTATGATTTCTACCCGCTTAATGTTTGTAATGAAATTAATCGTCAAACCGATTGGAAGGTTTGGCAGGTCTGGCGAGCAACCTTGATGCGGAATTACTTCAATAATCCATGGACAATTATATATGTATTTGCTGCGGGTCTCCTTATTACACCCCGTCCCGAATTAATGATGATTAAGGCTAATTAATTGAGAGTTATGCTAATTAAGCATAATTAATTGAATTAATGTTGGTTAATGACCAAAAATAGATAAACAAGTCTCTGATGATTGAATTGAGCATAATGAAGTGAGATTGAACGAAATTAAGATCATTGAATAGAGATTTGGTTTAAATGAACAGAGATAAGGACTTCTTCGTAAATATAGATTTTCGCGTATTTCGTCGAATACGGTAAAATTGGGTACCATCGCGTATATCTCAATTAATACATTAACTTTCATAACATGCACAATTAGTTTTGACTTAAGATTAGTCAAAAGAGCCCTCATTTGACTTAAAGTGTAAACGAGTGTAGGAAAGTGGGTTTAAATGCAAAATGATGACTTATATAAGCTAAGAGATGCATCATTTGCCCATTTTACAAATCCTAGGCACTTCCTTCCCATTTTCTCTCCATCTTCTCCTATTTTCTTCATCAAACATCAAGATTAGAGAGCTCAAGTGATTTTGGAGAGTGGATTCATCATCTTCATCTTCTTCCTCACCTCATTCTCCATTACTAGAACTTTTGGAGCTTTGGCAAGGACTCGACCTTTTCTCTTTGAACTACAAGTAAGCATATTAGGCCTTTTATAGGATTTCCAAGTTCTATTAGGTGTGTGAAGGTGATTTCTAGCATGAATATCTTATAAGATATCTCTCTTGCATGTTTTATGAAATTAGGGTTTGATTAAAAAGGGTTTTACCTCAAAACAAGCTTAGAAAGAGGGGTTTTTGCTCAAGAAGCTTCAAGAGAGGCAAGTGTATATATTTTCTATGTGGTTATGTTAATATCTATGCATTGCCTTGATTAGAATCAATTATGCAATTTTCATTATAGATTTGAATGGGGTTTATTGTGAATGAATGATGCATTAGAAGTGGGTATTGGAATGTATATGAGTTGATAAATGAGGGAGGACAAGAGGTCCTATTTATGTGCATGTATAAAAAAATGGAAGTGTAGGAAAATGGAAGAAGAAGGGCAGAAATCGGAGGTTTGGAAACCAGTCCCGGACCTGTCCGATCGATCGGCCATCATGCCCGATCGATCGGATTGTGTCTTAACTGAGACACATTTCTGTTCAAGGCCGATCGATCGGACTGTCCCTTAACTGGGACGTGTTTGGTCCGATCGAGTTGGATTTCGGGGTTCGTTCGATAGTAGATGTTTCTTATGAACTTAATTACTCTCTAAATCAGTTTTAGAGCTAATTATTATGAGATTAGAGGTCAATTGAATTAATGAAAAATAAAAGGAGATTTTCAGTGATTGAACCATAAGTTTAATAATGTAACGAATGTTCAATGGATTACATACTAGACCTCCATGAGTGATAATTACGGGGACTCTAGTGTACACATTAATTAAAAGTGATGCTCATCAAGAATAGGAGTTACACTCGAATGGTTGGTTGGAATCATGAAAGAAATGAGTGGAATTCCTAATTATCCGAATTCCCTCTTTGGCATGTGTTTTTATTCGTATCGTAATTAGTATTGTTGAACTCTAGTTCATATCTAGGGTGACAAGCGTGATGTTTAGTTCCTTTTAATTGCTTTACTAGACTTGTGTGTCTTGAGTTGAATCTAGAAATGGATTAAAGTGATAGCTCATAAGTTTGGTACTACATAGCTATTTCATCAAATGAATGATTATTCCTACTGCAGTAGATGGATTTGGGGGCGTTCCGGAGCTCCATGGTGATGCTAGTTGCTCCTGGCCCGGGTACTAGTAAGTCCAACAATATTGAATGACTGTAATTAAAAGATTATGACTATAATATCCCTTCCATTTGGAAGATGAATCCTTCCTTTGAGGGAAGATGGTAAAAGAATGAAAAGTAATGAAATGAATGCTATTGTAATTGCCAAATTGTTTATGTCCATTAATTATGATATTATCTATGCAATGAATTGTTAGAATGGATAGAAATTCGGTTGAATGAAATTATGTAGGTATTAACATGTTACATCACATAATTATGTATGCATTGTTGAATTCATTAGTGTTATTGATGGCATTACAGGCCCACTTGCCCATGCCGGCCCTGCAGCGGCCCCAGCGCCAGCGGAGGAAACCGCTCCGGTTCCTCCAGGAGGATTGATAGAATGGCATAGACGGGATACCAATTGATACAAGTATCCGAGTGCGTCATGAGATGGAAATTCATTTTGGGGGTTTCTTTTAGGGATGTTTAGATTCTTTTTGATAGAAACTGTTTTTGAAAATTCAATTTTTGGTCACCTTGTATTGTATTTGAATATACAATGGTTGACAAAACAATACATGTATAAGAACCTCACTTTTGATTAGGATTATACCTTGATGAATGGATGATGTTGAATATATATGTGTTCCGTAATTTGTATATTTGACAGGATATTGTATGATTATCCCTTGTGGATCTCGTTTTAATTTCGATTAATTCGGGATCTACGGGAGTAAGTATGGGATCGCGATCCAGGGGTTTAACGGATCTCGGGCCCAGGTCGTGACACTCCTCCTTGTCCTTACCTTAACTCGGACTTTCTTCAACGTGTTTCCTAATTTCTCTTATCATTGAAAAATAAGGCGTGTTGGTCCGGGGAAGAGATGAAGAAGAAAGAAGATGCAAAAAATTATTTTTTCCGACTGTACAGGTTGACGTCGACCCTCATTAGTTTTAGCAGCGAGGGTTGACGCCCACCCTTAAAAAAAATAGGTATAAAAAAGAAGAAAAGGGTTTCTTGATGGGAAGGGTGGTTAGGGGCGAGGGAAACTAACATAACATTTTTGGAGTAAAGTGCATCATCTAATGTGAGGTTGAGAGAGATAAGAGTATGCATTTTTTCTTTTGTTTTTTTTTTTTTTTAACAATTGCAGGTTTCTTTCCACATAAGGATAGACTTTACTACAGAGGGGAGGGTGTTACAGATATTAGAACAGAGAGTCAATGAAAGGAGAGAGAGATATTAGCAAGATTTGAGAAAAACAGAAATTTAAATTGGGAGGTTCTTCATCTATTATATCCTCTTAATAAATTGGGGTTCTTTCCTTAACGAAGCCGCGGCGAGCTTATTAAAATGCAGCGCCTCTTGAAATGTCATGGCCTCGTTGTGATTTTGCGATGAGGCTCGCCGCCATGGTCCTGTCTCTCACTTTTATTTTTTATTTTTATTTAAAACAAAATAAATCAATCACCCTTCCTCTTCTATGCGTTTAATCTAAGCCTTTTGATCTCGTCATCTTCATCCATCCATACACACTAGGAACACTTTTGGAAGAACCGCGACAAGATCTTTTATGCTCCTTACCTTGATTTGCAGTTGCACAAATGGGTATGCTTTTATGCTCTTCCTTTTAAGGGCATGTTTTCCTAATTCCCATCGATCTCTTCGGAAATGGGCTTCCAATGTGATAAGAACAGAAGACCAAATGTGGATGGAGATGTACAATGGAGGTTCTAAAGTATCCTCCCCCAAAATCAAATTTAATCCTAGTAAGTACACTGTTCAAAACTTTAATAATTGCCCATAATTCATGGGGAGCATTTTGGATTGTTGGACCTGTCCTGTCCTCCTAATTAATTTCGATAGGTCTATGGATTCTGTGAATCAAGTTGCGAGTACGGGGTGTCGTAGGAAGATGGATCCATTATCTATGGGTACTCAAGCAAAGTTCACTTTTGCAATACTTTTTAGAGGTGTTAATTATTTTTTATCTTGTTGTTTGTTTTTTTCAAATTAATTTTTTTTCCGCCCTTTCCCTTTCTCTCTTACACCTTTCACAAATCTTCTTTCCTATGAATTCCTAGGAATTCAGTAAGAACTTTTGAAAGCGGCCTAAATGATTTTGCTAAACTTACTATGTACATATGCAAAACAAGATCAGATTTATTTCCCCGGACTGGTGAGTGGTGAAGTAGCCAGAGCAATGAAAAATAGTGCAGTATTGGATGCAAGTCACTTGCATAAGGTAATTATTGGGTTCCAGTGCCTGTAACCATAGCTTTTACCAGCGGAAACAACTGAATTGCAAGCGAGAGATAAAACATAAAGCTCAAACAATCATGTGAAAGAAACTAAGAAAATACTTCTCTGCCTATTTGGATGGATCCAGCCAGGTCTTGCATTACAATAGTTTGCATGGGCCTAAGATTAACTAGCTGCAATTTCTGCTTAAAATAAAATGAAGGGCCCTTTGTTTTAATGAAAATACATATGAACTTTCTTATTCTTAGAAACGGCTTGGGTATTCATTCCCATTTCATTAAACTAGATGGAGACTCTTTATGGCCATTTTTGGATATTCAACTTTGTTTTTTTTATTTTTTACGCGTTTATAAAATAAATAGAATTTTACCCGAAAAAACACCTTAGAGGTCCACTAACCAAAAGAGGTATCCATAGTTTTTATGAACCGGTATTCCTAATATTCATTTTTTTTTTGCCTTTTTTAATATTGAGAGTTAGTGTTGACGTCGTCGCTAATTTGTCAAATCTGCATCTTCTTCGACCTTTATCATTTGCGATTGCTGGTTTTCTGTACCAAAATGAACAAGAAGAGAACTCTCCCCCAAAATTAAATATTCCTTGTAGAGGTTGTTGATCTCCATTAACGAGGTAGGCATAGCAAAGTTTGACCTTCTTTTACGCGTTATCTACCATAGAGCCTAAGTTTCATGTTTACTTTTCTAGAAAAGTTCATTAAGGTTTTGATATATAATTTATTCATTTGATTATCTTTGTTGTATAATTATTATTTTGGGTGGCTAAATCATCAAGGTAAAGACCTTTTGAGCAAGGAGGAAAGGAAACTGCCTGAGAAAGGAGGAAAACGATGGGAGGAAGAAGGGGAAAATGGGATTCTATTGCGATTTGTATCGGTTTGAATGTGACGACGTCGTCACACGTTTAAATCTTTAATAAAAGAAACGAAAGTGATCACATGGAACCACGTCCGTGCCATATTGACTAGTGACATGTTTTTCTGTCAGTAGCCATCTAGGGTCCTTTTCTTTGTAGTTTTCTCTAAAATAAACCAGTAGAATTACAAGGAAGTCAATTACATGAAATGAACGGCCAAATCATGGGAGTCTTCCTATAACCAAAAGGTTTTTGCTGTATGATTAGGTCACATTTGTCTAGTTGGAATTGATTACATAAGGATTCATGGTCAAATGAACTCTGAGAAAGGATTACTAAAGAGCTGAGCATGTGAGGGATATAAGGGGTACATGTAGATGAATGGGACGTTGACTTTTGTAGGACTCGAATTACTAATTAATGTGATGGCTGGGTATTCATTTCTCACATCCCATTTATTCATTCTCTAATTAAACTAGATGGAGATTCTTTTATGGTCATTTTTGGATATTCAAATTTCGTTTCTTTATTTTACCACCTTCACAAGTACGAGCCACTGAATACGGAAGAGAGAGAAAAAAAGGAGGGGGGGGGGGGTTTAAGATGGAGATTCTTTTATGGTCATTTTTGGATATTCAAATTTCGTTTCTTTATTTTACCACCTTCACAAGTACGAGCCACTGAATACGGAGAAGAGAGAGAAAAAAGAGGGGGGGGGGGGGGGGGGGGGGGGTGGAAGAAGTCTAAATTGCTTTCTTTCTGTTGCCATTGCCATTCTCAGAAGGATCTCTCCCAACAACTTCCCGGGAACGTTCCTCCTTGCTTTCTTTCTGCATCCTCAACAAGTATCCGAAGGGGCCAAACAAAAACAGACAAAAAGCAGGCCCAAAAGCCTTGCTCTTTCCTGCTACTGCAAATCTGCAATATATAATACAGAAAATTCCTTCATTCAGTAGACACCCAACAAATGCAAGAGCACAGAACCTTCCCGGAATCACTGGTTGTTTCGGGTGACCTGTTCCTTGTTGATTTCCATTGTCGTCAGTTTCACGCACCCTGCCTTGCGCACCCATGTCTCCAACTCCTATATATGTATATATGATCATCTCTTATTTTTTTCCAAGACGGTTTCAGACCTCTCTCTCTCTCTCTCCCCTTCCTTGATCAGACTGACGGTAATCCTTTCTCAGAAATCACAACAAAATGGATAAACCATCACCAGACTCCCTTACATCCTCCTCTTTAGCAGACATGGCCGGATTCCTCTTCTTCTATATAGCCCCCAACTGCATCATCCGATGTCAGGACTTGTATCAAAGTTTCCTTTCTTTCGTTCAACGCCGAGTCAATTCCTGCATCTTAAAAGTAAACTTATGGAGTGAGACAAGGCACCCAGATTTCGAAATTGATGAGAGGATCAAGAATGTGTCAGTCTCAAGCGAGCAGTTTTGCTTCGATGAGACGGGAGACGTGAAGATGAGGAGGGAAGATGTAGAGATGGTGATGGCGAAGCTGGGGTTCTATTGTGATCCTCAGGGCGACGAGCTTAAGGAGTTTATGGATTCAGATGATCTTTCTGTTCTGTTTGATGAAAAGGAACCAAGCTTGGTGGAACTAAAGGAGGCATTTTGTGTGTTCGATGAGAACAGAGATGGATTCATTGATCCAAGAGAGTTACAGAGAGCGCTACGTAATCTGGGTTTCAGGGAAGGATCAAATATGGATGCATGCAAACAGATGATTGCGGCCTATGACAAGAACAGTGACGGCCAGATTGATTTCAATGAGTTTGTAAAATTCATGGAGAACAGCTTCTGCCAAACAGATGATCGCGCTATGTAATTTAACTTTTGCTCTTTCCATAAAAGGAAAATAACTGTTTTACAAATGTGGCTCAAACGTACATAACTATGCCTGAGTAGGTGTATGTATGTGTTAGTGAGAGGCAAATTGAACAGATGTGTGATGAAAACAAAATAAGTAAAATGGATACAAGCTGTGTTTAATTATTGCATCATTGTTTTTGGGTAGAGAATTCAGAGTAAGATCAACTAAGAAATCAGATGCTGAAAATTGGAGTTTGAGCGGCCAATCCAGTTAAAATCACTAGAAAATCATAAAGAAGGGAGCATAAATGGATGGGAAGAAATAGAAAAGGAGAATTGGAAGAAGATGAAAGAAATAAACGATAATTATTATAAAAAAAATATTTTTGGGTGTTCATCACTTGGGATAGGGGGAGTTTAAAATGGGCCACAGAAACAATGCCTGAAAGGGCTAGCAATGCAAAAGCAACCCCCTCTCTTTCCCCATTCCCAACCAGGACAAAAGACTTGAAATTTAAGAAAGTCAGCAGGCAGAAAGCCCATTGCCATCACCAGTAATCCCCACAAGAACAGACTCCACCTTCAAAACAATGGAAGCGATTGGCATCTCTAACGATTATTTTCCTATTTGAGACATGGGAAATGAGTCTCACAGCAGAATGGCAATCCTCACACATCCGAATATTTTTTATGATATGAATCGGTGCTCCTGAAGGAATGTTAATAATACCAAAAGCAACTGCCAGCTTCTCACTGTGATATCGAAGGTACTCTTCCTTCTGCTCATCTTCAACATCATGCAACACACTAGCAATGTCAGGAACATATCCTACTAATTTTATTTTCGTCAATAATTCCACTAGCTTTTCATAGATCAGGGTCAACTGTGGGTGTTTCTTGTCCTCCGAGACAAAAACATGTGTGTTACCTCTCACCTGTATCCAGCTAACCCCGGGTTCCTTCTTGATGTCTCTTCCTCTCATCAACCTTCGGACCCTTACTACCCCATCCCACCTTCTTGCTTTTGCATACATATTAGATAGCAAGACGTATGTTCCGACATCATTGGGATCCAACTCAAGGATCAGGTCTGCAACTCTCTTCCCTAGACCAAAATTCCTATGAACTTGACAAGCGCTCAGCAAAGTCCTCCATGCAACAACATCCCAGTCAATGGGTGCAGATCTCATGAAATTCTCTGCTTCCTCCAGCAGTCCAGCTCTACTCAGGAGCCCAACGATGCAAGTATAATGCTCCAGACCAGGTGTGGTTCCCATCTCTTCCATCAAATGATTCAGAATGTAGAATCCATCGTTGACGAGACCAAGATGGATACAAGCCGATAGGACCCCAACAAAAGTAACATAATTCGGAACCTCTCCCACCCTCAACATATTCTTGAAGACCTCAAGGGCTTCGTTGCCGAGCCCGTGATGGGAGTAACCTGATATCATTGAGTTCCATGAGACAACATCGCGATGAAGCATGCCCGCAAATACTCTGTGCGCATCATTTATGCTACCGCTCTTGGAGTACATGTTGATGAGAGCATTCCCCACAACTAGATGCGCACCAAAACCTGACTTTCCAACATGAGCATTCAGCGCATCTCCATGCCTCAGGGCGGACAAACTCGCACACGAGTTCAACACAACGGCAAGAGTAAACTCATTCGGCCGAGGGCCATTAGAAGGAGCCTGCATCTCTGCGAACAGTTTCAAGGCTTCTTCAAAGAAGCCATTCTGCAAATAAGCAGTCATCATCGTCGTCCAAGACACCACGTTCTGCACTCGCAGCAGCAGCAGCCGCTCGAAAGCGGTCCTAGCGCTCGCAACCCTGCCGCACTTTCCATACAAGTCCACCATTGTGCTACCAACGTAGACGTTGAGATCCATGCATCTTCTCTTGAGCATTTGGCCGTGCACCTGGAGGCCCAGCTTCAAATCTTTCAAACAAGCGCAGAGACCAATGATGGTGGCAAATGTGACAGGGTCCCAGGACCCGACACCTTTGGCTGCCTCCCGTGCCACCCCCAGCGCCTCATCGAAATAGCCGCATTCCATGAGCCCAGAGATGATTGAATTGGACGCAAAGAAGTCGCCGTTGTCTCGTGGTGGTGGCAGGGACTCAAAGATCCTGAAGGCCCCATCCACTTCGGAGCACCTCGAGTACATGTGAACGAGAGCGTTGCTAATGTGCGAGTACGAATCCAATCCGGTTTTGAGTGCATAGGTGTGGCACTGCTTGCCCTGCTCCAGAGCCCGAATGTGGGAACACGAGGAGATGGCGGTGGTGAGTACATACTTGTTGGGGCGTGGAGAAGGAGCATGAGCAGCAGCCTTGATCATGGACGAGAAGAGGGAGAGGACTTCTGTGGAGAGGCCACTGTGGAGGTAGCCAGCCATGAGAGCGCTCCAGGAGACGACATTTCTCTCGGGCATTTCATCGAACAGGCGGCGTGCGGACGAGAGGCGTCCATCTTTTGCGTACAGGTGGATAAGAGTGTTTGTCTGGATAAGGTTTTGGGTGATGGTGGTGGTGGCGGCGGCTGCAGCAGCAGCAGTAGTTGCTGGTGGTGGTGGTGCGTTATTGTTGAGGAGGAGAGTGTAGCAGGCATTCGAAGTCCATGTAGATGTAGATGTCGTCTTTTGACCTCGCATTGCAATTTGCATTTGCAATTGATGGGAGGATGACGAGCACGGAGAAACGTCTTACATACAATACATACATAATTTATGTACACACACTGACACACACCATATATATATATATTTACCGCCAGAGTGAAGTAAGAAGAAGAAAGAGACTTCTAATTTGAGTCTGCACACGGTAGGGAGGAGGGATGGCAATGGAGCGGGTCGCGTTCGTATTTGGGTAAACCAGAACCCGACCCAATTGATATTTCCATTGTATCATACCGTAACCCGCCCGCCCTGACCTGTGAGATTTGAAACATTGCCACTGAGGGTTAAATGCATGAAAAACCATAATTAATTAATCATCTTTTTTAATAACTCTTAACTCTCAGCGGGAGGTGGCCAATAATGGAGGTAGGTGTCCAACAGTCAGACCTCTCTGCCTCACGAGACGGCACAGAGTCCTTGGCCAACTCAAGTACTACTACTTGATTTCTAATTAAGGGAAATATTTAAGTGATAATTAGTTCTCACTTATTATATGAAAACTTTTTTACGGGGCCCAACTAGCAACCCATCCAAACCTAGTAACTAATAGAGAACCCCCTATCTCAAGGATCGACACACATCCGAATGGATTGAACCGTTGGATCGAGGGTTGAATATTTTTTTGAATATGAAGCCATTAAACTTGTGGGCCACGTATGAAGGGGTTAGGGGCATGGGTTTGGGGTCAAACTTGATACTTAGGGTAGTCTCACATAGATCTTTTCACCCCCTCTGGTCCCATCCCCAAATGGGGCCCACAATTGGGCCCTACAAAAAGTTCTCATATAATATGTGAGAACTCTGAATATTACCCATTAATTAATACTACTACTTGATTTATAATTAATTTTTTTATGTACAACAAGTTCAGTTGTGGTAAGCTCTGTTCAAAGACTGTTGCCGGCAAATGGCAATCCATCTAGCTAACGATAGTGAGACTTCAATCGAATGATGAGAAACAGTTAGATGGGTATCAAATTTGAACTTTGGTTGGGTAGTGTATGTGAAAAGATGTGAAAAGACCAGATTAACTATGTGGGCCCCATGACAAAAAAAAAAAGAAAAGAAAAACAGAGAAAATTTTGTCTCTTTTTAGAATTTCCAATATAGATATATGTCTCTCTCCTTTTCGCATATCTAATGGCATACCTAAACAATTTTTTCAGTTTAGTGTGTTTAGATACAATCTTACCCATAAAAGAAAAAGAAAAAAAAAAAAGGCATAGTCCACAGAGAAAGAAGCATGCGTTTCAATGGTGAAAGTGCCTAATGCCACGGACCTTGATAGATTGGTTAAGGCTATGGTTTTGATGCCTAACAGAAACATATGGTAAATTGGTATTCTGTGAGCTGAAGGTTACAAAAGCAGACAGCAGCAACAGGTGAATATGGATTCCCCTCAAATATAGTATTTTGCAAAGGTAACGACCAATTGAAGTACCAATTACTTTTGAAGACTCTTCACCCAAAAAAACAAAAAAAAAAAAAATTTAAGAAAATTCTCTTTTGATGTTCAATGGGAAATTATTATTTTCATTATGTTAAATTACAAACTCTCTCATACTAAATGGATGTATTACTGACCGGTGATCACTCATTACTTCTCAAATTAAAGCATGAATTTCTAAATTCAAATAAACAACTTTACTATACACAGAGCACTAGTGTCACTGTGTAGAAAAATGTGATTAATCAAGAGAAGAAACTTGTTCTCTGGAGTCTTAATAACAAAATCACAGATTTTGTTCTCTTTTCTCATCCATTTTCAAATATCAAATTCTCTCTTCTTCAAAACATAAAACCTGAACCACTTGAGAAACAGTGTATATTTTTTTTTTCAAAAAACAATGTGCAGCCTTCAAAAACAATATTTTCCAACAACAAAAAACAATTCAAGATTGATGCTTTGAGATTTTGCCACCCTAGCTCTGATACCAATTTGTAGAAAATGTGATATAATACCACTTTGTTAGAACATAAAGGTGTGGATTGTGTGCGCTTGTGTATGTGGGGTTGTATGTACTGAGCCCCTACTGTAAATCAAATGAGCAAAACACCCAACAAGAATATATTATCATTCACCTCACAATAACAAGAAGACCACACCAACCACTTGAGTATCTTCAAGACTCACTTTCTTCACACACACAATACAACCTTATATAGACTACCAAAGGACACCTCCAAAAGACATGACTTTACATATATCACGACAAGAATAAAAATCCATGACCTTTGGCTTTTCTAGATGACCTTTGACCTTTAGACTTTTCAAAATGACTTTTGGATTCTCTAGGAGATCTCTTGATTTTCTCATTGGAATATTAAAAGTAATAACTCCAACAAACCACTGTAACTATTGCATAATTACATAAGAATGCTCAAAAGAAAAGAAAAAAAAAATTAACTTCAACATTGTAGTCGTGTGGGTCCTTTCGTTTTCTTTAGGGTTGGCATATTTTCTATACAAGGCTTCAACAGTCAAAAATTCTCCAGTAAGATTACACTTCTAACCTCGTCCTCCAGGCCTCATGTACCTACTCATCCTTCTCATCATCTGTATCATAGTTGAAAGGAAGGGGCACTGACTTGAAAGCACGATATTTGCCGACATTGTTCAAGTGCTCATTCTCTAACCTGATCAATGAATAGTCCATCCAAACATTATGAGAGACATAAACAATGAAGCATACAGTTGAAAACTTCTGGTATAGTTCAAGAATTAAGAATTGAACATTGTTTGATCCACTCAAGTGAATTCACATTTAATACTGAGTACACCAAAGGATGTTAAGCTATGTCAGGCACTCCAAATGGATATATCTGCTAGCACCCAAATATAGCAGGCCAACTACAGGGCAGTAAATTCTTTTTATTAGGACCCGTTTGGATGTTTACAGAATACAATATTTATAAATTTAAATATTACAAGAATAAACCTTTACAGAATAGAATAGTGTAATATTAAAATATTGTAATATTTTTGTTGTTTGGCAATTTTTGAAGAATACTACAGATTTTAAATTTAGTTGTTTGAAAGGTACTATGATTTTAATATATATTAAAAAATCCAAAATAACAAGAAGTTAATATTATTGATTGTAGTAAAGTTCATTATTAGAATAATTTTTTCATTAAATACTCAATTTATATTTAATTTTGGATGAAAAAGTAGTGTGGTAAAGTAAAGTTTAACTACCAATTTTTTTTACCATAAGCCACTTTTCTTTATCACATAAAACTATGATAAAGTATAGTAAAGTAAAGTCAATAAAAGGGCAACTACTGTACAACTCTCTTTCTCTCCTACTTTATTTCACCACATACTTCATTTTATATTATTTTACCTCATCTTTTACCATGATGTGACATCAATATTTATTTAACTTTACTATACATATAAACAAACATGCCTTGACCTAGATGCGACATATTATCCCTTCACCATTTTAGATGAAAAAGTAGTGTGGTAGAGTAAAGCCTAGCATGCACTTTTTTACTATAAACTTTATCACAAGTCACTTTTTTTTTACCATATAAACTACGATAAAGTAAAGTCAACAAAAAAAAAAAAAAACAACTTTACCAATCTCTCCCACTGTACTTCACCATATTCTTTACTTTACTTTTACTTTACCTCATCTTTACCGTGATGTGACATTTACCTCTACTTTACTTTACCATACATGTAAACAAGAACATCATGATAGATTTGATGAAGTTCTTTACTTTACCACTTTGCAAACCTCATTATAAAAGATTTTTATATCGTAGAAAGTTTTCTACGGGGAGAGTTGTAAGAAAAAAATATTAAGCTTTTAAAAAGAAAATGATCTTTTCTTCATATTTTACTTGGGTTACCAAACACACAAGATTTTTTTTTCCTTAGAAAATGAAAGATTATGTTCCATAAAATTTTACTTCTTGTATTTTCTTGTGCATCCAAACATGCCCTTATTTTTATTTTTATTTTCCTTTCTACGTGTTTATACAAGGTGAATAAATATAGGTCATCTCAATTAAAAACACTGACTTTACATGAAAGGAAAATTAAGGAAAGCAGACCTATGATATAGTACTATGAGCCTACGAGCAAGGTTGATCAGTGAGTTTTAAATAAACATGGAAGTGAACTCAGCACTTAAAATGTAACTGACCTGAAGAAATTCCAAATACCACGTCGAATTATCTCCAGACAGGCAAAAGTCGTGCCTAATGCCTTTATGTGTAGGAAGGATACTTTAAACCCCAACACTGATTGCAACCAAGCGAATCTTAGTAGGATATTCAACACCTGCATTCAGAAAGAAACAGTCAAAACATCGAACTCTACAACACCCAGATGCTGCAGTTCAAGTTTCTTCCTTTACCATGGCTGCAAAGTATACACTTTTGTGAGAAACAAGGAGTTTGTCCCTCAACCAACGGTTTTTCGAATTCTTTTGCAGAAGCCCCCAGTCTAATACAATGTCCCAGTATATACTGACAATTGTGGCGAGGATTGAACTGATTCCAGCCATGATCTTCCAATGAAATATTCCCACATGCATCCCAGAAGCAGTCCTCATAACAACAGCTATAATAGTTGCCAAATATTTCAAACCATTGTATCCCTGCACTGCATCTTTCTCTTCGAACAGGCGTCTGATGCACTGTAACACCAAGAAAGCATTGTTAGAGTTTCAAAGGTTTCTAACCATGGCTATTTTGGTCATTTTTAACATTTATTTGGTTGAACGTTAGGTACAGAAACTACCCAAATAGAAACAGGTATAAAGATAAATCCCAGCTACAAGTGTAATGTGTAAAGTTACCTGAAGGAAGCGAAGCCAGTATGGAATCACTGCTACAATAAAAAGAAAAGTTTTATAAACATCATGGTTGCTGCAGTTGTCCTGCCTGAGTTTGAAGTTTCCCCAACCATAGTAGCAGATGTAGAATTCTAGACTCCTAATTGCCTGGACCTGAAACAACATGAAAGCCAATTTGTGTTAAAAACTGTAGTTTGTTAAAACATCAGCATCCACTTTTGGGTTGAGGTGATATTCCGCACCAAAATATAAAATGTGATATCTCCCAATAAAGAGGATGACTTCAGTCCAACATTGAATATCAATTTTATCTAAGTGATTTTGGGGCATTAACAAGGTGTGTGTTTTGATATAACAGTAAACCTTTTACAAGAAGGTGGTCCCATAATGCAATTTTGATTACTTGCTGCAACTTATGTCCGTGTCCCCTGTATAGGTCATCCTTCTTGTCTAACATTAATTAGGGAATGTTTGTTTGCATTATAATGCATAGGAATTGAATACATAGGACTCATGTCATAAGTGGTTAAAGCTGAAGATCAAAGGTGACGTTTCAAAAATGAGTATCTAATAACTAATTATTCAGTTCCCATCTTCCTCTAATTCTATTTCCATAAAAGAAAAGGTTATTTGAAAATGCATGTGATAAGGTATTGCGGCAGTTGTTTGGTGGACATTGAAGACAAAGAACTTTACTAATGCGTAGATAAAAATCATACAAGTATAAAGGGGCAATAACTAATGTGAGAACTGCTTGTGGGTTAACATATGAGTTCTTTGATTAATCTGGTTGCATTCAGCTTTGTGTTCCTCTTTGTTGGACAACTTAAGAACAAATATCTATGATGAAGTTCGGCGGTGTATGTTGCTGACAGATAGAGTACTTTTAGTCAAACAAGAAAGCTAGTGAATGACAAGCTAGCACTTTGGAGAAAGTTGTTCGAGTCAAATGGGCAGAAAATTAGCAATGACGTAGAATTAATTTGTCAAACAAGAAAGCTAGTGAATGACAGGCTAGAACTTTGGAGAAAGTTGTTTGAGTCAAACGGGCAGAAAATTTGCAAATCTAAATGAAAAATATACGGACTGCAATTTAGTAGATCAGAGAGTAGACAAGTTGTAAGTGGAAACTGAAAAGGATGGTGTAGATTTCGATATCTAGTAGCAATCATAGAACAAAATAGAGAGATTTGAGTTAATACAAAAAATTGGATCAGTGCATGATGTTAAAGTAGAGATAAGCTAGTTGACTAAATAAGCATGTGATGCACATATAAATGGGCAGTTTTATACAATGCTAGACCTATATTGTTGTATAGACTACAGAGATGAATGTTAGACAACAAGGAGGTGAGAAGAAACTAAATTACATGTGACTAAAATACACATGCTAAGAAGGATGTATGGAGTTATAGGAAACAATAAAATGAGAGATGTGCTCATTGGAGAGTCTACAGTAGCTACAATAGGAGATAAAATCAAGGAATCTCACTTAGCATACACCGTCAATCGATGAAGGATACCCAACAGGCAGCACGTGATTCGGCGGAGAAAAAATGAGAAGATTTCAATGAAGATCTCTGAGAGGAATTTCTGTTGAACGCCTGGTAGGGAGAAAAATCTTTCTAGCTGCCCGTCTTTAAAATCAGTCTTTGAAACTTTGCGAAATGACTTGTGTGTCCCTCTGAAGTCTTCAGTTCTACCCGAGAACCCATTTGAGCCCAATGAAACTCTGACTCGTCATCAGTCGGTGAATGATGCCGCAATTCTTATTCAATCTGATTGTGGGGACCCATCAACAATAAGAACTTCCAGAAATCAAGTTTCTGAGCATGTTATTGGGGCAAATGATGTGGGCGATGGAGTTTTTATGGATCCTAGTATCCAGTTTGTGGGGCGATGGGGAGATCAAGCTACCACAGAGTCTGATGGCTCTTCTGATGGGGATGACCATTTAGATGATAATTCACACGTTCAGGAACAAGCTATTGTTGTGGTGGGGAATGATAGTGGTGCTGAAATACTTGCTGTGGAAGATGATGTCGGTGTTAGTAATACAGCTGATGCAAATTCAGTGCTTGAAGAAAAACTCTTTGATACAGCTAAAGTTCTGGGTATTTCTATGGAGGGACAGTTAGGGGATCTTCGAAGTTTCATATAGGAAATGTTGGCTGAGGAGAAGGGAAAAGGGAAGCAACAAGAAGTCAGCAAAAGTCACAAGAAATCCAGAACCGAAAGAGAATTGGAAAAGTTGGTGTCTTCAATAAATTATGATCGTCAAACAGGTGACAGAGATTGGTGTAAAATTTCTGGCAATATGAAATTGCTTTCCCGGAATGTCCGTGGCATGAATTCATCTGTTAAGAGTACTGTGATGAAAGGAGTGTTTCATTCTTTTAAAGGAGAATGTTTGTTATTCAGGAGACAAAAATGGAGAATGTAGATTCGCAGATTATCCAATCAATTTGTTCTTGGGCTTCTTGTGATTATTCAGTTTGTCCTTCGATAGGTGCTTCGGGGGGGATTTCTATTAGTTTGGAATGATACTTTGTGGCATAAACTGGATGAGTTTCTGGGGAGATTCTCTGTCTCTGTTTTGTTGCATGACGTGAGAAGTAATGTATAATGGGCAGCTTCTTCCATTTATGGGCCTACTGTTGCTAGTGATATGGAGGGTTTTTGGCTTGAGATCTCTGTGGTGGCTGGTAGGTGGAATCGTCCATGGGTGTTGGGTGGTGATTTCAGTGTAATTATATTTCCAAATGAGAAAAGAAAAGGTTGTGTCATTGGTCCTTCAATGCAGACTTTTAATGATTGGATTCGACAACATGACCTTGTTGATTTGCCAATGAGAGGAGCAGATTATACGTGGTCAACCAATCAAAAGGATCGGTGATGTGTAGGTTGGATCGATCCTTAGTTTCTCCGACTTGGCTGGATCTGGTTCCAGTTGTATTCTGAGAGCTTTGCCTCGACCAATTTATGATCATTGTCCGGTATTGATCAGAACAGGATTGGAAGACTGGGGCCCACAGCCTTTCCGTTTTGAAATTATGTGGCTTCTGGAGAAGGGATTCACAGATTCTGTTAAAAAATGGTGGGCTGAAAAACCAGGTAGGGGTTGGATGGATTTTCAATTCGCTCAGAATTTGAAATTCCTTGAAAAAAAGATGATAGAGTGGAAAAGAGAGAACGTTGGAATGTTCACGGAGAAAAAAAAATCAGTTGCTTGCTGCTATCCAGGGATTTGATGAGAAGGAAGAGCTTGGAAGTCTAAATGCGGAAGACAAGGAACATCGAAAGGATCTTTAGGACAAGTTTCGTAGACTGCTCATTCAAGAAGAACTTAAATGGAAGCAATGTTCTCGAAACAAATGGCCAGAAGCAGGGGATTGTAATACAAAATATTTTCATGCTATAGCTAGTGCTCGCCGACGTGTGAATCAGATAACTGCTATTGATACTAGAGGTACTGTGTGGGAAAAAAAAGAAGATATTGAGAAGGAGATTGTTCACTATTTTCAGCATTTGTACAAAGGGGAGAAAAGATTTAGGCCGACTATGGATGGGATTACTTTTATGAAGCTTTCTTTGTCTCAAGCCTCAAGTTTAGAAGAGAGGTTTTCTGAGGAGATAAGAATTGCAGTTTTTGGTCTTGCTGGTGATCGAGCCCCAGGTCCTCATGGTTATCCCATAATCTTTTTTCAACATTTCTGGGATTTATTAGAAGATGATTTATTTGTTTTCTTCAATGAATTTCATGCTAATTGTGTTATTAAAAGGGAGTTGGGAGCTTCTTTTATTGCATTGATCCCTAAAAAAACATGGTGCAATCTCTATTTGATTGGAAGTCTTTATAAGATTTTAGCTAAGGTGTTAGCTAATCGACTGAGGAAAGTTCTTCCATACATCATCTCTGATATTCAAGGTACTTTTGTAGATGGACGTCAAATATTGGATAGTGTGCTAGTAGCTCATGAATGTTTAGATTCAAGGAATCGGAAGAAATGCTCGGGATTAGTAAGTAAGCTGGATTTTGAAAAGGCCTATGACATGGTGGACTGGGGTTTTCTTCAATATATGATGAGTAGATTTGGGGTTTGGGCAAAAATGGGGTTGGTGGATAAATAGTTGTGTTTCTTCAGCTCACTTCTCTATTTTGGTGAATGGGTCTCCAAAAGGTTGCTTTAAGAGTTCAAGAGGAATTCTGTAAGGGGATCCTTTATCTCCGTTGCTCTTTGTCATTGTGGCTGAAGCTTTGCATGCCTCGCTGGAGACAACAAATCAATTGAGATTAATTAAGGGCTTTTGTTACAATAATGCTGCTGTTGAGGTAACTCATTTACAGTTCGCAGATGATACTGTCAATTTTTGTGATGCTGACTTGGTGCACGTGGACAATTTGAAACTTATTTTGAAATGGTTTGAGTTACTCTCAGGCCTAAAGATAAATTATGAAAAGTGTGAGCTGGTGGGTATTCATCTAGAGCACTGTCTACTTGTTTCTCTGGCTATGAAGTTTGGTTGTAAAATCGGGAAGCTTCCAACTAAATATTTGGGGTTGCCTTTGTGTTTGGGTTTGCCTAAAAAATCTTTATGGGATCCGGTAGTGGAGCGAAAAAACCTTTATGGGATCCGGTAGTGGAACGTATTGAAATTAGACTAAGCTCTTGGAAGAGTAGATACTTATCTTTGGGAGGTCGTCTTACTCTTATTAAATCTATGCTGTCTAGTCTCCCCATCTATTTTTTATCATGTTTCAGGTGTCCTAAAAGTGTGGTATTGCGGAACTACAATGAGATTTTCTTTGGAATGATTCTGTGGAGCATAAAAAATACCATTTGGGACCTTGTTTGTCAGCTGATGAGTTCACAAAAGTTACACTTTTATAGCATTATTTTATGAGTTTTCCAAGATAAAAGAACTCAAAACACTGTTTTTAGCATAAAAGTCATAATTATCCTCCCCATCATGCCTTCCTCATATTTTTCTATTATAGTTGGCCCATTTGTATGCGTTTATGTGAGTTCGAATGGCTTCCATACAAAATATGTTCGAAAATACTCTCAATTAGGCTAATTTTTCTTTGTAGGTGTTAATTGAAGATTAAAGTTGAGATTCAAGAGTTAAAGAGAGTAAGGATAAGTTTGGAAGGCAGTTGGATGAAGAAATGACAAAGTTAGGCCAATAATAAAAAGAAAAATAGAAGACCTGGGTTGGTATTTTGACCATATCTTTTTACTCGGGTGTCCGATTGAGGTGATCTCAGAAGCATTGGAAAGCTTGTTCTAATATCTACAAATCGTATTTCACAACATTTTTCCCAATTCGGACGTTTCGGGGGTCAAAATCGCACATCAATCTGGAAACTGTTTTCTAACATGGGAATCACATTCATATGTTCATATTTCCATTCTTGTGAAGTCCCACATTGGAAAGAAACAAAAAGAGAGCAAGGCAAATGTTTTTATATAAGGAAGGGAGCTCTAGGCATTAAATACACAAGCAAGGAGAGCCTCCCCCTCTTTACTTAAGCTATTCATGTAATTGAGAGCAATTGTAGAGAGAAACTGAGGAAAACTTTGTAAAAATTGAAGATTTGGAATGAAAAAGCTTTGTCTTTTCCAATGGGTGGCTAATCCATTTGATTGGATCTTCTAGATGAAGCTAAGTTGATGCTATTCCTTTTGCTTATGCTCTTTATCTTAATTTCCTTGTTTATGTGCTTAACATGTTAGAGTAGATTTGTCTTCATTGCATTGTGCAACCTTGCATACTTATTTTCTATCTTAGCATTCTTTTTACTATCTATGCTTAGGTTTGATAAATCATGCTTAGGATTTAATATCTTTTGATGGTTTATGCTTACTTTTGATAGATAGTCATTAGGAATCTTTTCTTTTATGAAGGGAAGAAAGTCTCGGCTATTAGATTGTTAATTTATATCTTAGAACTTTAAATTTATATTTTCCAAATCTAAGCATTGATTTGTCATTAGATTTGAGTATTTATTTGGGAAAAGAAAAGAGCATTAGTGTTGGATTAGTGTCACTTAGTGGATTCTAGATGGTTCAATCTATCCATTAGTATTGATTGTTGTTTATTTTACTTACTTTAGTTTGATTCTATTCACTCCATTTCTCTATTCACACCATCAATCCCACCTTTAATTTTACACTACTTTAGCACATTTCTTTATCTCCATCCACTCATTTTCTATCTTTCACTTGTTATTTTCACACACTAATTCACTTGATCTATCTAACACTGCTCCATTGTTCTTGTATTAACCTTGTTATTTTGCTTTTGTTATTAACTTGTTACTAACCTTGTTCTTGGTTTGTTCTCACTTGAGTTCTTCTATTTTTACTAACATCTCTTTGTTATCTAGTTTCTTATTTTCTTTTAGTTCGCACTTTTTATTTCCCTTGTTATTATCTTGTTTCTTGTTTTAATTATTTTTGTTTTCTCCATTTGCATTTGTTAGCTATATTTGAGTTGATTCTATTTTTCATCAATCATTCTTATTTTCCTTGTAACGATGTGAACGATATTTGGATTTCATAGTCTATATTACTTGAGACAACCGTATACTTGCGGGATTCGCATCAAGTTTTTGGCGCCGTTGCGTACATAGGAATCATTGATTTTAAGGATTTTCAACTCTCATAGCTTAGTTGCATTTTTATTCTTTCTTTTAGTTGATGGTTCAATCTATCCATTAGTATTGATTGTTGTTTATTTTACTTACTTTAGTTTGATTCTATTCACATTCCCACACACTTATTCACTTATTTTAATTCCCACACTCCATTTCTCTATTCACACCATCAATTCCTCCTTTGATTTTACACTACTTTAGCACATTTCTTTCTCTCCATCCACTCATTTTCTATCTCTCACTTGTTATTTTCACACACTAATTCACTTGATCTATCTAACATTGCTCCATTGTTCTTATATTAACCTTGTTATTTTGCTTTTTTTATTAACTTGTTACTAACCTTGTTCTTGGTTTGTTCTCACTTAAGTTCTTCTATTTTTACTAACATCTCTTTGTTATCTAGTTTCTTGTTTTCTTTTAGTTTGTATTTTTTTATTTCCCCTTGTTATTATCTTGTTTCTTGTTTTCACTATTTTTGTCATCTCCATTTGCATTTGTTAGCTATATTTGAGTTGATACTCCTTTTCATTGATCATTGTTATTTTCCTTGTAACGATTCTCGTGGGAACGATATTCGGACTTCATAGTCTATATTACGGCCACGGCTTTTGTCCTTCCAAGGACGCTCATGCCGACGCTCATCGCGTCTGGGTGGCATGACTTCTTCTGCTGAGATCGAGGCCTCGAGCCCTTCTTGGAAGGGGAACTCGACAAAGAGCTGAGAGCCTAAGCGGCCCTCGCCTGCAGACGTGCCATGCACCGTGCGGGAGCGCCCTTGAGGAGGGACGTCCGTCGACGGTGGTGGCCAGCTCGAGCTCTGCTCTCGAGGACTCTACGCCCTTCCTAGCTTTCGGAGCATGGCTTCTGAGAGATTGAGGTTAAGAAGGTTGGGAAGGTTGGGATATTACTTTCCCACAGACGGCGCCAATTGTAGGTGCAGAAAATAATGACCCACAATAACTGGGGAGCCTTAGAGGACTTATCCAATGGTGGTGATGACTGGGAATGACTGGGTACCGTCCGAAAGCCTGAAAGAGATGAAACACACGGCCAGAGGACCCTGGCCTGGGCGGCGCAAGGCTCTCCGATGCCAAAGTCAGTGAAGGAACTGGAACAATGGAAGGAGAGGAAGGAGAGAGGCAGAGTAACAGCTCTATGAGTTGTATTGTGCGTACCTTGCATGTGAAATGCAGTCCTTTTTATAGACGATTTGGAAGATATCTTGGACGATATCTTGGCATGGGTCTCATGATTCGATGGGAAGTCATGATCAGCCCACGTTGCAATTAATGCGGTCCAATCTAGCCCACTCTGCATTAAATGCGCGTCGGATCAGCCCACGTCGCATTTAATGCGCGTCTTGTTGGGCCAGATCGTGTTGGACGGCCTTTGGCGGTAGGGGTACCATCGGATCCGCCCTCGGGCCCTGCCCTGATGTGGCCTCAGCCGCTGGATGCCGCCATGTCAGTGATCTGGCGAAGATTGTGAGCGGCTGGATGTCGCATCTGTCCTGCTAGCTCGCGCCCCTACTCCTCCACGTGCTTGATGACGTGGAGGGGGCGAGGGGCGCAAGCGGAGGTTTCTTTCTTACTTCGGCTCCCGTCCCGGCTCTTTTCAGCCGAGGTGGAGCTCTCTGCCGAGATGGCCGAGCTCGGCGCTAGTGGCCCGGAGCTGCTTGACTTCGGCCGGACCTCCTGTCCTGGCAGCCGGGGTGAGCCTGGTGCCACATGGATGGCACGCGGATGGCACGTGAGAGTGCTTAGACTCATCTGATGGCTGTGATTAGCGTAATCCTGTGGCTCTGGAAATCTCCCCACACAATTGCCCCCTAGCTTTTGACCTCTTGAGCGCCCTGGCCTTTAGTGGTCGAAAGCTAGAAGACTCGCCTGGGGATGCGACGGTCATTGCCTGGTGTCGCTTCAACTGTCCTGAAGTAATGAATGCTCCGTCCTGTCTGTACTGGGAAGCGAGTCGACGGTTACACGCGTCGCCTTTTCACTGATTGTGCTTGTCTTATTAATGGAACGGGCGCATATCGCGAAATCCGCCCTTTCGAATTTCGAAAGCAGCGCGCGCCGAGGGTTGGTTTTTCCATAAAGAGGGTCGTCTCCTTCCCTTCTTGTTTCTGATCTCTTTCGCCTTTGCCTTCATCTGTGATTTCTGCTCTGCTGCTCGAGATTTCTTTTTAGCGAGGACGACCATAGGGCGTGTCTGGATCTGTACTCGAGTCGCCCCTTCTGTTTCTGTAAGTTGCTCCGCGCCTCTGTGTAGCTTTTCTTTAGGGTTTCGCAACCTTTAGGGTTTTCTCTTTTGCTGTACCCTTCTTTCTAGACATGGGCACCCCTAGGTTCAGTTTAGACATCGAAGAGGGCATAACCAGATTTAGGGCTGCCTTTGATATTCCGGAGCGAGTCCTGCTCAAGCCGGCAGACTCCGTCGACTATGCCACGATGCGCTGGTCTGGCGGCTGGATGCCGTTCCCTCTGATCTCTGTGATTGAGGGCGGGGTCAGATTTCCCCTGCACCCTCTACTTAGAGCTTGCCTCAGTACCTGGTCCCTTACCCCGTGCCAGCTGATGCCCAATGGCTATAAGGTCATCATGGGCACGGCGAAGCTGAATGAGGTTCTGGGGACCGACCTAGGTGTCCATGATATCGAGGACACCTATGATATCTGCAAGGCCGGGGAAGGTAAATATTATCTCCGGGGTGAAGCCGCAGCGAAGAGGCTTCGTCCTGGCCTTGGAAGATTCAAGTAAGAATGCCGAAGAAGCCTTCTTCTGCGTCTCGGGGGACTGGGAGTTCGGCGCCGGCGAAAGTAGGAGGCTATCGGTCCCGCGCCTCCCCGGGATAGTCCCAAGTAAACATCGCTCCTTTTACTCATCTTCTTTGCTTGATTTCGACGATGCCGAGCTGACTCCTCTATTGTTTGTTATGCAGAGGCAGGTGCGAGACGACGCCGAGCTGCGAGTGAGGGCTGGAGGAGGAACCCCGACGACATCAACTAGGTCGAGAGGTACAAGGGGCACGAGAATAGGTCGGCTTGGAAGCTGCTCGGATACACGCCGAGATACCGCGGCCACTACCAGAGGACTGGGGTACCCGAGGTGGACGAAGCGCATCCTGATCGTCCAACCGTCTCCCTTGCTTGTACCTGCCGGGATCCCCTTGAGCGATCCTGCCGCTAGCCGAGCCGCATCTGGGTCCGAGGCGTCCACTTCCAGTTCGGAGCCGCCGAACCTGAGGCAGATAGTGGACGCTTACTCTTCTGATCAGGAAGAAGATATGGCGGGAAGGTCGGGGGAGCCTGCCGTCAAGGACCTAGCGGCCAAGTTTAGGCGGGGGTCTTCTTCCTCTGCGACGCCATCTTCTGCCAGCACCCGAGCAGCTTCGAGCTCGGGAGGTGCTGGTGACACTTCCGCTCCTGCTTCCTGCTCCTGCTTCTGCTTCGAAATGCGGGAGTTCGGCGACGTTCGCCGGAGCGCCCGAGGGAGGGGTCCCCGCCAGGAAGAAGTCCAAGGCGGGGGAGAAGGACCTGGGGGCCGAACAGCCTCCGAAGGGCAAAACCCCTGCGCGGGCCCCCGGAGCCAAGGCCCCAACTGACAAGAGTGCACCGGCTGAGAAGAGTGCACCAGCTGAGAAGAGCGTGCCGGCAGGCAGGGCGTCAGGCGGGACGACTCGCGAGCACAGCACCTCGGCGGGGCAAGGATCCGGGTCGTCCTCCGGACCCCGAACTGCCCCAGCGCCATGGAGGCCGAGGATGGAAACGCAACCCGGCAAGCCTCTGAACGTCGAGGATCGGCTGCTGGGGAACGCCGACGTCATCGGGGCCCTCGCCAAGGTCTGTGCTCTGCCACGGGATATGGAGACGCACGAGAGGTTCGATAACGAGAGCCTGATGGTCTCGGCGATTCAGGCTAACCTCCTGGTAAGTGCTTTCAGTGTTTTCCTTCCAAGTAATCTGGCTCGACTGCCCCAGCTTGACTCATCTTTCTCCATTTGCAGAACGTGCAGAGGCTCCTGACCGTGGTGGGGCGGAGTGATAGGAATGCTGCACGGTCACTCAGCTGGAGTCCGAGAGGGACAAGCTGAAGAAGGAGCTGGAGGAGCTGCAGGCGGGGAATGGAGCGGATGAAGAAGGCCAGTGCTGAGGAGGCTGCTCGGCTGGCATCGGCTCTGGCTGATGTCGCCGAACTTACGTCGAAGGCCAATCATCTGAAAGGCGAGGTCTGGGCGAGGAACAAGAAGACCGCCGAGCTGGAGTCGGAATTGGCAAGATTGAAGGCTGAATCGACGGCTGAGGGGACGAGGCTGCGCGGGGAAGTGCTGGCTGGGCGCGCCGAAACGGCAAAGTTGAAGGCGGCGAACGCCGAGTTGGAGAAGGAGAAGGCCTCTCTTCTGGCCGAGGCCCAGTCCGCCTTCCAGGATGGGGTGGATCACGCCACTGAGCTGTATGAGAAGCAGGTGGAGGAGATCACCGCCATCCTGTTCGAGGAAGGATGCCTGGCCGCACTGAGACGTGCGGGGGGTCCCTGAAGACCATCCTGTCTATCGGGACCTGCCGAAGTACTCGGACTCGGCTCTTGAGACGAGCTCCGCTCTTGCAGCCGAAAGTGCCCCAGTTGAAGCTCCTGCAGTCGTTCCTGCTCCGGAAGACGCTCCAGCTGCCCCCGGTCTCGAGCGATGCCCCGGCCGCCAGCGATGCTTCGGCCGTGCCTCAGGGCGAGACCTCTTCTGCCCTTGGTCCGGGTGAGGTACCGGTCAAAGCCTCCTCTGCCAGCGACGCTCCAAGTAAGGCCACGGTTTCGGCCGAATCCACTGGTCCAGCAGATACGGTGATCGACCTAGTGAGTCGCCGAAACCACAGTAGCCGGGCTCCTTTTTATTTCTGTCTTCTTGCATGTAATGTTTTTGCTTCTTAGCCTTGTAATATTCTCTGTCAATTCAATGAAAGTCGGGCCTTCTTTACTTGTGCATTTTTCTCTGCATTTGTCTCTCTTTCATTTCTGGATGTGGCATTGAATGGTATTTGAATGCCTTTAATATAACGCGTGACTCTTGAGGGTAGAAGGAGTCAAACGGTCCTCATAGCTGTCTGTGCCAATTCTCCGTATTCTGGAGATCATAATAGCAGTAAACATGGTGTTACTGCCGACGAGGGAAACGGGCGGACGTCTCCACGTGGCGCCCTAGGGATCGCTGGTCACCAGTCGTGCACCCCAAATAATGCGTGGGAGACTTCGCCCCTTAACTTCCTTCGGAGAGTGAGCCCTTCTTCTTCCTATAAGTAGGGGCGACAGGCTTGCCATGGGCGATGAAAAGAACAGAACGTAGGATAGTTTAAATCACGTAGACATAGGAGCCATGCCTGTTGGACATTCTGCAATCTTCGATCCGGGGGGAACCCTTGCGCCTGTGGACGGCTTTCTCCAAGGGGGGAAGCCCATCGTGGTCTGCGCGCTCTCTGAAGGAACTCCCCGTGGACCACGCGCTCTCTGAACGCGGGTTCATGGCCGACCGTCCCTGGTCAGGTTGCGGGGGACACCTCTGCAACTGCGGGATGGTCGGGCCCTGGGTGTCTGCCGATCCTGCAGGGTCTTGTGTGGCATCGAGCTCGTGCCCTGTCAGGATGGTAAGACTAAGGGTATAGTTGAGGCCCGCTGGACCTGGGGGCTCTTCAAACTTTGGTCTCACTGACCGGAGGGTGTTGAAGAGCTCGGCGAGGTCCAGGGCCTCCGAACTGGAGGGGCTCTGCAGTCGCTTTGGTCTGACCAACCAAAGTGTATTATAGAGCTCTGTGAAATTCAGGATCACTCAGAACCTCCAGGCAACGATCCGGCGTCTTGGAGTCTGCAGCCGGAAGAGTCGGTGAAGATCAGAGTCTCCCAGTTTTCCCTTTATTTTCTGCTTTTAGAGGACTGCGATCCTCCTTTCTGTATTTTTCTTTCCTGTTCTGTAACTCTTGTAATGAAGCAGTTTACAATGAATAAAAAGGAGTTCTGTGATCACCCAAACTGTGTACAATGCTTTTGAGTTCTTTCTTACTTTCCTTGCACTGTTCTGGAATACTTGCATCTTTGTGTGTTTGAGTGCTGGCACAGCTCTTTCTCTCTGAAAAGCTGACCTTGGCCGAAATGGCTGGCTCTGGCCGAGACGAGCTGCCTTGTGCCGAAGTGGAGTCATCATTCCGCTGGTCTCGGCTATGGGAGCGTGAGCTCGGCAATGATCTTTGAGGGGTGTATACACCCGGACTGTAGACCCTTGTAGGGGGGTAAAAACCCTGATTTTAGGAATTCGGCCGAGTGTCCGAACTCGAGGCCTCCTTCCAGGGCTGTTAACCCTTGAGTGGGTTCAAAACCCGGGACTTTAGGAATTCGGCCGAGTGTAAGAACTCCAGGCCATTTCCAGGGCGTAGACCCTTGAGTGGGTTCAAAACCCGGGACTTTAGGAATTCGGCCGAGTGTAAGAACTCCAGGCTATTTCCAGGGCGTAGACCCTTGAGTGGGTTCAAAACCCGGGACTTTAGGAATTCGGCCGAGTGTAAGAAACTCCAGGCTATTTCCAGGGCGTAGACCCAGTGCTGCCGGAATCAGTCAGAGAGAGACGACAAATCGATGACAAGGCGAAAGCTGCTTTTATTGATTCTGAGATTCAATACATCCTTAGAAATAAAATTTCTTCAAGTGGCATGCATTCCATGGTCTCGGCAGTGGCTTGCCTTCTAAGTCTTCGAGCTTGTAGGCTAACTTTCCTACCTGTGAGACTATTCTGAACGGGCCATGCCAGTTCGGGGCCAGCTTCCCTTCGTTTGGCTCTATGTCAGCTGGCAGGGTTTTCTTTAGAACCAGCTCTCCCGCGGAGAACTTTTTTTCTCTGACATTTTGATTGTATGCCCTGGCTAACCGCTGCTGATAGTCGGTCAGTCGCAGGGCTGCTGCTTCTCGTCGCTCGTCTGCCAGCTCCAGCTCCATTGCCAGGTTTGTCTCATTTCGGCCTTGGTCGACCAGCTCTGTCCTCAGGGTAGGAAGGCCGATTTCCAAAGGAATGACTGCCTCCATCCCGTAGGCCAGAGAGAAAGGTGTTGCCGAGGTGGACCTCCTTGGAGTTGTTCTGTATGCCCACAGCACGCTCGGAAGCTCCTCTGTCCATCTGCCCTTTGCCTTGTCCAGTCGCTTCTTCAGGCCGTCCAGGATCACTTTGTTGGAGATTTCTGCCTGGCCATTACTCTGTGGATATGCCGGAGTGGAGTAATGATTTCTGATGCCGTGCTCTTGGCAGATGTCTTTGAAGGACTTGGAGTCGAACTGAGTCCCGTTATCCGAAATCAGGGTCCGGGGGATGCCGAACCTCGTAAGGATGTTTTTCCAAACGAAGTTCCTGGAGTCCCTGTCCGTGATTGAAGACAACGGCTCAGCTTCTATCCATTTTGTGAAGTAATCCGTAGCCACTATCAGCCATCTCTTGTTTCCTGGAGCTCGGTGAAGAGGCCCCACAATGTCCAGGCCCCATTGAGCGAAGGGCCATGGGCTAGAGAGGGGACTCAGATCTTGTGCTGGCTGATGGAGGGAGTGGGAGAACTTCTGGCACTTCTCGCATTTCCTGGCATAGACCTGCGCATCTTTCTGCATGTAGGGCCACCAGTAGCCCTGGCTTATTGCTCTGTAAGCCAGGGATCGACCTCCTATGTGACTGCCGCAGATTCCTTCGTGGATCTCATACAGGAAGTCGTCCACCTTGCTTGGATGGACGCATTGGAGGTATGGACCTGTGAAGGATTTCCTGTAGAGTTTGCCTTCGGGAGAGAGCCAGAATCGCGCTGCCTTGAGTCTGATCCTGTGGGCTTCAGCCTTGTCCACGGGGAGCTGGTCGTCCTTCAAGTAGGCGACAATTGGATCCATCCAGCTTGGGCCGAGGTCAGCACAGAGGAAAAGTCGAGATGAATGGAGTTCTAAACTTGACCTTGATACTGACCCAACCTCGATGGTCCTTTTCTTCCCTGCTTCGACAGCGGAGGCCAGGTTTGCAAGCGCATCTGCGTGCGTGTTGGTATCTCTGGATATTTGCCTGACCTCGGCTTTCTGGAAATGAGAGAGCAGTTTTTTCGCAAGGGCTAAGTAGGCCGCCATCCTGTCGTCCCTGGCCTGATAGTCTCCAGCGAGCTGGCTAGTTACCAGTTGAGAGTCGCTGAAGATCACAAGGTGCTGGGCTCCGAGGATTTGGGCGCTGTTCAACCCTGCAATCAGTGCTTCGTACTCTGCCTCATTGTTTGTCGCTTTGAAGTCCAGGGTGAAGGCCTGCTCTATGACCAGACCCTCTGGCGATTGGAGAACTATGCCGGCGCCAGCTCTCTTGGAGGTGGACGACCCGTCGACAAAGATCTTCCATGCCGAGGTGGGAGACTGCTCGACCTCAGTTTCTACTGGCTCGTGCCCTGTGCCCCCCAGTGCCGTGCCGAGCTGGGTCGGAGCCGGGTTGGGGGAGACGAATTCGACAATAAAGTCTGCCAGAATCTGGGCTTTGATCGCAGTTCGGGGACGGTACTGTATATCATACTGCCCCAGTTCAACTGCCCACTTTGATATTCGCCCTGAAAAGTCAGCCTTCTTAAACACTGAACGGAGCGGGTGCTCCGTGATCACCACAACAGTGTGGGATTGGAAATAATGGGAGAGCTTGCGGGAGGCACTGACGAAAGCCAACGCAAGCTTCTCCAATAGAAGGTACCTGGTCTCGGCATCGAGCAAGGTCTTGCTCGTGTAATAAATTGGTTTTTGAATTCCCTCGTCCTCCCTGATGAGGACGGAGCTCACTGCGTGATCCGAGACCGCCAGATACAAATACAGAATCTCCCCCGGAGTTGGGGTGGAGAGTAAGGGTGGTGACATTAAATAGGTTTTGAGCGCGGCCAATGCCTGGTCGCACTCGGGGGTCCACTGGAATTTCAAATTTTTCTTTAAAAGCTGAAAGAAAGGCCTGCACTTATCTGATGACCGGCTGATGAAGCGGTTGAGTGCTGCGGCCATTCCTGTGAGCTTCTGAACTTCCTTCGTGGTAGAGGGGCTCTGGATGCCCTGAATTGCAGTGATCTGGTCCGGATTAGCCTCTATCCCCCTCCGCGTTACCAAGCTGCCGAGGAACTTGCCAGAGGCTACGCCGAAGGCGCACTTGGAAGCGTTTAGCTTGAGCTTGTATGCGCGAAGGATGTCGAAGATTTGGCCGAGATCCGCCAGATGATCGCCGGAGTGCACTGATTTGACGACCATGTCGTCGATGTAGACCTCTACCGTCCGGCCGAGCTGAGCATGGAACATTTTTGTGACGAGGCGCTGATAGGTCGCCCCCGCGTTCTTTAGCCCGAAGGGCATCACCTTGTAGCAGTAAGTGCCGCGGGGGGTTATGAATGACGTTTTCTCCTCGTCAGGCTCGTAGAGCGGGATCTGGTGGTAGCCTCTATAGGCGTCGAGGAAGCTCATTCGGTCGTGACCGGCGGTGGCGTCGATCAGTTGGTCAATCTTTGGAAGGGGGAAACTATCTTTAGGGCAGGCCCTGTTCAAGTCTGTGAAGTCCACGCACACCCTCCACTTTCCAGTTTTCTTCTTGACCACCACCGTGTTGGCCAGCCACACCGGGTACTGGACTTCCCGGATGGCGCCTGCCTTTAGCAGGTTGTCGATCTCTTCGACGACCGCATCTGTCTGCTGCAGCCCTGTCCTACGGGCCCTCTGCACTACCGGCTTGTGCTCGGGGTCCACATTCAGCTTGTGGCACATGACCTCAGGGTCGACCCCAGGCATTTCGCTTGGGCTCCAGGCGAAGACGTCGACGTTCTTCATCAAGAACCGAGAAAGCTCGGCCCTCTCCTCGTCTGGCAGCTGGGTGCCAATCAGGAAGAACCTGTCTGGATCTACCGGGTTTAGCCTGACCTCGGCCAGGTCCTCGATGCTCTTCTTTTCGGGGTCTCGGCCGATTTCGTCGAGGCCTTTCTCGAACTCGGCGAGGTTGACGCGCTCTGGCTCCTTTACTGCCGGGACTGCGGCCAGCATGCACTGCCTGGCTTGCTGCTGATCTCCCTCCACTGTAACTACTTCCATCTTGCCCTCCTTGTTCTCAAGGACGAACTTCAGCTTTTGATGGAGGGAAGAAGGAACTGCTTCTAACTTGTGGAGCCACGTTCTGCCCAGAATGACGTTGTAGGGAGAAGGGGCGTCCACGACTAGAAAGTCGGCCGACACGGAGGCTCCGCCAACTCGGGTCTCCAGGGTGATCCTGCCCTTGGGGTAGACTGGCGTGGCGGACAACCCTAGCAGGGGTGCACGGACCTCCGTGAGGTCTGCTTCGGAGAGTTTCATCTTCTTGAAGCAGTCGTAGTAGAGGACCTCGGAGGAGCTGCCGGAGTCGACGAGGATCCTCTTCACTGTGAAGTCTCTCAGCTTCATGGTGAGGAGCAGGGGGTCGTTGTGAGGGAGCTGGATTCCCTCTAGGTCTCTGTCTGAGAACGAGATGGCGGGTCGGTCGCGGCGGGCTTTCTTGGATGCCGGAGCGAGCTCGGCTTTCATTACTTCCTTCCCGTGCGAAGCCCGCCTGGCTTCGGCACGGGCCTGGGAGCTGCCCCGGGACGAGGAAGCGGGAGCTGAGGACGCCTAGATGGATCACGTTAATGATCTTCTCTGAATCCTCACTGTCTGGAGCCTGGGCTAGCGCTCTGGTGAATCCGGCCCTCGCTGCCGCCGGCATCACCTGCCTTGACGAATTCTGGAATGTGGCCCTCTTCGGCCAGCTTCTCCAGGTACCACTGCAAAGTCTTGCAGTCCTCGGTCTTGTGCCCGTTACCCCTATGGAAGGAGCAGTAGAGCTTGCTTCGGCTGCCGGAGGTGGGCTCATTCTTCATGGGCTGAGGGTACTTGAAGAACGGCTTGGACCTGATCTTAGTCAGGATGCGGTAGATCGGCTCCTTGAAGACGACGTTGACGCTCTGACTGGCGCTGGAGGGAGGTCTGGGCTTCCAGGCGCCCCCGGACCTGGACGACGCAGGCTTCGCCGAACTGGAGACCCAGGCCTGCTTGGGCTCCTGCTTCTGGAAGGGCCTCCCGCCTCTCTGCCGAGGCTGGCTACTCTTCTGCTCGGGCTCCGGATGCCCGTCCTGATCCCGGGCTCGGATCTCGTCTTCCTCCTGGTCGATGAAGCGCTTTACCCGGGACATCAACTCTGGCATGGATTCTGGGGGGTTCCCGGCCAAGTCCTTCCGCAAGTCGTGGCCGGGGATCAGGGCATGCTGGAAGGCGTAGATTGCTATCTCTTCCCTGGTGCCCTCAATCTGGCTGTAGACCGCCCAGAATCGCTGGGCGAAGATGGCGAGGGTCTCACCCTGTTTCATTTTCAGGGCGAGGAGGTCCCCTTCTTTCTTGGGGACGACGCTGTAGGCTTGGAACTTCTTCAGGAAGGAGAGCTGGAGCTCCTTCCAACTCGAAACGGACTTCTCTGGGAGAGAACAGAACCACTTCAGGGGGAGGTCACCCAAACTGGAGGAGAAGATTTTGCAGTTCAGGTGACCCTCATTCCCCCAGATGGACATCTTCTGGGAGAAGTGTCGAAGGTGAGCGGATGGGTCGGACAGTCCGTCAGTAGGGGACGAACCGCGGGACGGAGAACTTTTTGGGCAAGGGGGTGCGCTCGATCTCTTTTGTGAAGGGTGAGCCCCCCAAATCAGGTGTGGCCACAGATCTGCTTCTGGTCCCGCACGTCCAGGTTGTGCTGGAGAGCCAATCTGACGCGTTTGTCAAATCGCTCCTGCTCATCGTCCTTTCTCTGGAGTCTGGGCCTTTTGGCTTTCGCTTGGAGTGGTTCGGGCTACGATGGCTATGAGTTCGGCCATCGCGGCTATGATGACTTCGGCTGTTGCTCGAGCCTTCGTCACTGAATCTGGCTCCGTTTATGGTCCAGATGATTTCTGAGGTCCTCGCGGGGAGGCTGGGCTGCCCTGCTGGGGGCGTCCCTCTTCTTCCCTTGAGGCTCAGAGACCTGCCTCAAGGAGGCAGTTTGCGCTGCCCTCAGCTGCTGCTGGAGCTCGCGAATCAGCTGCTCTTGCCTCTGGAGGAGAGCAGTTTGGGCTTCGAGAACCCCTCCAGTGGCAGGGGGTTGAACGTGGCGCGTCTCTCCTACGGCCACGGCTTTGTCCTTCCGAGGACGCTCATGCCGACGCTCATCGCGTCTGGGTGGCATGACTTCTTCTGCTGAGATCGAGGCCTCGAGTCCCTCTTGGAAGGGGAACTCGACAAAGAGCTGAGAGCCTAAGCGGCCCTCGCCTGCAGACGTGCCATGCACCGTGCGGGAGCGCCCTTGAGGAGGGACGTCCGTCGACGGTGGTGGCAGCTCGAGCGCTGCTCTCGAGGACTCTACGCCCTTCCTAGCTTTCGGAGGCATGGCTTCTGAGAGATTGAGGTTAGAAGTGGAAGGTTGGGAAGGTTGGGATATTACTTTCCCACAGACGGCGCCAATTGTAGGTGCAGAAAATAATGACCCACAATAACTGGGGAGCCTTAGAGGACTTATCCAATGATGGTATGATGACTGGGTACCGTCCGAAAGCCTGAAAGAGAGAACACACGGTCAGAGGACCCTGGCCTGGGCGGCGCAAGGCTCTCCGATGCCAAAGTCAGTGAAGGAACTGGAACAATGGAAGGAGAGGAAGAGAGAGGCAGAGTAACAGCTCTCGAGTTGTATTGTTGCGTACCTTGCATGTGAAATGCAGTCCTTTTTATAGACGATTTGGAAGATATCTTGGACGATATCTTGGCATGGGTCTCATGATTCGATGGGAAGTCATGATCAGCCCACGTTGCAATTAATGCGGTCCAATCTAGCCCACTCTGCATTAAATGCGCGTCGGATCAGCCCACGTCGCATTTAATGCGCGTCTTGTTGGGCCAGATCGTGTTGGACGCCTTTGGCGGTAGGGGTACCATCGGATCCGCCCTCGGGCCCTGCCCTGATGTGGCCTCAGCCGCTGGATGCCGCCATGTCAGTGATCTGGCGAAGATTGTGAGCGGCTGGATGTCGCATCTGTCCTGCTAGCTCGCGCCCCTACTCCTCCACGTGCTTGATGACGTGGAGGGGGCGAGGGGCGCAAGCGGAGGTTCTTTCTTACTTCGGCTCCCGTCCCGGCTCTTTCAGCCGAGGTGGAGCTCTCTGCCGAGATGGCCGAGCTCGGCGCTAGTGGCCCGGAGCTGCTTGACTTCGGCCGGACCTCCTGTCCTGGCAGCCGGGGTGAGCCTGGTGCCACATGGATGGCACGCGGATGGCACGTGAGAGTGCTTAGACTCATCTGATGGCTGTGATTAGCGTAATCCTGTGGCTCTGGAAATCTCCCCACACAAATGTCATCCGTGCAACTATGGAGCTCGAGCTCCTGAAGGGTGGGGCACTCCGCGGTGACGGAGGCGAGGCCAACTTCAATTCTAGTGATGAGGGCGATCTTCGAGAGATCGGGGTAGCCGCGGAGAGGGTTTCTAGGCCGACATTGCTGCAATCCGACGGGAGGAAATGCTCATCGAGGACAAAGCGGGCGGTGGAGGAATCAGAGTGGATTGGGATGGAGAGGAAGATGTTAGAGCTATGAGGGGAGTCAACAAAGGTGGCTACGACGTCGACTTTTATGAGGTCGGGGCAGCGGGAGATTAGGCGGTCTGAGTCGAGGAGCTTAATGGAGCAGTGGGCCTCGGCCGTGGAGGGCTTTGTCCTTGAACCAGAGGTGGTTGATTTCAAGTTTTGACCCTTTGAGGTTGGTTGTTGTTGCCAGTTAGGGGTTATTGTTACCTGTTGAAAATGGCATTGAGGGATCTTTGAATGGGCCACGATCAAGGATCCAACAGTTGTGATTTCATCATTGATGGTTTGTGGCATTGTGGTTTTCTTATTGCTGAGATTGATTTGATCCTGCATCGGCGGGAGGAAATGCTCGTTGGGAAAGGAGGGATAGGAATAAAAGAGTTGAACAGAGAGAGAGGAAAGCTTCTTGGAAATGAGAGGGAGGCTGTTGGCGGAAAGTTTGTTTTTCTCCACTAAAAGGGTAATTTCGTCATTTACTAGAAAAAAACAAACAATTTCTTAACCTACCGTCAAATGAGGGAGGTTTTAGTAAAAATGTAAAACACAGGGGCCTTTTTAAGGTTTTCTAAAAATATAGGGGCGTTTCTGTGAAAGACTAAAAAAAGAAATTTATGTAGGATACATGTATTAACCCAAAAGCTTAAGCTGATAGGTGGAAGGCCCAAATAGGTATATGAAGCCAACACCCCCACTCTCTCTCATATGTAGGCCCAACAGATTTCATGGATGGACCTGTCACGTGGGCTACACCGGAAGAATGGGATCAGAACCCGCTCTAATACCATGTAATATTATAGGTTCTATATTACTAAGTTGAATGTATAAAGATTTTATGGTTTCATATTAGCAAATTGATTGTATAAAGATTTTATACTGCTGTAATAGCCCAAGATGAAAAAGAAATCAATATCTGTACATATTATAAGTGTATACGAGGATTGTATAAAGGAAGGTGGCCTCCTAAGGAGTCGACCACTCAATTTCTCCCAATCTCTTCTCATTCATTGTTATTATTATTGCTCTGTTATGGTATCAGTGCCCAATTTAGGGTTTTTTGTGAGGTGATCCTGAGTTGGGGGCTGATTCTGAACGCACCATGCGTTTTCATGAACACACCCACACTTAATTTTTTTTAATTACCAAAATGCCCCCAGGTGAAAAGACAAAATCGCCCTTCACCATCAACCTCCTCTCCTCTTCCTTTGGTTCTTTTGCAGTGGACGGTTCTTTACTCTCATCTTCTTATTCTTCTTCTTCTTCTTTCTTCATTCTCCCTTTTATCCATTGTTTCGTAACTGTTCCTCTACACTCCTTCCTGCTCATTGATGTTCATCTCCTTCCTTATCATCTTCTTCAACTCTTGGAAGTATCCTCAAGTCTCCTCCATTTCTTTAACGATATTGGAAGTACTCATCTCCCTGCACCACATTGTCTATTGAAAGTAGGCATTTTCAACATGGACAAGCAACTGACAATCTACCAAAAGGAGGTATCCGTTTTGACTTCGTTTCCAGCTCTCGTCTTTTATTTTTCTCGCGGCCTGCTCGGTATTCCAGAACCGTGCATATCTATATATGTACGGCATATGAGAACCGTGCATTGATATCTTGCACGACAAAATACTACCGGTCAAAATATTATTGCATGGCAACATTAAACCGAGCATATATAATAAAAACGGCCAATATAAACCGTGCAGTATAATATTGCACGATTGTAGAGGACCGTGCAATGATAAACTAAGAATTTGTAATCATATTTTCAGGAGATTGATTCTACCAGTGCTAGTAAGTGCTCTTTGGATTTTACGAATGTCTTCACGACTGACACGATATTCAGAAGCTGAAAGGGCCTAATCCAATGGACAAGGGATGTTGGAAAGAAACATGGCTTGGTAATTGTAATCAAAACTTCAGATGTTAATGGAGATGGTAGAAAGCGGAGAAAGTTTTATCTTGTGAGAGAAGTGGTAGTTACCGGGGTCCATCGAAGATCTACAAAAAGAAAAATCCTAATAAGGCAACGGGAACGAAGAAGTGTAGTTGCCCTTTTGCTTTGAAGGGCCGAAAGTTGGCAACTGATGATGATTGGATGTTAACAGTGGTTTGTGGGGTGCACAACCATCCAAACGCACAACATTTCGAGGGGCACTCGTTTGCTGGGAGGCTTTCTGGGAAAGAAATCAATGTTTTGATTGATATGTCTTAGAGTTTGGTAAAGCCGAGGAACAACCTTCGAACATTGCAGAAAAGGGATGTGCACAACACCACTACGGTGAAGAGTATTTACAATGCTCGCCAGAAGTTTAGGGTTACAGAGATGGCCGGTCGATTACAGATGCAGCAACTTATGATGCATTTGGAGAACAAGTACATTGAGTATCACACTATCAACGACACTACAGATGTTATCCTAGACCTATTATGGGCACATTCATCATCTATTCAGTTATTACGTGCATTTTCAGAAGTTTTGATAATGGATTCCACGTACAAGACTAATAGATATCGACATCCATTACTTGAGATTGTTGGTGTCACATCTATTCAACTGACGTTCTTCGTTGCTTATGTACCTTGAATCAGAGAGGGAGGCCAATTATAGATAGGCTTTGGAGAGGCTTAAGGAATTAATGGATGGATGCATTCTGCCCCATGTGATTGTCACAGACAGAGAGTTAGCACTCATGAATGCAATAAAAGTTATTTTTCCGACTGCAACAAACTTATTATGCAGGTGGCATATTTCTAGGAACATCTTGGTAAATTGTAAGAAGTTTTGTTAGACCAACGACAGATGGAATGCATTTATCTCTTGTTGGTAGTCTCTTCAACTGAAAGTGACTACATGCAACTTTTAAGTGCTTTGGAACGGAATTTCTACGGGTATCCACATGCGGTTGATTATGTGAAGAATTGGTGGTTGAATAAGCATAAGGAGCAATTTGTGTCTGCTTGGACGGATCAAAATATGCACTTTGGGAACGTCACTACTAACAGGGCTGAGAGTGCACATGCAAAATTAAAGAGACACCTGGGTACATCGAGTTGTAGCTTTGATTCGCCCCGGCCGGTTATCCATGCCCTGCTTGAGTTGCTCTTTACGGAGATAAAGGCTTCTTTTAAAAAGAGTTTGAACATCGTGCAACATAAGTTCAAACCGGCACTGTTTCGTGAGTTGAGAGGATTTCTATCAATGAATGCTTTGGATATAGTGTTAAATGAGTAGATAAGAGCTGGTGATATTAGTCCAGATTCGGCGGCATGTGGGTGCGTCGTGCGACGGACCCATGGTTTACCATGTGCACACGAAATTGCCGAGTACATAAGGAAAGGCTCTCATATACCGTTGAGTTGTGTCTACCACAATTGGCGGAAGCTCAATTTAGAGGCCACTATGATGAACGAAGCCCCTGAGTTGACCACAACTTTCGAGTTTGAGTTGATCGCAAAGAAATTTCAGAGTAGTGATCAGGCGGGTAAAATACAAATTTTGAAAAAACTTAGAGAATTGGGGAGTCCTTCATCTACTTCTCTTATTGAACCGGACGTGAAATTATTATGTATTAGATTCAGAGCTATGGATAGTAACTGTGGACTCAGAGCTATAGCTGGTCTTCTAGGCATGGGCGAGGATAGTTGGATGCATGTTAGAATGGATTTGAGCAATGAATTACAGAGGTATCAAAATTATTATGTATTGGTCTATGGATGAGAGGACCAGGTTGGGGAGCTGTATTAAGCATTGTCGTATTTTGAAAGCAATCCTTCATTTGATCGGTGGATGATAATGCCAGACATAGGTCACTTGATATCTTCGTATTATAACGTTGTATTGGTCCTTCTTTCATTGCAGCAGTGCCTGACTTTCCTGCCTTTGAGATCATCCCCGATTCCATCAAGTTCTCACAAGGTGATCGTAGTTGGTTTCGTCAATGGAAACCAATTTGTTCAGGTCTTCATGAAACCTGAAGGACCCATGCCTCCCATTGCTACAAATTGGCATAGACACCACCATCCTGATGCAGACGGATGGTAGCTCCCATATGCAAATAGCATTGAGCAATTCAAAGAAATCTTTGAAAACAGTGTCGCAACACAGGAGTCGGTCAATCTTGAAAGCGATTGATTATTTGCACGGAGATTTAATGTAACCAAACATATTACTTGTTTTTTTAACGGATGGCTGATGAATCCGATGAAAGATTTGTGTTTATATTATGTGTTAACGGATGGCTAATGAAATGTGTATGCTCGGTTTAAAAGTATAGTGCAAATGACATTCTGCACGGCCAATAGGACCCGTGCATATGGATATTGCACGGCCAACAAGTCCCGAGCATTGCGAAATTGCACGTTACCTGATGGCCATGCAGAATGTATTTTGCTCGTTACCTGATGGCCGTGCGGATAGATTCTTGTCCCCTTTTATTCCATTTTGCTCAAAATCATACAAGTTTAAAAAAGCCAACAAAATCATACAAGTGGAGACTATACAATCATAACAAAATTGACAAGTTCATCCATTAGATCACGACTATCAAAAAGTAGCCTCAAATTCATACAAGTTCATCAAGTAAAATACAAAATCGTAAGAAATGCAAATTCTACAATCACAACAAAATCTGTCAATAAATGATCCTTTACATCATGGCTATCAAAAAGTAGCCTTCATCTACCGATTCATCCAAAAAAAAAAAAAAGTATGAACACATCCAGGATAAAATCCAACAGCTTTCGAGTGGATCACGGTTGCGTACGTCGTCGATACGTCACCGCCAAGCCATCCAGGATCTCGAGGGTGGTCTACAATGCCTGGTAATAGAAATCAGCAAGCTGATCCGTTCGTGCAATCGTAGCACCGAGATGGTCACTCGCTCGACAGATCTGTAAGAAACAATTAAATGTGTCAATACTTAAGATAATCATAACAATTAAATGGATGCGTAATGTTTCAAAAAAATTCAAACCCTCACCACTCTTGGAGTCGGGTCATCTCGATCCTCATTAGGATGATAGTGGGAATGACGATCTGGGTTCTGTACCCAAGGGTGTGAAATCCTTACAAACCACTCAAGGTAGTCGGGTGAGCACTCCCATGCATGTTGCACTTGATGGCCGCGGTGCGCTAGGGATAATACATGATCCTCCCAAGAAAACCAGTACTGGTCTAGAAATTTGTAGGAGACCTTGTATTGTCCAGTAGTAGATCCCCAAGACGCACGAATGGGGGCGAACAGTGCGGGTGGGATGGTCTGAACATATCCAAATTGCGGAGAACCCTCTGTGGGTGGTAGGGTTCAATTACATCTAGCGCTCTCAAGCAACCACATAAAAAAGAAATCTGATGGAATGGATGCTGAGCCCTGGCACCGGTGTACGGATCCCAAGCTGTAACGCCCCAATTCCGGATACCGAGAAAACCGTCAAAGTACCGAAATTGGCGCGCTACTTCCCAGAAAATCCGAGAACTTCCAAGATCGTAGGTCCGCAGTGAGGTCCAATTTAAAACTTTTTGAACAATATCTCATCAACGGTTAAATTGCGGAAGCATAATGAGTTAAGCGGAAGCAAATAATAAAATAGCGGAAGCATAAGGTATCATCAAAATTATATCAAGTATAACGGGCTTATCCAGCCTAAAAATGACAAGTGATAGAAAATCAAGGTTTAATTACATTTTTCATGCTAACTACCATCTCACCACAAAAATCTCTCAAAATCCCAAATAACAGACACTCAAGCCCCTGCCACTGGTGCTAGCTCTCCACCCTCCGGCTCGACCTCATGGTCGGCCTGTCCCCATCCGTAGTCACCTACTACGGGTGCTGCGACAAGCGCAAGCTCTGCGTCCTCATACTCGGGGTCAAGACCTAAGCACCAAGAGTGGATCAAATCTAAAGATCTGGCAAGTCACAGTATGCTAATAATATAGAATGCATGCATCAAAGTGAGTAGAGACAGTAATAAAGTCAAGAGAATAGCAATAGTACAGATCCTACGCAGTTGAGCAAGATAAACAAATAGAATCAAGATAAACATAATATTAAAACCTACACAATATGGCACATCCACACAAGCTGGACACCGCGGGATATTATGCCGCGGCCCTCCCATACTGAACACTGTCGCGGCGGGGAAAATCTCAAAGTGCTGAGGATTATCTAGCCCCGTAAATAACATCATCCACAACACACACTGAGACCGGACCCGGTATCACACCGTCCGTCTCCAACAATGCTCATCATGATAGCCACATAACACTCTCAATAGCTCCTACCAGTGATGATCAGTCCAACTGGCTGAGCTTAGATCAACTGAGTGAATGCCTATGCCGACTCAGGAAACAATAAAGGTCGGTGTCTGTCTAGGCTTTGCCTTGTGTGAACAAGGTCCTAACAAAAATCCCTAAGAGGTCCAAGTACCTAATACAACTCATGGATCATAGTCCAAGTCCAAGTCCAATCATTGGATCCATACCAAGGCCCACCAAATACATGGCCTGGTCTACAACCGTCCAAATAAGATACAAATCCATTTCCAATGACATATGATCCATTTACACCCATAATGAGTCACAAGCCCATATAATCTAACCTCTCCAGTCAAGGGTAATCCACATCCAAACTTAGGCCATAAAATTGCCCGCCTAGCCACAGACACGGGTCAATGTTCACCCAATCATATTACAGGGTCACCTCTAAGTAGTCCTAGCTTCAGATCATCCATTTTTCATTTAATTAGCAGGTCTAAGCAATAATAAGGACAATAGAGTGACAGTAATAATATGAGGGAGATGAATCTCCAAGTATAATGATCAATGGGAGATATCAACAGTCCAACCTAAGTAATTGGTCCACTTTCAGGGTCAGGTCTATCTCAGGTAATTTGATCTTTAAATGAAACCTCAGATGCTAAGGAATACTATGTTTGGTGCTCCAGAAGTTATGAGCATCATTGATAACACATAAAGGTCGAACCATCTTAGATTACATAACCTGGACCTTAATTAGTGGGCCCCACGAGTCAAGGTTGAGCCACACCATTGACTCGTGATTGGCACAGTGATGGAAGTCTATTTGGAAGGTTAATGGGCCTCACAAACGATGACAACATGAGAAACCAAAGTCTGGGAAACTTACTGTACACAGTGTGCTCGGTCGATCTCCTGGCCTGGGGTCAACCCGGCACACTGGGATCAGAGAGTATTCACCCTTCAGGTAAAGTCCTGAATTTTTTGGAATTTCCAGTGTGCTCGGTCAACCTCCTGGCCTGGTCGGTCAACCGCCACACTGTAAATTCTGTCTAAGGGGTGTCCCAGGTTTTAGCTTCTTTTACTGGAAATCCTGATCTCGGTCAACTTATCTCGGTCTTTTGGCTCTGAGCTAGGTCAAGCACTGGGCTCGGTTAAGCACGGAGATCGGTCAAGCACTGAGATCGATTAAGCACTGAGCTCGGCTAAAACACTGAACTCGGCTAAGACACTGAGCTCGGCCAAACACTGAACTCGGCTAGAACACTGAGCTTTGCCAAACATTGAACTCGGCTAGAACACTGAGCTCGGTCAATTCATTGAGCTCGACCAAACAACTGAGTTCGGTCAACTGCGTATACTGAACTCTGGGTTTGAGGAAAATTCCACAAGAATTCTAATTGAGTTCCTTAAAGGCTAAGGGTCCTACCTCTAATTAGGTTCATTAAAGACTAAGTGGGTCTGATAATTAATCCCCTATTAATATATTAAATCCATAATTAAAATAAATCCTAATCATATGGTCCCAGGTCACTAGGTCAAAGGGTCTCATTTGGTTCCATTAGAAACTATAGGTTTAATTTAATTAATAAAACTAATGGGTCATTAGATCAGTGGGCCCCACTAGTCATAGTCCTAGATCAGTCTTCATCATCAAGGTCACTAAGCAGTCCCTGATCCCATGTCCGGACCCGATCTGAAATCAGGGACCTACCTGGGCCCCACAAGCTCACTGGACCACACTTTCCCATACTCCCTCAGTTTCCTCTTATTCCCAAACACTCACAGACCACCATACACCTTCACTCATCTCTATCTCTATGCACCACGTCATCACTTATTTCTTCCTCACTCCCACATAAACTCATGACAGAACCGAAACCGAGTTCTGTAATGTTGGCGTCAACAGGAATTGGGACCCTCGGATCGTGGTCCCACTGATCACGAACCCGAGATCCGCCCCCACCAGTAAGGTCGCCCAGCCAAGTCCGGACTGATAGCCGGACCAGATCTGCCACTTGATCACACTTTGGCCCCACGAAGGTCTGAGTTCAAATAAGAAAACCCACCTAAAAAAATGATGCCCAGCACTAATAAATCCTAAGATGTGGGGTACGATGGGATCCGATCCCCATGGGTCCACCACTATTAGGTTCGTCCAAGGCCCCTATATCAGATGTGTGGTCCGGATCTCCAAAGGTGGCCCACCTGGGCCCCACAGTTTCCAAAAACCGGAATAAATCCCTGCCACGGTTTTGGTTTAAAACAGTTTGGTGTCGCCTGCCATTCGAACATGGATCATGGCCCTTCCCTGATCAAGGACCAGATCAGACTCCTCCCCCAAGGTCGCCCCACCATATCAGGCCTGATGGACGGACCGGATCTATGATCTGATCAACCCGTGGGTCCCGTAGTCAATCGAAGCCAAAACTGGTTTTACTTTTAAAAACAATTCCTACTCTGATCAGACACTGGATTGAGGGCAAGGGGGTGTCCACACACCATGGGGCCAGCCCCTCTAGGGTCGCCCGTGGGTCCTCTATCAGATCCACGGTTCGGATCTACCATCGGGTGGCCCACCTGGGTCCAGGTCTCAACACAAACAGAGAGGGTTTCCACTATTCGTCTCCGAAAATTCTGCTACAGATCACCCCCAACTCTGGAATTCTCCTCCTCAACCCATTGTCCAGCAAACCTCCTCCATTCCACACCATTTATCACACATAAAAACATCAAACACTTCCATCCATCCATCATCAACAGGCCAAAAACCAAAGACAAGCTCAATGTAGATCTAACATGTACATACAGCAATTGGAATTGAAATTGCAAATCAAAAGGAGGAAAAACATGCAATCTAGATTATCCAGCACATGAGACTTGCCTGATCAGTGTAGTCAAAAGGAAGAGAGAAGATACAGAACCAAGCTATAATAGGGAAAATCCAGCAGTGGGGCTCTTGATCACAGATTAGCTTGAGAATTCTAGCAGAGGTCGTCCTACTATTGGGAATTCTGGGGAGAGAAAGAGAGAAGGAGAGACAGTGGAATTGGGGGGAAGATGAAGGTTCGTTGGAGAGAAGTGAGGAAGAAGAAGAGAGAAAAGAGATGGGAATTGAGAGAAGAGATGAACAGTAGCTTCGTTGGGTGAGGGAGGGCTTAGCTTAAATAGGTTGGGTTTTTTGGGCTAGGACAAAAATGCCCTTGGGGTTAGAATGGGATTAGGGTTAGGGTAGAGGGTATTTAGGTCTTTAGGTAGATTTTAATGGAACCCCCCTTAGAAAAAAAACCACTAATTAACTAGCTAGGGCCTCTAACATATTAATAAACTCTAAAATTGTAAAAGACACCCTATTAATTCTACTAATCGCACAATTAGACTAATCTAACTAAAACCTAGAAAAAATACATAACTACCCTCACTGAGCCCCATAATTAGTATAATTAAAATACTTAGGCTAATACATAGTATTCAAATTCAAATTGAGGGCCCACAAGGGGTGGGGCCTCACATCTTGCACCTGTGGCAAGTAAATAAAACAACTCATTAATATTCCAAAAAAAGTTGTCTCTAAAAAAAAATTAAAATAGATGAGGAAACAGGTAAGACCCACAAGATTCAAGGGTCCAGTTGTGCACCTCTAGCCACCTGTGGCAAGTAAATGAAACAACTTATTAATATGCCAAAAACAGTTGTCCCTCGAAAATATTTAAAATAGATACCAACATGTCTATTGGGTGCTCACCTCACTCCGATGTAGGTCATCCAGTCTCTCCCACAACAGTTTTATGTTCTCCCTGGCAATCCCAGAATCCTTGAGGATTCCAACAGGTCGCTAGAGGCATTGCAGTAGTAAATCCCCACGATGTAGGAGGACGGACAAATGGAAAGTGCTCGTACACCCAAGACTGCAAAAGATAAGGGTTATTAATTATACAATTTAAATGATCAGTTACGAGTATTTCAAAGATAAGCAAATGGGAACATGTATATATATTTCAAATGGGTGTACACATTTACCGTGAACAGTGTCAGATATCCAGCAATCTGTCGCACATCTGCCCTCGTAGCGGTCCCCAATTGGCGATAGAGACATGCAAGCACGGCAGCCCCCCATGCATAACGACGGACCCGTCCCAAGTCCATCAGTAAAGATAGGTAGGCCATGGGGACTCGAGTGGACTTCTTATTGGTGAAAAGTGTGCAGCTTAATAAATACAGAAGATAGCCTCTAGCTGCACACTCTACCTGCTCAACAGACGGCGCAGGACTCACATCGCCGCACACCCGTTTGATCCATGCCATCCTCACTACCCCACCACGCCCAGTCCACACTCAAGTAAATCTACTTGATCAGTAAATCCCATACTAGTCAATGCGTGGACAGGCAAACCCGTTACTGGGATGCCGAGGAGAGTACCCACATCGTCTAAGGTGATCGTCATCTCACCAAATGGCATGTGGAATGTATTTGTCTTAGGCTGCCACCTCTCCACAAACCTGGATACCAAAGGGCAGGAGATATATCGGTACGACAAATACTTCAACTCTGCCAATCCATACTCTTCTATAATAACCCGAAATCGAGGGACATGAATATCGGCCCCATCCCCGGGCCGAGGTATGTACCAATCCTTCAGCTGATGCCAATGATTGATATATTTGAGTGGCTCACGTTCCTGCACATTACAAGTATAAATCTTCATTAATATCTGTTATTATAGACTTCAACACATCTTATTTGAAAAATAATTAATTCAAACATTAAAAAAATGCAAGTGTACCTCCCCGTCCCATATGGGTATGGCTACGTGTGTCCTAACACTCGGAAGGACAGATAAATCAGCCAGACCTTCGGGGATAGGACCCTCCCCTGCCGCCGCTGCTAGAGAACTGGATGGCTGTGCCTCCTTGTCTGAGGAATCATCCTCCCCTGCTGCCGCTGCAGGAGAAGTGGACGGCTGTGCCTCCTCCTCTGAAGAACTGTCAACTTGCTCTTCAACCGGCTCCGGTAGTGGATCCTGCTGCAATTTACGTCTTCGTTCAGACGTCGTTGGTGACAGCCGGCAGTTCAAGTACTCGCATGCACACCTCGGTGACGCGACGATCTTGCAACACCGATCTTCGTCCGAATTATAGATGGCTCGCTAGAAGAACTAGCCCGTCCACCTGTCGTCTGTGCTGCCACCGCAACGAGCTGGTCTTCTAGGCATTTATTCCAATCTGTTAAAAATGAAAATCAATAAGAGGAAACAGCGTAATTGAGAATATTAAAAATTTTTGTACTGCTCGGTTCAAATATACAGTGCAAAATTATTCTCCACGGCGCACTGAAAACGTGCAATTTATGTTCGCACGGCATTATTCTACCGTGCATATTTAATATGCTCGCCGAATACATGCCGTGCAAATAAAAGATGCACAGTTTAGATTGGCTATGCATATAGTATATGCACGGCATCGATGTGCCGTGCATACAGTCCCTGCACGTTTCTGGTTTGCCTAGCAGATCACGAACGACTAGAATAAGAAGAAAAATGGAAATGGAAAATTTGGAGTTCGAAACTCCCATCCATGTCATGCATTAGGGACTTCCCTCTGGATTGCAAACACCTATACTCTTTAATGCATAAATTACAACCTAAAAGGTATGTGAAAATGATAAAGCTTTGAACAAGAAGAAGAAGAAGACCTCACCTTGTTTGAACAAGAAGAAGAAAAGAAGAAGGTAATGGGAGCAGTGGAGAAAAGGTCGACGGAGAAGACGAGATCGACGGTTCCAGTGGGTGCCAAATTTCAAAACCGTCGACGAGGGAATGGAGAAGGAAATGAAAAGAGGGGGTCTGAAAGCCTGAGCCGTTTGGGTATTATGGTGGGTGGGCTCAGCAAAATCTTTTTAAAAATAGAATGGGTGTGGTGAGCTCAGCAAGTGGGTGTTTGCCAATTCCAGTGGGTGCATATAGAATTTCTATAAGTTTGGATCTTCGTACCTATGTTCATCTTGGTTTCGTTCGAGCAAAAGGTATTCTCGTCGTTCTAGCATCTTATATTGAGGATTTGGTCACAGAAGTCCTCTTCGGGACTTGTGCGCTTGGGTTCTTCATTTTTCCTGCTTTCGTATCACTTCAAGGAGGCATCAAGAAGAAGAACCTCTTCTCGGTGAAGCCAGATCATCTTCATCGACTCGAACACTTGGTGACTCTTCGATGGAAGTATACTCTATGAAGCAGACTATTCTCTCGATTTCAGTTTGTCTTCAAGGGTCTGATCGTAGATCTTCTACAGATTGTCACATCCATGTCATCCTTGACGTCTTTGTCATCTCCAGAAATCATCGAGATCTTTGTCACATCCCAGAGATCATTGCATCCCAGTGAGGACAACATTGTCATTGTCCCAACCAAGTATCGTCTTCGAGAAGGGTTTTCTTCTCTACTTCTGGGTTTGGGTTCCAGACGAAAAGGGTTCTGGTTCTGCTGGTGCTCGATTCTACTCGTGCTCGTCCTGCTGCTGCGCGTGCTTGACTACACTCATCATCTAAGCCTTAGTGCTCCACTTTGCTTCTTAATTGTTGCTGTTTGGGTTCATTGACACATCAAAAGATATACATATAACTCCCATGCCTTGAAGCTGCTTGATTCTTTTTTCTGAATCTCTCTGGTTTTTTCATTGGAATTTGAAACAGGTCAGGATTTTTGTCAGATAATTTTATTTTTGACATCAGTTTGATTTCCCTAAATCACTTAATGGCTGAAAAAGCTGAGATTCTGTATGTTAAACTTAATGGAAAATTTTATTTTGCTGGGAATTTCAATTCCAGATGTTTGTTTCGTGGGGACATATTGATGGATCCAATGACAGACCTAATGACAGAAAAATTGCCTCAGTGGGAAACCTGGAAAAATTATTTTTCCTGGGAAAAAATCAATTCCAGATGTTTGTTTGGTGGGGACATATTGATGGATCCAATGACAGACCTAATGAAATAGAAAAACTGCCTCGGTGGGAAACGGATGATGCCAAAATCATTAGTTGGATACTAAATTCAATAGAACCACACTATGTCCTTAATCTGCGATCATACTCAACTGCTAAAGAAATGTGGAATTACCTAAAACGGTTATATAATCAAGAAAACTCGGCACGGAGGTTTCAACTGGCATGTGATCTATTGGAATATTCTCAAGGAAACAAGACAAATGAAGAATATTATGCTGGCTTTATTAATATCTGGACAGAATACAATTCATTGGCCTATGCTACTATGTCTGAAACCGAGATACCTGCCTTGCAAAAATCTCATAAGGAGAGTCAACGGGATCAATTTTTAATGGAACTTCGTGGAGAGTTTGACTTTGTTTGAACCAAACTTATGAACAAGGATCCTTTGCCTTCCTTGGATGCGTCTCAATGAACTGTTGTGAGAAGAACAACATCTCTCCACTCAAAACATCATGGATCAAAAAGACACAACCAATGTTCTTGATAGTGCTTATGTTGCTCAGGCCAAACCCCACAAGGAAGTACAGGCTATGCGTATGTGAACTACATTGATGATATAAGGCTCAGAAGATTATGATCCTCATCATGATGTCTAGTATTCGCAATAGTGTAACGTCACTTGTTTCCAAGTTTTTGTTTTGGGGACATTTTATATATATATATATATATTTTTTTTTGTTTTTGGGACATGACCCCTTCGTTAGGATGGATGATGCCTGAGCACCCAAGATATTTTTTATCTACTGTTAAACAGGGTCAAAAGTTCAAATTTTGATAATATTGGACAGATAAAGAACTTCTGAGAGGAATATCATATTGTTCCATCAAGAAATTGATTTGACTCACGACCAATTTATACAATAGGGATGATATTTGTTTCCAACAGAACTTGAATATTTTTAGAACTCGTTATCTGTCTTTAAAATGTATGCTCACAATTGGGTATAATGAATAATTTTCTTGGTAATGACTCTAGCATGTTTTAGGAGTGAATTGCTAATTCTTTTGAAGGTATGAAATCATAATTTGTGATCTAGTCATACACGAATCTCTTTTATTTTTTGTTGTTTTCTTTTTCATTAAATACATGATAAAAAAAGCCCAGCATAGACGATGTTATCCAACAGTAATAATCACTATTAATATTATTTCAACTGATGTGACCAACTCAATTTGCTTAGGTTTCTAACTTATCAAAAGAAAAGATTCAGATGAGGATTATATTGAACCTGGCTGGTTAGTTGATCTGCCAAGAAAAAATCTGGGAGGGTAACCTGCCAACATGAAAAATAGCCTTTTCAGCACAATGCTTTAATAGTTTGTGTATAACTTCATTTCATACTATACCTTGTACAGAGGAGCACAGATGCAGTGAAATGCACATCGGAGTAGGAAGAAGCGACTAGAACGATATATGATGTTGAAAGGGCAAAATGTTATGAGAAGTACAATCTGTAAAGAAAGATCATAATTCAGAAAATCTAATTCTAATTCATCTACTGATACATCACTGTAATTGTTGCATACATAGAAGGAAATGGGTCAATAGTTAGCATGGATGTGTGCTGCTACAAGAGGTATAATCCTTCAATTGTTGCCTATGCAGAAGCAAGGAGGTGAATGATTAGCATGTGTATGTGTGTTGGTGCAAGGTTTCATGACCCTGGAAAACCGAATTAGCTCACATAATTAGAGTTTTATGATCTTAATGGGATATAAACTACTAAACATTAGATCTAGAAAACAAGAGTCAATAGACAGACATCTGAAGTGCATTAATAGTTTGTAATAAGATTAAGAAAATTTCTTCGTAGCCAGTGAAATCTTACAGTAACTAGGCCCAAAGGGACCAATTCAGTTAGTGTTCCATAGGATTTTGTTTTCTCCTCCATCTCCATGTCCAAGTTTGCAAGAACTCCAGCCAGTGCCAATACTGCAAGGGATGAGCTAAGGAGGAAGATTTCTCTGTAACCCAATTCGGTGCCTTGCTTGAAACCAAATATAAAGGGGTAATTGACACGATAACACCTCCAGAAGTAGATGTTCGCAGCATACATAAGCAAATGGAGCACAATGAATCCAAATAGGCTGCAAGGAAGTTAAAGTGAATCATTGAAAGGGTACCAGTACGGGAAAACAATGGAAACTAAGTTATCCATCAATCACAATACAATGAATTTACTAGCACATTTAAGGCATTGATTTGCTAATATTTCCACTGAACGAATGGTTAAAGTTACAAGAACTCAGAATGTATTATAGAATAAGAAGAGCCAGATTAGATTTAAGTCTTGGAATTCCAAAATCTGTCTGGATTTTCCAGATTGCTTTTGCATCACTTTGCATTTCTGATTTAGAACTGGTTCCTTGATTTCTATCTTTCCTATTTATGGAATTACATTTTACCATGTTTTCCATCCTTAATTGGAATCATATGTTGAGCAATCGCTTACCTATAAAGTGGAAACATGGTATTCATGTAATCATTAGTCCCCACCATATTATAAATTTTCCGAGCACGTACTATTAAAATAAGGGCTACCAAAAGTGCTATTGAGCAACCAGCAGCAAATCCTGCAAATAATGATGGAAAAAACCATAGAGTTGTTAGCACCTAAAAGTTCACAAAACTTAAATGATGATGAAGAAATATCTACTTCTTACTTCCTGAAATTATTTATAATAATTTTATTGATGCCTTTTGAATTTTTCAACAAAGGAAAAAGGACTTTTAAGAAAATTTGAAAAGGGACTCTATCAAAAAGTGTGCCATAAACTTGATAATTGGCAGGTATTAATCTTAAGATATTAACCAAAATGTAAGAAAGTGTGATCTATTTGCACATAAATCATCATCATCAAAACTCTGTCCCAACAATGCTGGGTTGGCTATATGAATTATGTTTCTCCATTCCAATCTATCATGGGCCAAATCTATTTTCACATAAATATTTACCATAAAATGTGGATGATAAAGATTTGGTCTATCTTACCCAACAAAAATGTCGTCCTGTGCCTTTCTCTTCTTGCTGTTGGCCTCAAGGTGTTCATTCCTTTCCTACGATTTGAATTAGTGAAATGTTTGATGAAGGTTTCCTCTACTCTCTCCAAGAGCCTGGTAACCTGTGAAAAAAGGTAATTTAATTATTAGACATTTCATTTGTAATGTAGATATATGCATTATTTATATATATAAGAAATGCAGTAAACAAAAGTGCAAGATATAAGAAAAATCATCAAGACTATAAAATTGCATTAGCAAGTAGTACACACACACCTATATATATAATGATAACTGAGAACAATAAAATAGATAATAAAAGATATGCCCAAATGCACATTTATGTGTGTGGACATGTGCTTCTGGCATTGGTAGTTTTTTAAATAAACACCAGGTCACCTTGTTGCATGATAGAACTCATATTAGATGCTTGTAGGAGGATGATAAAAGTAGAATCCTAACCTCCTCAGAGCTGCCAAGGTATGAATTGTCCACCATGTTTAAATAAGATCTAGATGCACTCCTTGAAGTGATCTGCAGCCAAGGGAAACGAAAGAAATAACTTAAAAAAGAAGCCCATTCCCATTTCAAAAACGAAATTAAAAAGAAAAGAAAAGAAAAGAAAAGAAACGAAAAGGAAACAAAGACAAAAGAAACTCATTCGAAGACAACAATACACATGACTGCAGACTGGGCTTAATTGATGCAATTTAAGGTGCACTGTTCTATACATAAATTTCATACAATGTTCCTGCCCACCTCATATGTAGTAATTCACATCTGGTCTTTACCAGGTCACTTGAGAATAAATTGTTAATGAGGCCCAATCTCACAGGCCTAGTTAGGCCCTGTCATTGTATTTTAGTCAAAGCACACCTATACATACTTAGTTTGTTAGCTAATCTTTAGGATCTAGATTTGATTAGATATTGTTAATGGGCTGTAATTAGGGCATTCAGCCCCTACTTATATGAAACACGGTCGTCCCTCAAAGGGCACGTCATTCAGCATATGTTTCTGTTGCGTCTCTCACATTGACATGGTATCAGAACCAGTCAACAACTAGCCAGTTATTTTTTCTTCTTCAAGATCCAATGATTTTGGATCCTCATAGTCATCTTCCAAGATCTGGAAGCCATTCAGAGACCCTTTCTTCAGCCTGATCATCCCTGATCAACTCAGATCAGACGTGGCCCACCTGCGATCATCTTCACCATATCAGCGGAATCAGCCCATCTTGGTCGCCTGGTTCTCTTCTTATTTATGACGAATTTTTCAAGATTTATGGATCATCAGAGGTAGGCCATCTAGCATATTTTGTGATATTTTAGTTTTGTCCAGCAGTTTTCATCACAGCCGTTCAAATTTGTGGATTTTGATCCGTTTTAAGTGGGACTTCTTCCAATAATTGCGAAAATACTTTGCCCTTCCATCCTCATCCTCCGATCTAATCACTGATCATCTGATGGGGCCCACGTGGAAATCCTTCCACTGATTGCAAGGACGTTTTTTTATACTGTTGCACTATTTTGTGCAATTTTTTTGCTGCTGCTGTTTTTTGCTTGCTGCTGCTGTTTTTCTGCTTCACTTAGTTTCATAAATAGTTGCATCAATCTATTGTTATACCATCTACATCCTCAGCTCTGTCCATAGATCACTTGGTGGGGCCCACATACACACCTTCACAGTGACGACAGGATCGTCTGTCATTCTGTGTATTGTTTTGGTGTACTGTTCATTCTGTGCTTCTGCAAAATATTATGGCCATCTTCAAACACAGATCTTGGAATTGTTGCTACGTGAATGGTTTGTTCTTCATTCTGCTGGTTCATCTGAATCGTTGTTACATCTGGAGAAATCTAAAATCCACTTAATCAAGTTCAATGGCAAAAATTATCCGTCTTGGGCCTTTCAATTAGAAATTTACCTTGAGGGTAAAGAATTATGGGGCCATATCTCTGGAACTAATCCAAAACCAACAGAAGATGAGAAGAAAATTGTGTCCTGGAACACTAAAGATGCTAAGATCAAATCTTGGATTCTCGGGTCCATGGAACCACAGTTTTTCACGAATTTGAAACCATACAAATCTGCCAAAGCTATGTGGGACTATCTTCAAAAAGTGTATCATCAGGGGAATTCTGCCCGACAGTATCAATTGGAATTTAAAATTGCAAATTATATGCAAGGGACTTCTTCCATTCAAGAATTTTATTATGGTTTCCAAAATTTATGGACCGAATTAGATGAAATCAAATATGCAAATATCTCTGCACAGGCTCTTCCCGAATTGCAAATAATACTAGCAAATAGTCATCGGGATCAATTTCTTATGAAATTACGGCCTCAGTATGAATCGGTTAGAGTATGAATCGGTCGGATCTAATCTCATGAGTAAGGTACCTTCTCCATCACTAGATGAGTGTCTAAATGAATTACTGCGGGAGGAACAGAGACAATTGACTCAATCTAGTGTGCTCCAACAAGCTTCTCCTGGTGCTATTGACGTTGCCTATAGTGTACCCACTTCCTATCAGACATAGGGCCGGCCCCGACGTTTAGGGGGCCCAAGGCGACCTCTAAAAAATGGGGCCCTTATACAATTATTTTTTAAAAAAATTTTAATTCATTACAATTTTCTAACAAAAAATTGATATTTTTTATTATAAAAAGTGCTGCATCCAAATAACTTTAAGACTGCCTACATACCGAGGGAGGCTATATTTAATCCCAAGGATCAAGCACAATGTAGTTCTCTTAAACTACCCACCCTGGCCAAAAGCCTACAATTCACACACCAACATTCCCTTCCAAAAAACAAGGCTAATAAACTTAGAACAAAAAAAATAATAAAAAAGTATTACTGAAAACAAAATCTTCTCGCATTTTTAGCTGCAAAGTCACTAATCAAACTTGTATAATCAAGTTTTTCTACCATATTTTTTTTAATTGATATCATAGCTAACCCATTCAACCTTTCTTGTGACATAGTCGACCGAAGGTAATTTTTTATGAACTTCAACTTTGAAAAGCTTCTTTCTCCAGAGGCAACAGTAACCGGTATGGTCAACAAAATTCTATAAGCTATCCATGCATTTGGAAAAGTACCATCCATTCTTTTTAAATAATTTAGCACATCAATTGCTTTCTTGGTTTCTTTTGGCAAGTATTCTTTCAAAAGTTTCAACTCCAAATACAAATCTCTCCCATCAATATCATAAAGGCTGTCATGTTTCAGTTTATCTTCAAGGGTGTCACAATGACTCTTCAAGCTCTCATCATCTATGGAATTTAGCATTTTCAAATCAAACAAAAATCCAAAGATTCCTTCAAAAAATTTAAATAGTTCAAACCTACTCTTAAGTGAAGAAAGACCTTGATCCACTATATAAAAAAAGTATTCGATTCTAAACGATTCTTCACCAGATAGTGTTGCATCTTCACTAGTACCCTCATCAAATTGCCTCTTACGAATGACTCGTTTTTCATGAAATACGGCTTCAATGTCCATTTTGGTTGCAACCTCTTTAGCTTCAATCACGGCTTGTTCAAATCCATTCTCTCTATAATTTTCGAAAAATGTAATAAGCCCTTTCAATTGATCTATAGCAACATCAATATGGATATCTTCCTTTTGGTGGTATGGTGGTATGGTGGTGGGCATTAAGTTTGGCTTTTTAAATAATGGTTATTTTAAATAAGGTGGGCTTTAAATTTGGGCCTTTTAATTTATTTATTGGGCTAAATATTTACACACATGTGTTATTAATTTGGGCCTTTCAATTTACATATTAGACTAAATATTTACACATATATATATAAATACATAAAATAATATGGGGCCCTAAAAATTTTATAATTATTGGGGGCCCAAGGCGGCGGCCTCTCCCGCCTGCCCCTTGGGCCGGCCCTGATCAGACACCGAACTCACCAGTACTTGTTGCTTATTCTACCAAAGGAAAGCAACCAAGCAGAGATATAAGTAAAGTGCAGTGCTTTAAGTGTCAGACTTTTGGCCATTATGCAAATCAGTGTAAGCAGCGGATCTGCAATTATTGCAAAGCATCTAGACATTCCATCAATGAATGCCGCAAACGTCCTCAGAACATAAATCCAAAAGTTTACCAGGCGGTTACTGCTACTTCTGACACTATTGATTCATCTTCCATATCTTCTTCTACCCCTGCTTCTGCTGCTCCAGTTACCCCTGACATGATCCAACAAATGATCCTCCAGGCCTTTTCAATGTAGAAAATAATGTGACTTAGGCCCACTAGGCCCAGCCCAAGGCCCGTCAGAGCTTGTATAACAAGGCCCGTCAGAGCTTGTATATAACTGTATCTTGAGTTATCTCTTATTTATTTATTTCCTTGTATAGATTTATAGATTGATTTGATTATCCTTGATGAAGGTTGTAAATTGATTTGATTACCCTTAATTAGGGATTGTATATTGATTAGATTACCCTTGATTTGGGTATTGTGTAATTATAAAATCTCATACGAGCCTCCCATTGAGGTATCGGTTTTCTCTCCACCTTTGGTTTATTCTTCTTCCTATCGAAGCTCTTTTTAGCCATAAACCTTCATATTCTCACTTGCGTGTTTTTGGTTGTTTATGCTTTGTCCATCTTCCACCTACAGAGCGCACTAAGTTGTCACCCCAGGCTGCCAAATGTCTCTTCCTAGGTTACAGTTCTGAACACAAGAGATTTCTATGTTATGATCCCTCTGAGAAACGCATGCGGATATCTCGTAATGTGATCTTTTTAGAACACATTCCCTTCTTTTCTTTGCGTCTCCAAACTCATCCTGTTGCTGTCTCTTATTTGCCACACTTCCCTGTGACAACTTCTTCCAAACCACCAATTACCAATGTCTATGTCCGGCGAAACAAGACTCCTCCTGTGGGGCCTCCTTCTCCCTGATCCTATTCCCATGCTGCCTCCTGTACCCTCAGGTATTAATACTTCCTCTACTAATATCCAACCCCTGCGACGATCTAGTCGTCCTTCGGTTGCTCCTGACAGATATGGCTTCCCTGCTCTTTTCACTTCTTTGGATAGTGCTCCTATACCCACCTCTTATTCACAGGCTTCGAAGATTGCATACTGGCAGGATGCTATGACTGAGGAATTGTTGGCTCTTGAGGCAAACCATACATGGGACTTGGTACCGACACCTGACAAAGCCTCTATCATTGGCAGTAAGTGGATCTTCTCTGTCAAGGTTAACTCTGATGGGAGTTTGGATCGCTACAAAGCACGATTGGTTGCACAGGGTTACAAGCAGGAGTATGGCATTGATTATGAGGAAACATTTGCTCTAGTGGCTAAAATGACCACAGTTCGTACTCTTCTTTGTGTAGCTGCAGCTCGCAATTGGCCTCTGTGGCAGATGGATGTCAAAAATGCTTTTCTTCATGGCGACTTGAAAGAGACTGTCTATTTAAAACCTCCTCCTGGCTATGCTTGTCCTCCTCAGCATGTTTGCAAGTTGCGCAAATCTCTTTATGGACTTAAGCAGGCTCCCAGGGCTTGGTTTGATAAATTCCGAGCCTGCTAGTCTTCAAGCTGGGTTTCGTCAGAGTCATTCTGATAGTTCTCTCTTTCTTAGATGGACACCAAAGGGTTACACATTCCTTTTAGTCTATGTTGATGATATGATTATCAGTGGCAATGATATTTCTGGTATTACGGATCTCAAGCATCATCTCACTCGCCACTTTAAAATGAAGGATCTCGGTCCTCTCACATATTTTCTCGGGCTTGAGTTTTCGCGTACTAAGTCGGGCATTCGGATACATCAGCGTAAATATGCTTCTGATTTGATCACCTCCGCCAGACTTGATGATGCTCATACTGTTGATACGCCAATGGAATTAAATAGTAAACTCAGTGCAGAGGATGGTCCCCTCATGGATGATCCATCTATTTTCCGTCGGATTGTTGGTAGTTTGCTCTACTTAACTATGACTCGCCCTGATATTTCTCATGCGGTGCATACGGTTAGCCAATTTATGAGCAATCCTCATAAACCTCACCTTGCTGCTGCTTTGCGCATTCTCCGCTATGTTAAAGGCACTCCCAGTCATGGTCTCTTCTATCCGTCTAATACTTCTCTACGCTTATCACGTATGCCGATGCCGACTGGGCTGGTTGCCCTGATTCCCGGCGCTCTACCACTGGCTGGTGCATGTTTCTTGGCGACTCTCTGATTTCATGGAAGTCCAAGAAACAAACCACTGTATCCAAATCTTCTGCTGAGGCTGAATATCGGGCAATGTCGTCTGCAAGTGCAGAAATCATCTGGCTCCGCCGTCTTCTTTGTGAATTTGGTATTATTGTTAATATGCCTACACCTCTTCATGGAGATAATACCAGTGCTACTAGAATTGCTAATAATCCAGTCTTTCATGAACGGACGAAGCACATTGAGATTGATTGTCACTTCATCCGTCAGCATGTTGTCACTGAGAAGATCACCTTGCCTCATGTTTCTACTCATGACCAGTTGGCAGATATCTTCACAAAAGCTCTTCCTAAGCCACGCCATCATGAACTTACTAGCAAATTGTTGTTTTTTGCATTACCACATCAATTTGAGGGGGAGTGTAAAAAATAATGTGACTTAGGCCCACTAGGCCCAGCCCAAGGCCCGTCAGAGCTTATATAACAAGGCCCGTCAGAGCTTGTATATAACTGTATCTTGAGTTATCTCTTATTTATTTATTTCCTTGTATAGATTTATAGATTGATTTGATTATCCTTGATGAAGGTTGTAAATTGATTTGATTACCCTTAATTAGGGATTGTATATTGATTAGATTACCCTTGATTTGGGTATTGTGTAATTATAAAATCTCATACGAGCCTCCCATTGAGGTATCGGTTTTCTCTCCACCTTTGGTTTATTCTTCTTCCTATCTTTACATATCATTTCATTCAACTCTTGGTATCTCTGGTAAAAATCTCTCTCTCATTAGTATTTTGATTTTGGTGCCTTCAATCATATGACATCATCATCAAAAAACTTCTCGACAATTAAACCATATGATGGACGGATTCAGGTCCATGCTACTAATGGTACCACAATACCAATTACCTCTGTTAGTGGTATTTCTCATTCTCTACCCTTACATGATGTTTTCTTTTCCCCAACTCTTTCTGCAAATTTAATCTCTGTCGATCAATTGGTTGATGATAACTGCAATGTTTCTTTTTCCTCCTATGGTTGTGTTGTGTAGGCTCAGGAGACGGGGAAGGTGATCGCGAAGGGGCCTAAGTGTGTGCGTTTGTTTCCTCTTCACATAGTAACACCGAATCCAGATATGTCTGTGTTTGCTTTATCAGTTGTCTCTAAGAATAATGTGCAGTTGTGGCACAATAGATTAGGCCATCCCAATTCCACAGTTTTGTTATCTTTGTTCAAATCTGGTCATATTAATAAAATGAAGTTTTTATCATCCAATGTTGCTCTTGATTGCACCACTTGTAAGATGAGAAAGAGTAAAACTTTGCCTTTTCCATTACGTGTTTCTTCTGCTACCAAATGTTTTGATTTAGTACATAGTGATGTTTGGGGTGTTGCACCAATTGTTTCTCATTCACAGTATAAGTATTTTGTGACTTTCATTGATGATTATAGCCGTTTTACATGGGTTTATTTTCTACATGCCAAATCTGAGGTCTTTGATGTGTTTAAAAGATTCTTGAATTATGTTCAAAATCAATTTTCAACATGTATTAAGGTTCTTCGTACAGACTCGGGGGGGGAATGGGGGAATATGTGTCCGCACAATTTCAAACATTTTTACAAGAAAAAGGGATTTTATCCCAACGGACTTGTCCCTACACTCCCCAACAGAATGGTGCTGCAGAAAGGAAAAATCGCCATCTTTTAGACATGGTCAGGTGTTTATTATTAGAATCCTCCGTTCCACCTCGATTTTGGGTAGAAGCTTTAACCACTGCAACTCATATCCTCAACCGCCTTCCTTATCCAAAACTTCAAAACACATCTCCACATTTCCGTCTTTTTAAAACTGAACCACAATACACACACTTACACACTTTTGGTTGTGTTTGTTTTGTTCATCGTCCCACACATGAACGTTCAAAATTATCCACACAATCTGCAAAATGTGCCTTTCTTGGTTATGCTTCCCAACAAAAAGGTTTTATTTGTTATGACCCCATCTCCAAGCGTATTCGGACTTCTAGAAATGTTGTCTTCTTTGAACACCAGTACCTATTTCAGACTTATCCTGATTCATCTCCAGAACTCTCCTTTTCTAAAGTACCATCCTTTGATGATGAATGCCTTCCTTCACCTCTGCGATTTCATCCGGACAAGGTGTATGCTCGTCGACAAGGAACAAATGCCACCACTTTACCTCTTTTGCAAGAATCGGCCCCGAATCCTGCTCCAGCATGAGATTCCCCTCCACTTGCTATTCGTCGTTCTTCTCGTCTCTCTCGCCCACCAGATCGATATGGTTTTTCTCATTCTTAATATTTCGCTACTTTGTCATCTGTTTCCATTCCTACTTCTTATTCACAAGCAGCAAAGCAGGACTGCTGGAGACAGGCTACGGAAGAAGAACTTAATGCTCTACAGCAGAACCAAACATGGGTTGTTGTTCCATGCCCAGCCTCGGTTAAACCTATTGGGAGTAAATGGGTTTACTCTATCAAATTGAAGGCAGATGGTACTTTGGATAGATACAAGGCAAGACTTGTGGCCCTTGGCAACAGACAGAAATATGGCATCGACTACGAAGAAACTTTTGCGCCTATTGCAAAGATGACCACAATTCGCACCATCCTTGCCATAGCTGCATCTCAATCCTGGCCCCTTTTCCAATTTGATGTGAAAAACGCTTTTCTTCATGGTGATCTTAAAGAGGAAGTTTACATGCGACTGCCTCAAGGTTTTTCAAAACCATCCGAAGGACAAGTTGCTCTTTTGAAACGGTCCTTGTATGGGCTAAAACAAGCACCCAGAGCATGGTTTGACAAATTCAAGGATGCTTTACTCAAGTTGCAGTTTCAACAAAGTCCTTCTGATCCATCATTGTTTTTGCATCAGAAATCTACCGAAATCACCATTCTTCTAGTCTATGTAGATGATATCATAATCACTGGCACAGATACAGCCATGATTCAAGATCTACAATTTTCTCTGCATCAATCTTTTCAAATGAAGGATCTGGGTCCTCTGCAATACTTTTTGGGATTGGAAGTTCATCACTATGAGAAGGGGTTGGTTTTACATCAACATAAGTATACTATGGATTTAATTGAATCAGCAGGCCTGTCAACCTCCACACTAGTGGATACTCCTCTGGAACTGAATCTTAAACTCCATAGTGACAGTGGTGATCTCCTTCCTGATCCGACATATTATCGACAGCTTGTCGGTAGTCTCATATATTTAACTACTACTCGGCCTGACATCAGTTATGCAGTTAACTTGATGAGTCAGTATATGACCAAACCCCATCATCTCCATTTAGCAGTTGTTTGATGCATTCTTCGTTATCTTCTTGGCACTTCTCACAGAGGCTTTCCTGTTGGCTCTCTAATGACATTGACTACCTATTCTGATCCGATTAGGCAGGTTGCCCTGATACTCGTCGTTCCACAACGGGCTGGTGCATGTTTTAGGTGATGCTCTTATTTCATGGAAAGTGAAAAAACAGGACAAAGTGTCTAAATCATCAAGTGAGGCAGAATACCGGGCCATGTCTGCCGCATGCTCCGAAATTATATGGCTTCGTGGACTTCTTGAGGAACTTTGCTTCTCCCAAACCTCTCCCACACCATTACATGCGGATAACACCAGTGCCATTCGGATTACTGAAAATCCAGTGTTTCATGAGATAACTAAACACATCGAGGTTGCTTGTCATTTTATCCGGGATGAATATCTCCGTGATGTTATTTCTCTACCGTTTATCTCCTCAAGCCTCCAAGTTGCTGATATTTTTACAAAAGCACTTCCTCGACCACGTCATCAATTTTTGACAGACAAATTGATGCTGGTTGATTCATCGGCATCAATTTGAGGGGGGGGGGGGTGTTAATGAGGCCCAATCTCACAAGCCTAGTTAGGCCCAGTCATTGTATTTTAGTCAAAGCACACCTGTACATACTTAGTTTGTTAGCTAATCTTTAGGATCTAGATTTGATTAGATATTGTTAATTGGCTGTAATTAGGGCATTCAGCCCCTACTTATATGAAACACAGTCGTCCCTCAAAGGGCACGTCATTCAGCATATGTTTCTGTTGCGTCTCTCACATTGACATAAATAACCTTATGGTTAGCCAGATGGTTGATGAGGTTATATTTTCCTCAAGGAATATCGGACCAATGGGCATAACTAATTCTTGATTAAAAAAAATCTCTTTGGAGCATAAACATAACAGACTAGAGAAACATGCAGTGAGCTTGACAATAGAAGGTTAAAAACAGATGAAAGCATGCCTCAACTATAAAAGAGTAAGAAGAGGAAAAATGTACCCACCACCTTAATTTATGGAAAGACAAACCATAGGTAAGCATTGAGGGAAAAGCAAAGGATATTTAGTTTGACTGAATAAAATGCATTTGTCACAAATTCATACCAATTCACAGAATAGTTCAAATTTTTATGTAAAATGTTTATTGATGGTGTTAACCAGGGAAAAGTAAAGGATATTTAATTGTCTTTCATTTTATCCAATGTCAACGAATTAAACCATGGATTTCTTCACCATTTTAACTCTGTGTATAGGTTAAGGCATGTACAGCATGTATTCCTTCTAAATATGTTGCATGTTAGTCTGAGGTTTCAGTTTTAAGGGGCTCCCAACCCTCATTTCTAGCCAATGCAAGCATTTCTTTCCAGCTTCCACCTTCAGGTCTGTGCTTTTCAGCATTCCAAAACTCAGACTCAACAAGGGGACTGTTTGTTATTCTACCTATAAGAAAACAAGAAGATCGGTCATTATATCATGTTTTTAATCGGACATTGTACCATCCAATATAAGAATTGGCCAAGTCTCAAATGCTCTGTTGGCACTCATGAATACATGCAAAAGCATCTTCAACAATCAAATGTAGATTGTTGAGACCACAGCAAAGAAACTGAAAAGGAATTCAGTGACGAGTGTCCAAAAACCTATTGTCAAAAATCAACTTTGAAACATAGGAAGCTCAATTTAGTAAAGACATTTTCCGTAGAGATCTGACCTTGTCATATTTCTTCATGATCTTGGAGAATGCCAGAAGATTCAGAAAGCTGTTGCATCCATAACCATAATTCTCATAAATTTATCAAAAATAAGCCATCCAAAATAGAATGTACCAATCTAGACCAATGCTACAAGCTGGAGACTTTTGAAAGGTTCCGAGACCCACACGATACCTATAGCTTTTCAGAAGACGAAGCTTTTGGTAGAATTCAGCAAATGCCCGCTTCAACTGTTCTTCAGCTTTTCTCAGCTCCTCTTTGCTGAAACTTAGTTCTTTACATTTTGAATCCATCAGCATGCCTTTTATGGTTGAGCGAGGAGTGTCCAGTGAGACATTGATCTTCACATGGTCAAGGACTTCTACTGGGGCAGGTTTAGAGGACTTCGTGTGTGGCTTTTTTTGGGGAGCACTTTTATGGTTGTGGGGCTCGTCCACATCAATGACACCCTCCTCCGTTATTTCTCTTAGAGACCCTTCGCTGCTCATCTCAACTTCTTGTATTACGTCCATGCGTGCTGCTTTTTCTACACAATAAAACAATGACTTTACAACTCTGATGCTGAAGCTGGGTATCACAATCTTTAAGCCTTTCACCACATCATTGAATGGTTTTATACAATAATTTTGTACGACAGCTCGTGTAATCTACTTGATTGGCGTCTATTTTCCATTTTGAAAACTTGCAATTTTAATCTGAACTCACAAGAGTCAAAAGTGGGATGCAACCACATACCACATATATATATATATATAATTAGATACATACCACATATATATATATATATATATATATAATTAGATAGATAGATTGTGTCTAGTTCACAAGCTGCAATCAGATTTAACAAGGCCGTGAGTAGCAGTCTGTATCTGTCAAATAATTGCAGTCATGTTTCACCGAACCCATGTACACCGGGACAGGGAAATGCATTGCAAACAAAACAATGAATTCAAATTTCAACATATATACAATCATTCATATTAGGATGCAACTGCTTTTGTGCTGTACATCGAAGGGCTCAATTGTCCTAGAACACCCTCCAATCCATTAATGAGCTATGATGCCAAGATAGGCGGCCAATGGATACAGCAGGGACCCACCTGCCACGGATATGGCTGGGGGAGACGGATTTTACACTATAAAAGCAAAGAATTGGTCTCCCAGAGGTTGGCTGGCTAGCTGGCTGGCTTTCCATGAGTGGGATGTGCGGAAGTTCAATATGGGGACAAGCGATTGATTGATAATTGGAGCTGTGAAAATTTGAATTTTTATTCTTCAACTCTTAAAAGTATAGGAAGCTGATGGTGGATGAAGGATGCCCAAGGCCATGGGGCCATGCCACCGGAAAAAAACAAAGGATTTTCATTTTTTTTAAGTAGACTGCCTGCGGCAGCTATTACACACATGCCAGCCCCCAACTTCAACGTGGGGCTCACATGATGAAAATCGGTAGCATTCATTTGAATAGCCATCTGTGTGGGACATTTTCCAGCCACCTCGACCAGGTGCTCCACTTCGGCAAACAGTGCCAAATCGCCAACCGACCTCGGTCATTCCCGACCTCGGCATGACGTCTCGGCCTCGGTCACACATCTAGGCAATGGTGCCAAAGAGCTAGCCAAAACAGACACTGACAGCTGTATCTCTATGGAGACTCCACCACGTTACAAAACGTGCGACAAGACAAGGAAACCACCCATAATCCCTGACAGAGCGGCTTCAATGACTCCCAAGGCACCAGAGTAAGGCCCGATGAGACAAGACAAGCTCAGATGGGACAGCAGTTAAAAAAAGGTGGGCTACAATGGGACAGCATCTCTCAAGTGCCCATCCCCAAAGTCAACATCTCCCTGCCTATAAATGCAAGGTGCAAATCCAACCCAGGTATGGATTATGGCATACACACGCCCAAAACTCTCTCTTTCTTCTCCATCTCCATCCTACTGTCGAGTTGTTGAACTGACTTAGACATCGTAGAGCCTTGCGCTAATGGTAACCAGGGTCCTCTGACCTGCTGTTCTTCCTCTCCCCTTTCAAGTTTGAGGCAGCGGTTCTTCCCAAGGAGCTTCACCTCCACCCCAATGAGCCAGCGAGTTTTCGTGCACTTACACCATCCCATGATATATCGTCCGTTCAAGGCTTCAAGCACCTAATGATTCATGCCACATAGCATGCATTAACATTTTTTACAATCTTGTAATCAACCTAATCTTACAGTGGGGCCTATTTCTATTAAAGTAAAATCACTAGAGTAGATGAGATTCGATTCATAGTCCAGATTATTTCCATGTGGGTCCTACAATGAGTACCCCCTGCATTGTGTGATAACGGGTCTTTCTTCAAATTTTCTGCCGCCCCTTCTATGCGTTAGCGTTTGAGTCACGTCTTCTAAAAATGTGAAACGAATTGTTTGCACGTTTGGCATTTTACTTTTAAAATAAAGTGGAGTGAAGTGAAATAAAAAGTATGAATAAAATATGTAGTGGGTTATGATGGTATTTTGTTTTTAGTTGTTTGGGATGAAATATTATTGACTTTTGGTATGGGAAATGGAGTTTTTTTATCTTTTAGTTAATAAATGTAGTTGATTTTTGACTTTTTGTTGGAAAAGTTGAAGGGAATTTTGGTAAAAAGTGCTTTTGATTTGATGTGTAAGATGACTTAACTTGACCTGACTTTACTCGTGAAATTACTTGGTAACTTGACTAGTAAAGTCAAGTAAAGTTAAGTCATCCTAAACATCACATCAAAAGCATTTTTTCTCAAAACTCCCTCCAACTTTTCCAACAAAAAGTCAAAAAATAACTACATTTATTAACTAAAAGACAAAAAAAAAAACTTCATTTTTCATACCAAAAGTCAACAAAATTCCATCCCAAACAACTAAAAATAAATTATCATCATAACCCACTACATATTTTATTCATACTTTTCATTTTACTTCACTCCACTTGACTTTAATAGTAAAATGCCAAACGGGCCAGGCTAGTTTGGTATTTCTACTTGTAAAGTCAAGTAGAGTAATATCAAAAAGTCACTTATATTTTATTCATACTCTCTCCAACTTTTCCAACAAAAAGTCAAAAAAACAACAACAATTACCCACTAAAAGATTAAAAAACTTCATTTTCCATACCAAAAGTCGACAATATTCTATCCCCAACGACTAAAAATAAAATACCATCATAACTCACTATATTTTTTATTCATACTTTTTATTTTACTTCACTCCACTTGATTTTAAAACTAAAGTGCCAAACTGACCAGGCTCTGTCCGGTAGACTTGTACTAATTTATTATTAATCAATAGACGGACTTAAAAATAGAAGATGAATTGACATTGACAGGACGATCCTCCACCACATCCATCGTTTAATTTAGGCAGGTAAGGCAATTAAAAACAAGAAAAGACAAAAAAAAAAAAACATAATAATAATAAAGGGAAAAGATCCCAGAGGCAAATAACTGCAGCGGCAGCCTGCAGGAATGGGGTTGTGGGCTCATGGGCCCACTTAGATGTTGAGGATTGGCTTGGATCTACGGAAAGTGTTGAGAACGGCGAACCCACCCACCCACCCACATCCATCAATCAATCAAATGCAGTAAAAATAGGGGGTAATAAATTATATATAAAAAAAAAAAGCTTCCGACTTTCTTACCCAACCTGGCGGTGGTGGTGGGTTTGGGGAGCAGATCGGGAGTGGTGTTGCTGCTGTTTGGTGAAAGCGAACTAGCGAGGAACCCCTGATGGTAGCGGCTGGGGTTCTCGACCCTGAGGCGGAAGGCGATGAGGGCGTTCATCTGCCTGGTGAGGGTGTCGGCCTCGGCCATCACCTCCTGGACCTTGGACATGTAGAAGGAGTTGGCCTTGTTGAACTCGTCGTCCAGCCTCTTGAAGTACACCGTCTCGTACTCCCCTCCCTCGTCCGACGCCATAAAAAACATCGTCTCGTACCTTTCTGATGATCTCACCCCATCCCCATCCGCAGCAGCGCTATTCACCAAAATCACCTGCTCCTCCCCTCCTCCTCCTCTCAGATTGCTGTACCTCCGGGTCAGCCCGCTGAAGGCGCGATACATTGTCATCTTCCTCTTCAACCCTCCGCCGCCGCCTCCGGCAGCAGGAGAAGGTGGAATCCTCTGCTGCCTGTAGCGGAGGATGCCCTTCAAGATATTCTTGAGCATGTTGTAGTCCATGTAAGCTTGCTGCCACTCTGGCACCATCTGTGCCGCGAATTCCTTCCCAAACTTCATCTCTCTTATTCTCCTCCTCCTCCTCCAGATGGTGCAGATATGTTAGGAAGGATAAGAAGATGATGCTACTAAAAGCTAATCTGTTTTTTCCCCTCTCTCTTTCTTCTAATAATAGAAGAGGAAACACAGCTTTAAGCTGTGACTGTGACGCAGATGGAATGAGAGATATTTAAAACACCTTCACACCGCGTCCGAGTATTCTGAGCAGCTGGTGAGGAGAAGGAAATAGAAAACGCGAGGTTCATAAAACATGTGTTACTGTTTTGAATTGAAATGTAAAAGAAAACGAGGGTTGAAAAATCAAAAGATAGCCCCGCCCCCGCCAAACAGAAAGTATTATTGTGCCCTTTCCAATGCTCTTCGTTTTGGTACATCCACTTCTTCTTTATTATATTATCTACTAAAAAGGAATACACTGTGCCAACAACCGACCGGGGTAATTAACTATATGTCGAGTGAAAGCTACGGCCGCCTTGCATGTCCCGGCGGCGTAACTAAGATTTTATTTAGAGTCCTGCTATTTGAACACAAAAATTTTTCTTTTCCCACACACACACTTTTTTAAAAAAAAAAAAAAAATATGAAATGACCTCTTTGCCCATCCTCTTCCTTTCTATTTCCCCACCTCCCCCTTTCACCTCCAGATCCGGCCACCACCGCGCCGGCGCCGGCCGAAGTCTTCCCCTTCTCTCTCCCTCTCCTCCTCCCTCTCCCTTTCCCTCCCCACTGTTTTCTCCCTCTCCCTCCCCAACTGTTTCTCTCTTTCCTCCTCCCTTACCCTCCCCTCCCCCCCCCCACCTCCCCCTTTCACCTCCGGATCCGGCCAGCACCGGCGCCGGCGCCGCCGAACTCCCCCTCTTCTCTCTCCCTCTCCCTCTCCCTTTCTCTCCCCACTGTTTTCCCTCTCCCTCCCCCACTGTTTTCTCCCTCTCCCTTTCTCTCCCCACTGTTTCTCCCTCCCCTCCCCCACTGTTTTCTCCCTCTTCCCTTTCTCTCCCCACTGTTTTCTCCCTCTCCCACCCTCTCCCTCCCCCACTGTTCTCTCCCCCTTCTCCCGGTTTCTCCCTCCCTCTCCTTCTTTCTCTCCCTTCTCCCCGCCTCTCCCTCTCCCTTCCCTTTCCCCCCGTCGGCAGCAGCAGATCGGCATCTCTGCTGCTGCCGACGGGGGAAAGGAAGGAGGGGAGAGGCGGGGAGAAGGGAGGAAAGAAGGAGAGGGAGTGAGAGACCGGGAGAAGGGGGAGAGAACAGTGGGGAGGGAGAGGGTTGGAGAGGGAGAGAAAGGGGAGAGGGAGAAAACAGTGGGGAGGGAGAGGGAGAAACAGTGGGGAGAGAAAGGGAGAGGGAGAGGGAGAGAGAAGAGGGGGAGTTCGGCCGCGCCGGCGCCGGTGCTGGCCGGATCGGAGGGTGAAAGGGGAGGTGGGGGGGGAGGGGAGGGGAAGGGAGGAGGCAAGAGAGAAAACAGTGGGGGGAGGGGAGAGGGAGAAACAGTGGGGAGGGAAAGGGAGAGGGAGGGAGGAGAGGGGGAGAGAGACTGGCGGAAGATTTCGCGCCGGCGCCGTCGCCGGCGCCGGTGTGGTGGCCGGAGCTGGAGGTGACAGGGGGAGGTGGGGAACTAGAAAGGAGAGGATGGGCAAGAGGGTCATTTCATATTTTTTTTTTTTTTTTTTTTAAACCGTGGGTGTATGTGGGAAAGCCAATCTTGTTCAAATAGCAGGACTCTTTTATTTAGGTGCGGCTAAACTTTTGTGAGCATCACGAACATCAAGTCATGGTCCAAAAAAAAAATCTTTCAAATAAAAGGAAAGAAGAAGAAATAAATAGTTAAAATTTAATTTCTATAATTGTTTTGCTACCTGCTTTCCTAAAAAAAAAAAAAAGGCAAACTCATGCAGAGGAGGATTTGAATGATTGGGAATGACAATAACAAGATGCAGTCACACCACCACTATGGATTATGAAATTGAAGAAAAATCTAGTCCATTCAAAATGCCCACCTAATCTCACCAAATCAATGCTCTCGAAGGTTGAGGGTTCGAAATTGTGCTACCACACTAGGACCATATGAGAATTTATCCGGCTCCCCTAAGCCGAAAGAGAATGGCCTAGCACAAGGGGTTGGGACACCCTCCGTTATAAAAAAAAAAAAAAAAAAAACTCACCAAATCAAGAAAATCTATATCTCACACATAACACATACAAAACAAATAAGAATTTCATATACTTATGCCATTTTAATAATCTACAAATCACTCTCCTATGAAACAAACACACCATTTACCCTTTAAATATTAATATCTCCTTTTCCAATCCCCCAATTCCCATCTCTTTCTATATTATTCGTTCTCTTTATAAAGTAACCTTTTCTTTTCTAACAACCAATTCTTATTTAACTTATTTCTATATATTTATGAAAGTTGCACTTATCTACTAGAATGGATGCTAGTTTCCACAAACCAATGCACAGCGAAAGTAAAGACTAAATAAAAGCAAACTAGCAATCAAATCTACCAATCACATACCAAAAGAAGACATACACAATTTTAACGTGGAAACCCTATGCAGGGAGAAAAACCACGATCAGATAAACCAATCACTACTGAACGATTACAAGATATACTCACAGCTTCCTTTTTTCAGTCAGTACGTCGACCTAAAGACTGATTGTTCTTGCACAACTCTTCACTGCCATGACTACTCGCCACGCATCGCTTCCCCTACTTGATCCTCCAACAATCACCTTAAGAATCAAGATGAACAAATCTTCTATAAGGAAGTAGAAGCTTCAAACATTCTAGAGCAAATCTTCGACCCAATCTCTCAAAGATAGCTCTAGAGCAAGGAATCTCTCTTAGGATTTTCTCACCTTAGAACAAGAGAGAGCAACTTATTGTCTTTTTTAGGGTTGAGAGAATCACCCTTTATATAGCTCAAACTTCGTGCAAGACTTTTAATCATAATGCAATCAGAATAGCAACTCAACACAAACTCTAAATAAGAGTTCGAATCAAACTGGGCGACATTACCATGCTTGCTATAGTGAGCAGGGTCCTCGCTATAGTGAGGCCATTCTCCGTCCCGAGTTCGCTGGCCATGTTCGCTATAGCCAACTAAATCTTGGCTATAGCCGGTGAGTGTTCTGGAAATTGACTTCTTTGCTCCAAAACACTTCAATTTTCTCTTCAAATTTTCCGGCGACTCAAAGACAGTCCGTTCTAAAAGAAATAAAAAAATACAACTCAAATGAACCAAGAGTTTTATCCAACCCATGAATTAGCCTGCACAATAAAATCCCTAACAATTTCATTTCCAACTTATCTGAGGATTTAGCTCAAAATAGATCGGAATAGATAAACATAATTCATGTAACCGATCCCAATATAGTTGGGACAAGGTTTTGATGATGATTATGATAATATTTCATTTCCAACTTCTCCGATAAAACAGAAGCTAGCTCGGACATATGACTCTCTGTGTCCTACAATGTATCTTTTTTACTCACCTTTCTTGCAAGACTGCAATACAAGACTGCTCAAAGATACTACAATACTCCAATACGTGGCAAGGTTGCAATACAACAATGCACAATCTTCTAGAAGAAAACAAAGAAAAAGAAAAGCTCAATCAAGACTCCAATACGTGACTAGACTACACAATACAAGACTGCAAGAGGTGGGGCAGATGTGTTAAAACATGTGGGGCATCGCCAAGGGCCCATTAGATGGTTTAGGGAATTTCTCCATCCCATTTGGGGCGGTCGCCCTAGATGGTTGTCATATGGGTCCGCCCTTGCATGGGCCTATAATACTTCAGCCCAACCCTATCATTTGGATATGGAAGAGTAAAGTGAAGTTAAATGGACCCTAACAATTTAAAATTTTAACTCTACCTTGTTTGCATGAGTCTGACCCGATAGATGAGTAATGTTGTCGGCCACATGTAATTCATTTCACTTCAACTCTAAATATTTTCATTTCCTTGAGTAAAAGTGGATTATACTCCAAACCTTTAACTTCACAATGAGCATCCAAATGTAGTGAAGTAAAGTATTTAGCCTAACTAGTTAAGCTAAACCAATATCAAACAATCAACCACAAGAGAAGGAGACACGAGATTTTTACGTGGAAAACCCTACTTGGGAAAAAACCACGGGCCTTACCGTATAGACCACAGACAACCAAGCATTATATAAACGTAAGTCATAAAAACTCACATTACCCTGTCTAGTTGCAACTCAACTTAAGGACTGCGATGATCTTGCCGACGCCTCGTCATACACCTTCAAGGTAAATCTACTGCAAGAGAGTAGATAAGAAGATCTCCAAGGCTTGAAGCTTTAGCTCTGCAACAATGGATGCTTTGGAGAAGATGATGGATCTCTCAAAGGGTTATAGGTTTAGAATGAGAGAGAAATTCCAGAGGGAGCCCTAGGTTAGAGAGAGAATGACTTTAAGTAGGTTTTGGTTTATGGTCAGCAAGCCAATAGAGTTTGGAATGGATTGGGAAACAAGTTAGGAAAGATTTCCAATTAATCCTCTAATTCCGTGCTTCGGGCGCTCGAGCGGTTGTGAGAATCTGCTCGAGCACCTGGATTTTACATCCAGTTATTTGTGCATTTCGGTGTCAGGCTCGAGCGTAGAAGGAAGGAGCTTAAACATATGGGGCCTCTGTCCAGGTACGCTCGAGTGGGTATTAGCATCCGCTCGAGCGCCCAGTGTATTTTCAACCTCCTTGATTTTTCTTCTCAAAACTTTGATCTGGACAATCCAACTATAAAATACATGATAAAATGTGAATACCTATTTTGTCCATAACCCAATGAATTTTCCCACACTCAATTTCCCTACCCCTACCCACCTTGATTTGCAGGCATCATTGCGTGCCGGTTGGTGGAGTGGCATGACCACATGAGGCCTAGATTTGCTCCCATGTCTTATGTTCAAAACCACCACAGATGTCATCAGTGCGTTTGTGGGTTTAGCGCCTTAGCAGGCACAACCCATGGAATTAGTCTTGTTCGGTCAAAGACCTCAAGGAGACCCACATCATCAAACCTAAATTTCTAAATTCTAGTACACAACTTTACTTTAAACGGCAGCACTAGCATAATCACTGTAACTACTAATACAATAACCATAATTACATAATCAAAAGAGCCATTAAAAAAGATTTACATAATCAAAAGAAAAGTAACTTTAATTTCAAAATTGTGGTGGTGTGTTGGTCCTTTAAATAGTTTTCTTTTGGGCTGGCATATTTTCTATACATGGCTTCAACAGTCAAAATTCTCCAAGAAGATCGCACTTCTGTGTTCCATCCATGTCGTCAAGGCCTCTTGTAACCTACTCATCGTTTTCATCATCTGTATCATAGTTGAAAGGAAGGGGAACTGATTTGAATGCACGATATTTTCCAACATTGTTCAAGTGCTCATTCTCTAACCTGATCAATGAATAGTCCATCCAACCATTATGAGAAACATAAAACAATGCAGCAGACATTTGAAAACTTCATGCCCAGAATGATACCTTTCAAGAAATTAAGAACTAAACATTGCTTGATCTTCTCGAGTGAATTCACATTGAATATACCATTTTCATACACAAAAGAATGTCAGACATTATTTGCATGCTATTTCAGGCACCCCAAATGGATGTATCTGCTAGCACCCAAATACAGCAGGCCTACAGGTCGGTAAATTCTTCTTTATTTCTTTTTTTTTTCTTCTTTATTTTTTTTCCTTTACACCTATCTATACAAGGTGGATCAAACTAGGCTAATCTGAATTAGAAACACTGATTTTACATGAAAGGAAAATTAAGGAAAATAGACCTATGATTTAGTACTGTGAGCTAAGTTGATCAGTGAGTTTTAAAACATTTAACTCAGCACCTAAAATGTAACTGACCTGAAGAAATTCCAAATACCACGCCGTATTATCTCCAGACAGGCAAAAGTCGCAAGTAATGCCTTTATGTGTAGGAAGGACACTTGAAACCCCAACACTGATTGCAGCCAAGCAAATCTTAGTAGGATATTCAACACCTGCATTCAGCAGGAAACATTCAACACATTGAAGTCTAGAATACCCAGATGCTACAGTTTAAGCTTCTTCCTATACCATGGCTGCAAAGTATACACTTTTGCGAGAAACAAGGAGTTTGTCTCTCAACCAACGGTTTTTCGAATTCTTTTGCAGAAGCCCCCAGTCCATTACAATGTCCCAGTATATACTGACAATGATGACAATGGTTGAACTGATTCCAGCCATGACCCGCCAATGCATTCCCTTGTGCGTATCACAAGCAGTCCTCATAACAACAGCAATAATAGTTGCAAAGTATTTCAGTCCATTGTATCCCTGCACTGCATCGTTCTCTTCGAACATGCATCTGATGCACTGTAATTCACCATGAAAAATTGTTTCAATGTTTTCTAACCATCATTATTTTGGTCATTCAGAACATTTATTTGGTTGAAAATTAGGCACAGAAAGTACCCTAACAGAAACGGAAGAAATGATAAATTTCAGTTACAACTGTAATGTGTAAACAGATACCTGAAGGAAGCGAGCCAAGTATGGAATCACTGCTACTATAAAATAAAAAATGGTATAGACTGGATAGGTGCTGCAGTTGTCCTCCCTGCGTTTGAAGTTTTCCCAACCATAGTAGCAGATGTAGAATTCTAGACTCCTAATTGCCTGGACCTGAAACAACATGAAAGAGAATTTAAGTTTGTTTAAAGATCAGCATCCTGTTTTGGGTAGAGGTGATATTCTACACCAAAACATAAAATGTGAGATCTCCCTATAAGAAAAGGGATGCTTTCAGTCGAAATTTGAATATCAAATTGATCTAAGTGTTATTTGGTCCATTCACAATCCGTGGAGGTGTGATTTGATATGACAGTCAATCTTTTACACGAAGGTGATTCATGATGCAATTTTGATTACTTTCCACAACTTAAGTTAGTGTCCCCTTTAGTGGTCATCCTCCTTATATAATAACATCATTTAAATACTTTGTTTGGACCAAAAAAAAAAGGTTTTGTTACCTCACATTTAATTCCAGATTGACTTTAGGGCTATTTTGGCTTATTTCCCTTGAGAGTAACCCATCAGATTTTGTTGCAATAAACTGGTTTTTATCTTTCCTTTTTCCAATTTTTGAGGATATAAGAACCCATCCAATAAGAGATTCTACAACTGTGGTCATGCTAGTTTGAGGGTTGCATCCCACGTAAAAGCTAATTTTTAGGCTTTCATATTGAGGGTCTTACAAACAGATAAAAGTTAATTCGGAGGAAATCTGCCAGCTGAGCTTTTACAACATGTCGTTATGTTTCAGACACGTTGATATCAAAGTTTTTCTGAATTGACAATAGAACTATTTGATCACTGATAGGTATAGAATCTTTCTTAAAAAACAGAAATTTCTACGTAAGAAGAAATTAAAGGTGCATATTTATTACTTGCCTTGCGTGGCTCTATTGTGAGCCCCGGAGTCCACATCGACATAGAGAAAGTGATTGGGATTATTGTAGAGACAACCTGCTAGCTGTGAGTTGAACCATCAGGCAACCGTATGCTGGCCAAGGAACAACAGTTTTTCAGATATCAAACTCTCGGTTTTTCTTGAATTTGGCCAAATAGAACCTTATCAAACAAGCATGATGGAAGTTACGCAAATCATTCACCTAAGAAAAAAGGAAATATTTCTCTTCGCTAAGAAAGCAATCAAAGGTGACCTGAAAGGGAAATATATGCATCTGACATGGCGCTATCACTAGAGGTCGAACATGAGGATTTCCTGAAAATCGTGCTGTTATTGAACACGAGTTCTTATCCATTACATAGGTTTCTCGCATCTCAATTATGCAACGTCACAATGTACTATGAGCATATGATCCCAACTCGCCTATCATTTGGAAAAGACTGTTGTCTTGGGCAAAGAAAAAAGAAAAGTGAAAGAAAAACGTTGATCCTGAGTCACTTTGACTTGCATCCACCATCAAGAAATGAATTTGTTCATCAGCACCAATTTAACTGTTTTCTTATAAAGAATTTGTGAGTTGCCTCCAGCCAATCAAGGAAATCATCTCCACATAGACTTGCGTGATATTTCAAGATCTCAATCTTCATATTGAGATTCTTCTCATTGCGATCATCCAACCAACCTGTAGGCACTGATTATCTTGACAAAATTTTAGGTAAATGGGGATGAAATCGCTTTCTTCAAAATCCTCTTCTCCATTGTTATCAGATTCCAATGATTTATATCCATAGTCCTAAGTAAGACGACTCGTATCGATACAACGAATCTCATTTACAGATGAATTTTAGGATTAAGGTGTGAATCTTATTTGTCATTATCTTCTTTTTTCTTTAATCTTTTTTGGTTTTTTTCTTCATGAATACCTTCTTTAACTTCAAGAGATATCATAATGAGTTAGATTGATGGTTTGGATTTTATTTTACTTTTATATTTTAATTTAAGATAACAAAAAATAAATATATATTGATACTTAAGACTTATTTAACTATTTACACATATCATTTGTTTGTGATTTTGATTCTCAAAACGATGCTCCTCTCCACTATGAACTGATGGAGCCCTCCACACCACCTAATTGGAGAGTTGATGAGTCATAATTTGTGATTTTTGCTCCATGGATCCAAATCCTGCTCGGTCGAATCCATATACCCTTGTAAATCTTCCTATCAAACTGCACCTTATCCTTATCCCCGTCCTCTACCTCTGTCATTCTTTGTTGTCAAGAAGGCTGTAAATATATGACAGCACAATGAACTTTTGGTCCCTTTCTAGTAAGAATATAACTTGAAATGTGCAGGCTATGGAGTTATATATATCAAACTTTTGATTGTAGTGAAACTTTGGGAGAGAACAAAAGAATAGCACCCGTGACAAGGATCAAAGATTTTAGGGAATTTGTTTGGTTGGTTTGGGTTTTATTGGTCTGCAACAGAAGTCATTTTCCTATCAAGGCAACTATTGTAAAAGTTAAGAAAGAAAAGTAAATTTTCACACATCATTTTTATGGACTTTGATAATGCATATGATAAGGTATCGAAGCAATTGTTTGGTGGACATTGAGGAAAAAGGACATCATTGATGCATATATAAAAATCATACATGTATGAAGGGCAATAACAAACGTAAGAACTGTTTGTAGGTTCACATATGAGTTCTTTGTTGAAGCTGGTTGCACCAAAGATCAACTTTGTGGCCATATATATTGGCCTTGGTTATGGACAACTTAATGACAAATATCTAAGATGAAGTTTGTTGTGTAATACGTTGTTCACAGATGATGTAGTTCTACGTAGTCAAACAAAAAAGCTACTGAATGACAAGATAGAACTTTCGAGAATGCTGTTTGAGTCAATTGGGGGAAAAAATAGCAAATCTAAAACATATGGACTGAAATTTACTAGATCAGACAGTAGACAAGTTTTGATAGTCAAAATTGGAAACAGCTTAGTCATAGTGAGTAGATTTCGATATCTAGTAGCAATCATAGATCAAAATGGAAAGTTTTGAGTTAAATACAGAGAAAATAGGACCAGTGCATGGTGAGAGAGAAAATTAGGACAGCCACGTTTGAATCTGTCCTAGATTTCCAAAGAGCTGTATCCGTATTTGGGCATCATAAATTACTAGTCCAAGAAACTAGGAAAAGGGGAAAATCATTAAAAACATGGGTGAAGTAGCAAGGAAAGACAAGTCACAAAGAAAATGGCTACAAATAGGATCAAATGGAAGAGGATAGTCCAATGGCTACAAATAGGTTCAGCTTCTTCCTCTTCAGTTATCGATCTTCCTTAGATGTCTTTTCTTGCTTTCTCGAGTCTGTATACCCATATTGACGGGTTTCCTTCGCCCTCCCTACTGACTTGACTGGCTTGACATGACATGATAAATAGTGGTGCCTACTTTGCAGAGAAATGGAAGAGGAAAGTCCAGAAAGAAGGGATTAAGGCTATAAGAACAAGGATAATGATTCCAGAAATGGATAATTGGACTGGTCTGGGAGTCATATTACGAACACTTTGTTATGTGTGGAGCCTAATTACACCCGGGTCAGACTATTAACTCAAGCCCACTATCGCGGATCCAACTCTGTGGTGAGTTGGCTGGGGGGCAGCGCCCCTTGCCCAGGGGTTCGGGGGGCGGAGCCCCCAACCCGAAACAAGTGAGGTTATTTCAGTAATAATATTACGCTACGTCTTTATGTAACCCTAGCATAGCCGCCGGAGATACTGTATCTTGTATTCTCATTTTTTGCCTTTGAGCAAAGTGGAATCGGTGTGATCCGTGGACGTACCTCAATCTCGAGGGAACCATGTAAATCTGTGTCTTCTTTGTGTTGTTTGGTTGCATCTTTGTTCTTACTTTCCTAACAATTGGTATCAGAGCATAAGGTTCGAGTGGGAGCCATGGCAGAAGAAGGAAAGTTAAAGATCTAGAGGTTTGACGGAACGAACTTCGCTTTCTGGAAGATGCGGATAAAGGATTATTTCTATCAGAAGGATCTCTATCTTCCTCTGGAAGGAAAAACGAAGAAGCCTGAGAAGATGAACAATGATGAATGGGCGATTCTCGACAGGAAGGCGTTAGGAACGATTCGACAGTCGCTGACAAGATCTGTTGTGTTCAACATTCAAAAGGAGAATACGACGGTGGGTTTAATGGAAGCCCTAGCGAAACTGTACAAAAATCCTTCCGCATCAAACAAGGTTTCTCTTATGAGGAAGTTGTTCAATTTGAAGATGGTCAAGGACGGAAATGTGAATGAACATCTAAACTAGTTCAACTCGTTAACGGGACAATTGGAGTCGGTAGGCATCAATTTTGACAATGAAGTCAGAGCGCTCCTAGTTTTATCCAGTTTGCCAGACAGAGGAAGATCTGGTGATAGCGGTGAGCAACTCTTCAGGGACAGAGAAACTGAAGTATGAGAATTTTGTCAGTACCATCTTGAGCGAGGAATCTCGGAGAAAATGTTAAGGGGTAGTCTCTACATCCGCCCTGAACGTGAAAGATAGAGGGAGAAACAGGCCGAGGTCGATCACAATCAAAGAAAGGCAGATTGAAAACTCCATACAAGAAGGGTGATGCTTGCTGGAACTGCGGCAAGAAAGGGCACATGAAAAGGGACTGCAGAGCTCCGGTGAAGTAGACAGAGAACAATCAGGGAGGTAAGGATTCGGCCAATGTATCTGAAGAAAGTATTGCCGATGCCTTAGTTTTTTCTCTAGCTACACACAATGAGTCTTGGGTAATAGATTCGGGTGCATCTTTTCATGCAACTTCGCACAAAGAAATTCTCCACAACTATGTGCAGGGTGATCTAGGGAAATTCTATCTAGGCGATGATGAACCCTGCAGCATTGTTGGGAAGGGGGATGTTCAAATAAATTAGAAGAATGGGACAATGCTGAAGTTAAAAGATGTAAGACATGTGCCAGATCTGAAAAAGAATCTGATCTCTGTTGGGCAGTTATCAGAATCTGGATATGTGACAACTTTCACCAGTGATTCGTGGAAGATAACCAAAGGGGCTATGGTAATGGCTCATGGGAAGAAGGAAGGCACTCTTTATGTGACTTCTGGCTCGAATGGTGCTATATCAGTTGCATCTTCTGGAGTGGATACGACTACATGGCATTGCCGGCTTGGACATATGAGTGAAAAAGGGATGAAAGTCCTATTGTCTAAGGGAAAGTTGTCAAGTCTGGAATCCATTGACTTGGATTTGTGCGATTGCATATTTGGGAAGCAGAGGAAGGTCAGTTTTCTGAAGATTGGAAGGACTCCAAAATCAAAACGGTTGGAATTGATCCACACAGACGTGTGGGGACCAGCTGAGGTAACCTCCCTTGGCGGTTCTCAATATTTCGTAACCTTTATTGATGATGCTACTAGAAAACTGTGAGTGTATTTTTTGAAGCATAAATCAGATGTATTTGTTGTGTTCAAAAAGTGGAAGGTCTTAGTTGAGAATGAGACACGTTCAAAATTGAAGTGTCTTAGGTCTGACAATGAAGGAGAGTACTGCAGCAAGGAGTTCGAACAATACTGCTCTACAAATGGGATAAGACGAGAGAAGATTATTCCAAGAACACCACAGCAGAATGGAGTTGCTGGTTGTTGAGCGTATGAACATAACTACTCTGGAGCGAGCTAGAAGCATGAGGATCCACGCAGGATTGCCCAAGCAATTCTGGGCAGATGTGGTGAATACTGCTACTTACTTGATAACAGAGGACCTTCAGTTCCTTTAGGTGGTGGACTACCAGAGGAGGCTTGGACAGGAAAGGAGGTAAATCTTGCTTATTTAAAAATATTTGGTCCTACCTCTTATGTTCATATTAATTCTGTGGATAGGACCAAACTTGATCCTAAATCTTTAAAATGCACATTCATTGTGTATGGTGTTGATGATTTTGGTTATCGGTTTTATGATGCTAAAAATCGAAAAATCATTAGGAGCAAGGATGTGATTTTTAATGAATTTGTCATGTATAAGGACATGATGAAACAACAAACATGGAAGGGTGAAGAAACTGAATATGTTGAACTTGAGGAAATTCCTAATAAAGTTGCCCCTACTCCTCAGGACAAAAATTCAGAGGCAGATGAAAGTGCACAACCAGAACCTCAAGCTCCACTTTTGAGGAGATCATCAAGGGTGTGCCAAAAACCCCAACACGTTTTTCACCTTCTTTGCATTATTTGTTGTTGACTGAAAATGGTGAACCAGAGTGTTATGAGGAAGCTGTGCAGTTTGAAACCAAGGAAAAATGGGAGCAAGCAATGGATGATGAGATGAAATCTCAGTTATCAAACCAGTTGTGGGAACTAGCAGAGTTACCCCATGGGAAGACAGCTTTACATAACAAGTGGGTTTACAGATTGAAAGAAGAGCCTGACAGTACTACTAGGTACAAGGCAAGGTTGGTGGCAAAAGGTTTTCAGCAGAAGGAAGGTATTGACTATACTGAAATCTTTTCCTCAATTGTCAAGCTCTCTACCATCAAAACAGTTCTGAGTATTGTAGCAGCGGAGGACTTACATTTAGAGTAGCTAGATGTGAAGATTTTTTTTTCACATGGAGATCTAGATGAAGACATCTACATGCGTCAGCCACATGGCTATGTCGTCCCAGGCAAGGAGAATATGGTATGCAGATTGAAGAAGAGCTTGTATGGCCTGAAACAAGCTCCAAGACAGTGGTACAAGAAGTTTGACAACTTCATGTTACGGGATGGTTTTAGTAGATGTCATTCTGATCATTGTTGTTACTTTAAGAAGACAGGTGCTTCTTATTTGATACTTCTCTTGTATATGGATGATATACTTATTGCAGGTTCGAACATGGATGAGATTTCAAGTCTCAAAGAGAAGTTGTCCAGAGAGTTCGCAATGAAGGATTTGGGTGCTGCAAAACAAATCCTAGGTATGCGAATTAGCAGGGACAAAAAGAATAGAAAACTGAAGTTGTCTCAAGCTAAGTACGTCGCTAAGGTACTCAAGAGGTTCGAAATGGAAGGTGCTACGCCTTTAGTACACCTTGGCGAACCATTTCAGACTTTCGAAGGAACAATGTCCAATGACACCGCATGAGCGGGAGCGCATGGCTAAGGTTCCTTATGCCTCAGCTGTTGCCAATTTGATGTACGCCATGGTTTGCATGACACCGGATATTGCCCATGCAGTGGGAGTTGTTAGCAGGTACATGAGCAACCCAGGCGAGGAGCATTAGAAAGCTGTTAAGTGGATTTTAAGGTATTTGAGATGTACTACAGACACTGCATTGTGTTATGGGGACACATAAATCGGTTTACAAGGCTATGTGGACTCAGATTTGGCAGGAGATCATGATAGTAGAAGAGCACTACAGGATATGTGTTTACATTAGGAAGTGCATGGGTAAGTTGGGCCTCAAAATTGCTAAAGGTAATGGCCCTTCCAGCAACAGAAGCGGAGTATGTTGCAACATCTGAAGCTTGCAAGGAAATGATATGGTTGCAGAGTCTACTGAAAGAGTTGGAGAAGGAATGGGAAAATGTCAAGATATTCTATGACAGCCAGAGTGCAATTCAACTGGCAAAGAACTTAGCCTTTCATGCTAGAACAAAGCACATAGACATCAAATATCATTTCATACGATCACTTTTGGAGGAAGATGTATTCACATTGGAAAAGATCCACACCAGCCAGAATCCTACAGACATGCTGACCAAGGCGGTCATAGTGGAGAAACTGAAGACATGTTCAGTTTCTTCAATTGGTCTTCAATCTTAGAAGATTAGAAGAAAATCACACCGAGTTTCTTATGGCATAAGTTGTTTGAAAGAGATCACATGTGCGTGAAGTCGAGTTGGGATCATCAGTCTCCAAGTGGGAGATTGTTATGTGTGGAGCCTGATTACACCCGGGTCAGACTTTTAACTCAGGCCCACTATCACAGATCCAACTCCGCGGTGAGTTGGCTGGGGTGCAGCGCACCCCAGACCCGAAACGAGTAAGGGTATTTAAGCAATAATATTACCCTACGTCTTTATGTAATCCTAGCATAGCCGCCAGAGATATTGTATCTTGTATTCTCATCTTCTGCCTTTGAGCATAGTGGAATCGGTGTGATCCGTGGACGTACCTCAATCTCGAGGGAACCACATAAATCTGTGTCTTCTTTGTGTTGTTTGTTTGCATCTTTATTCTTACTTTCCTAACACACTTAACAGCTATTAGTTAGAAAGGATGCTCCTTATTCTCAATTTTCTCTTTCAAGAATCACATGTAGAACTTCAAAACCCCATTATTGTAGTGTTACATGACAATATGCCATATCAAGGTCACCTTCTGGTTTATTATTCTTTCAAAGAAACAATTCACATACGCGTAGCTTGTACTTCCTTGTTGCCTAGATAGATTAGGATTTTTTTTTTATCATAGCTTGTTTCGAATTTATGAGTAAAACTCTTTTAGTTGACTCAAGATTGATGGAATGATGCTTAGAAGATGATAATGATCATCATGATGAAGTCTAGTACGTGTAATAGTGAAAAGTCACTTGTTTCCAACTTTAGTTTGTGGGACATGAACACTCTATTAAGGTGGGTGATGCACGAGCATCTAAGGTGCTCTAGGTCACAAACAGAAAAAAAAATGTATCTAATTTTCTCTCATTTTTATGGTAATTTTCTAGTGTTAAATAAGGTCAAAACTTCATCATTTGAATTAGATGGATTGAGAACTTGCATACCCAAAGAGAGTTTCTAGAAGAAGTTGATCGAGTCATGACCAATTTATTCAATAGGATGGTATTGTGTCCTAACAGAAATTGAATATTTTTAAAATTTGTTATACGCCATCAAAATATATGCTCAGAATTGGGTATAATGCAAAAATAATAATAATAATTATGCCTGGTAATGATCCTCTAGCTTTTCTAAAGAGTGAATTTCTAATTCTTTTGAATGTATGAATTCATAATTTGTGATCTAATCATACAGAAATCTCTTTTGTATTTTGATGTTTTCTTTTCCATTATAAATACACGGTACAAGAGCCCAGAGTAGACAATGACAGTAATCACTATATTAATATTATTCAACTCAAGCAACCAACTCGATTTGCTTAGGTTTCTATCATATCAAAGGTAAAAGGAAAAAAAAAAAGATTCAGATGAGGAGTATATTGAACCTGGCTGGTTAGTTGATCTGCCAAGAAAAAATCTGGGAGGGTAACCTGTCAACAGGACAGGAAAAAAAAAGCTCTTTTAGTACAACACTTCTGTAGTTTGCATAGAACATCATCTATAAATATTATAAGGCAAAAACCATGGATGCAAAGTCATGCCATGTGTCTAATTTATTTTGACATTTGGCATTTCTTATGTGACACTTGGCATTTCTTATTAACTCTCCTCTCATTTTCTTAAAAATTAATGCCCAAGTACAGTTAGCATTACAGTGGACGATCCATACAACAGATAATAGTGGACAGTTAGCATTAAAGCTAACTCATTTTAACATGTTTTGTATTAAATCCTACAATTAAAGCTCTTCTTCTCCCAAGTCAATTAGCATTAAAGCTCTTCTTCTCCCAAGTCATCATATGAAAGAGGTGGCTCCTCATTTCCTATTGCAATCACACATAAATCAAAGTGCCTATTATCTGTATTAATAATAGTGAACAGTTAGCATTAAAGCTAACTCAGTTTAACGTGTTTTGTATTAAATTTTACAATTAAAGACATCTTCTTCTCATATTACAGATAATAGTGGACGATCCATACTACAGATAATAGTGGACAGTTAGCACTAAATTCTTCTTGCCAGTGATAAACCACCACCTGAGTCATCAGTTGCCAAAATGCCTAGAAATATAAGATAAAGAATCATGTTAATGAAGCTGCAAAGTCAGACTTAATACAACAATAAAATATCAAAGAGCAGACCATCTGTATCAGATTTAATACAAGAATAAAATACATTTCCCAATTAAAGCTCTTCTTCTCCCAAGTCAATTAGCATTAAAGCTCTTCTTCTCCCAAGTCATCATATGAAAGAGGTGGCTCCTCATTTCCCATTGCAATCACACATAAATCAAAGTGCCTATTATCTGTATTAATAATAGTGAACAGTTAGCATTAAAGCTAACTCAGTTTAACGTGTTTTGTAATAAATTTTACAATTAAAGACCTCTTCTTCTCATATTACAGATAATATTGGACGATCCATACTGCAGATAATACTACAGATAATAGTGGACAGTTAGCACTAAATTCTTCTTGCCAGTGATAAACCACCACCTGAGTCATCAGTTGCCAAAATGCCTAGAAATATAGGATAAAGAATCATGTTAATGAAGCTGCAAAGTCAGACTTAATACAACAATAAAATATCAAAGAGCAGACCATCTGTACCAGATTTAATACAAGAATAAAATACATTTCCAATTAAAGCTCTTCTTGTGAGACCCCACCCCTGGTGGGCCCTCATTGTGAATTTGAATACTATTTATTAGCCTAAGTATTTTAATTATACTAATTATGGGACTTAGTGAGGGTAGCTATGTATTTTCCTAGGGTTAGACTAGTGGTGTAATTAGTAGAGTCAATAGGGTGTCTCTTGTTATTCTTAGAGTTAGTTAGTTTGTTAGAGGCCCTAGCTAGAGTTTTGTATTTACCATAGGGGGTTTGCACCAAAGAATCTTCTAGAAGCTCACCTAAAGACCCAAATACCCTCTACCCTAACCCTAATCCTATTCTAACCCCAAGGGCAATTTTGTCCCTAACCCAAAAACCCAACCTATATAAACAAAACCCTCCCCCTGCCCTAACAACTACTGTTCATCTCCTTTTTCCTTTCTCTCGAGTTTCAATCTCTTCTCTCTTCTTCTTCTTCTTCTTCCCCAATTCCCTCCAACGAACCCTCGTTTCTCCTCCAATCTCTCTTCTCTCTCTCCCTCGCCCCAGAAATCCCTGACAGAAGGCCAGCCGAGACCAACCTGCACCACAAGAGCTACTGTCGAGACCCTTCCTCTTTTTCCCTGTGGTTTTCTCTCTTTTCCTTCTACCTTCAAATTGATCAAGGCAAGTGCACTATGCTGGTAGTCTAGATTGCATGTTTCCTTCCTTTGATTGCAGTAGAATTCCAATTCGTAATATATTTGTTTAGATCGATCCTTGAGCATGTTTGTTTGGTTCCTTTGGCCATTGATGGATGGGATTACCTCATTTGGATGATCAATGGCCGGTTGATGATGGGGGAATGATGTAGGAATGATTTATTTTGCTGCTGTAATGGTCTATGGAGAAGCCCAGGAGAATTGGGTCACAGGAATGAGTTTCCGGAGATGGGTTCTTGTCATCTCGCAGTATTGAGATCGGAATCGAAGAAGGACCACCCTTGGTAGATCAGGACCCTACGTCTATGTGAGGGGCCCTGTGCGATCATGGGGTGCTACTTGATCTGGATTCTGATCAGAGGTGGACCACCATTCCTGTGCTTAATGAAGAGAAGTTGTGTCCTGTCGCAGAACTGGGTTCTGTAACAGAACACAACACTGATAGGAGAGATGGACAGAGTCCAGCGATGGCCGAGCCCCGCACCTGCAGAGCCCAGCGGTTGCCGAGCTCAGCGTTAGCGCAGCTCAGCAACTGCCGAGCTCAGTACTGGCCGGACTCAGCGATGGCTGGATTCAACACTAGCTGAACTCAGAGTTCTGCCGAGCATAATGGTTAGGATGAGATTCGCGTTTAGCCGAGCTAAGTGTCTAGGCCGAGCTCAGTGCTCAAGGCCGAGTTCAGTGTTACGGCCGAACTCAGTGTTATGGCCGAACTCAGTGTTACTGAGCTCAGCGCCAGACCGGGTTCCGTGCCAGACCGGACTTCGAGCTTAGCCGAACTCAGTGCTTAACCGAGCTGAGAGCTAAACCAATCAATGCCTAACCGAACTCAATGCATTTTCGGAACTCAGTTGGGTGGCCGAACTGAGCTAGGCCCTTTGCCGAGCTGAGCTGGGTGGCCGAACTGAGTATCAATTGAGCTCCATTGCTTAGCCGAACTCCGAGATGGATTTCCAAAAAAGCGGGATTTCAACAAAGGAGACTAGAACCTGGGACATTCCCTTTAGCCAGAATTCTTAGTGTGCACGGCCAACTACCCAGGCCAGGGAGTTAGCCGAACTCACAGGAAGTTCTGGACAAACAGGCTTTACCTGTATGGTGTTTTTCCTTCTCTGGTCCCAGTGTGCCGAGCTGACCGCCCAGGCCAGGAGGTCGGCTGAGCACACTGTGTACAGTGACGATCCCCAGATTCTAATTTCTATTGTTGCAATCATATGTAGGGCCCATTGACCATTCAAATAGACTTCCATCACTGTGCCAGCCACGAGTCAATGGTACGGCTCAACCTTGACTCGTGGGGTCCACTAATTAAAGTCCTGGTTATGTAATCTTAGATGATTCGACCTTTATACGTTACCAAATGATGCACACAACTTCTAAGCACCAAACACAATATTCCTTAGCATCTGTGGTTTCACTTAAAGATCGAATTACCTGAGATGGACCTGTATCCGAGAGTGGACCATTTACCTAGGTTAGACTGTTGCTATCTCCCTATGATTCGTGTACTTGGAGATTCATCTCCCTCATACTACGATTATCACTCTATTGTCCTTATTATTGCTCATACCTGTTAATTAAATGGAAAATAGAGGACCTAAACTTAGGAATACTTAGAGGTGACCCGGTAATCTGATTTGGTGGATCATTGACCCGTGTCTGTGGCTAGGCGGGCCCTTTTTATGGCCTAAGTTGGATGTGAATTACCCTAGAATGGAGAGGTTAGATTGTATGGGCTTGTGACCCATTAAGATTGTAAATGGATCATATGTCATTGAACATGGACTTATATATCATATGGACTGTTATAGATCCGGCCATGTATTTGGTGGGCCTTGGTATGGATCCAATGATGGAATTGGACTTGGACTATGATCCACAGTTTATATTGAGTACTTGGACCTCTTAGGGACTTTTGTTAGGACCTTGTTCACGCAAGGTAAAGGCCTAGACAGACACAGACCTTTATTGTTTCCGAGTCGGCATAGACATTCACTGAGTTGATTTAAGCTCAGCCAGTTGGACTGATCATCACTGGTAGGAGCTATTGAGATTTGTTGTGTGGCTATCATGATGAGCACTGTTGGGACGGACGGTGTGATGCCGGTTCCGGTCGTTGTGGATGATGTTGGTGATATTTTGCAGGGTTAGTAATCCCTAGCATTAGCTTAGGATCCCTACCGCGACTGTGTTCAGTATGGGAGGGCCGCGGCATAATATCCCGCGGTGACCAGCTTATGTGGATGTGCCATATTGTGTAGGTTTATTACGGTTATGCTTATTATGATTCTACATTGTTATCTTGCACGACTGCACAGCATATGTACCATTGTTACTCTCTTAACTTTATACATGTCTCTACTCATTTTGATGCATACATTCTATATTATCTGCATATTGTGACTTGCCAGATCTTTAGATCTGACCCACTCTTGGTGCTTAGGTCTTGACCCCGAGTTCGAGGGCGATGCGTTCGCACTCGTTGAGGTGCCCGTAGTAGGCGACTACGGATGGGGGCCGGCCGACCATGAGGTCGAGCCGGAAGGTGAAGAGCCGACACTAGCTGCAGGGGTTTGAGTGTTCTTTTGTCTGGGTTTTGAGTGACATTTGTTGTGAGTTGGGTAGTAATGAAAAATATGTAATTAAACTTTGATTTGTTATCTCTATACATTTAGGCTGGACATCAGCCCATCTACATTTGACATATATACGATGATACCTTATGCTTCCGCTATCTTTGTATGGCTTCCGCTATACTATCATGCTTCCGCAATTAACCATTGTTACTATGTTGATGAAAAAGTTTTAAATTGGACCTCACTGCGGACCTACGATCTTGGAAGTTCTCGGATTTTCCGGGAAGTAGCGCGCCAATTTCGGTACTTTGACGATTTTCTCGGTATCCGGAATTGGGGCGTTACACTTCTTCTACCAAGTCAATTAGCATTAATGATCTTCTTCTCCCAAGTCATCATATGAAAGAGGTGGCTACTCATTTCCCATTGCAATCACACATAAATCAAAGTGCCTATTATCTGTATTAATAATAGTGAACAGTTATCATTAAAGCTAACTCAGTTTAACGTGTTTTGTATTAAATTTTACAATTAAAGACCTCTTCTTCTCATATTACAGATAATATTGGACGATCCATACTACAGATAATACTACAGATAATAGTGGACAGTTAGCACTAAATTCTTCTTGCCAGTGATAAACCACCACCTGAGTCATCATTTGCCAAAATGCCTAGAAATATAAGATAAAGAATCATGTTAATGAAGCTGCAAAGTCAGACTTAATACAACAATAAAATATCAAAGAGCAGACCATCTGTATCAGATTTAATACAAGAATAAAATACATTTCCCAATTAAAACTCTTCTTCTACCAAGTCAATTAGCATTAATGCTATTCTTCTCCCAAGTGGTGGCTCCTCATTTCCCATTGCAATCACATATAAACCAAAGTGTATAAGATCTCCACTGTTATCTGTATTAACTCTTCTCACAATTTACTAAATCATTACCCCTGTATTTCTTCTTTTCCCAACAAGAATTTTAATTTTAAATTATCTTGGCAATCAGCAAGTATTTTATTTCTGCACTCTTCATTATACAATTACATCCCTTTTGTTCATGATAGCTGAGCTATAAAATGGTTTCAATCAAATTAAACTCTTGGTAGAAGTCTCAAGCTTAAAATTGTTCTTGATTTCAATTTCTCTATCTGAAGGTTGTTCTTCTATTATTTCATAATGGCTAGACCTATTAATTTTATTGCTGAACTTACCCCTTCAAAAGACGAATGGACGATCAAAGTTAGAGTGATTCGGCTTTGGAAACAGCCTAATTTCCTGCAACACCAATTCGGAGACAATGTTGAGTTGGTGCTTTTAGATGAGAATGTATGTATTATCTAAAACCATTTTCGTTTCTGTTTTCTATTCTTAATTAAGTTTCATGTTTGAGTTTGAACTTCTTTTTTTTCTTTAATCTAGGGTGGGAGGATCCAAGCAACTGTTAGAGGTACTCTTCGGATTAAAGATCATTTGGTTGAAGGCAACGTTTATGAATTCTCCAACTTTGGAGTCGCTTTGAACACGCAGATATATAAACCAATAAGGCATGAATACAAGCTAACCTTCAACTTAAGAACAACCTTAACTTTGGTACCAACATCAACCATTCCCATGTATGGATTTTCCTTTAGCGAATTTGACGACATTGTCAATGAAACAAAGGAAGATGCTTATTTAGTTGGTAAGGTCATCTTCCTTATTTAGTTGGTAAGGTCATCTTCCTTATTTAGTTGGTAAGGTCACTTTTCTAATATAATATTGTCTAACCTTGCCTTATTATACATTTTAAGATGTAATTGGATTGCTTACTGCTGTTGGTGGTTTGAAAGAGATTATCATTAAAGGAAAGCAAACAAATATGGTTGAAGTTGAGTTGGACAATCTCCGGTTGGTACTCTTTCTTTTGTTTCTAATTCTTATGTTGCTCATTATTATATGATTATCTATACTAAATCTATTTTATTTCATCTTCTTAAAATTATTTTCTTCTTTCCTCAGTGGTACAAAACTGAAGTGCACATTATGGGAAACATTTGCTGATCAAATGATAACTTTTATGAATAATAGTACTGCTGGGCCTGTTGTTGTGATCCTACAATTTGCCAAAATGAAAATGTTCAGAGGTATCATGTCATTTTATTTTTTCCACTTATTATTTTCATTTTTTTTGGAAATAGTATTTTTGTAATTTAACAAAATTCTAGGTTTGATGGGAATATCCAACACAAAGTTCAGTTCAAAGCTGTTCATTAATAGTGAACTCCTTGAGGTTATGGAATTTAAATCTAGGTAACTGTCTAAATTTAGTTTGATTGAATTATGCAAATTATGAGTACTTATATTTGAATCTCTTTAATTACTAGAATTCCTTCTAAAGAATCCTCAAGCACTCATTCATTCAGTCAGTTGCAGACACAGTCATCTTACTCAATGTATGATGACTTCCTTAATCAGACTGTGAGGAAGACCATTGTTGAACTTAAAGACTGTAGAGAGGTTACACAGATTTTTGTTTATTTATTTTCATTATTTCCTGATTTATATCCTATTGTAAATGCCATTTGTTATGTTAAAATTGCTAATTTTGTGCTGTAGGAAATATCTTGTGTGACTGTTGCTACCATTAAGGAAATTCAGCCTAACTTGAATTGGTGGTATAAGGGGTGTAAAGGCAATAGGTGTGTTGGTGGTGTAGCTCTGGATTTTGAAAAGTGGTATTGCAAAAAATGCAAGAATCATTGGCCAAATTACGTTCCAAAGTAAAGTTTGGATTAAGTTCACAACTTTTGTAACTATATTTATACATCTAAAGATTAAGTTTATTTCTCATTACTCATCTTCTATTTTTACTGTTAATTAGATTTTGCATTCAAATTAGAGTGGTAGATGAGACTGATGCTGCTTCTTTCGTTATATTTGATAAAGAGGCTATGAATATTTTGAAGATTTCTGCACCCGATCTGCGTGAATTGCATATCAGAAGAGTAAATTCATCCCTGTTGTTAAAAAGCATTTTGGAATACAATACTTTTAATCGCGGACGATTTATATAGTTTAATGACTTCTTTATTTTTAGGGTGGTGATGTAGCCAAATATCCTCATGAGCTGGATGTTTTGAAAGATAAAACTTTTATCTTCAAAGTTAACATAAAAAACCATAACATCATTCAATTGGGAGAATCCTCTTTCCAAGTAGGAAAGGTGTGCACTGACGAGAGCATCATTGAAGATTTTGTTAAGGAATTGAAAGCAAATCAGGTTTGTAACTTTTGTTATAAGCTTGCTTTCATGATGTCTGTTCTTTTGATTTTATATCATTTATAATTGAAACTATCTTATCCTCTTAAAGGATGCTTCTGACATAAGGAACTATTCTGTTGATAATGAACAACCTTCGGATGATGATGGTCCAAAATTATTGGTAATATTTAAGTTTTTTAACTTTAATTTTCATGTTATGATATCCTTATGGGAGACTTCTGTTAATGATGTTTCGATCATCTATTCAGGTGATCAATTCCCAGACATGTGATAGTGTGACTGATCTTGCCACACCTTTGAAGAGGAGTTATGTAGAAGTTGAAGGAAATGGAACTGCAGATGGTGAAGGCGAATTGTCATCCACTAAGCCAAAACAACGATTGATCAATATAAAGGTTGAGAAAGATTGATGGTCAAGTAAATAAAGATTGAAGGACAATCTATTAAGATAAAGAAGAATTGATGATGGAGTATCATAAGAGTCTTTGTCAATGTCCTATTGAGTAAAAATCCATTGTGTTAATTAAATATTATGCTATGTTTTATGTGTTATGTTGAGTCACTGTAAGGTCTCTTTGTGGACTTTGTGTTACCTTTTGTTTAGTGTTATGTTCTGTAATGGGATTTTGTGCCTTTGTCTAATTGTCTGATTCTTCAGGATTGAAGTGACTAAATTCTGTTGTGGTGCAAAATTTTACATGTTTTTAATGAGTTATTTTATTCTGATATAACTTTCATTATTACATTCTCTATTTTGACAATTACACTATAACATAACATATATCTTATGCATCTTTATGTTTAGCTTTGTGAGTGTCTATTTGAGTAGAAATCCGTTGTGTACAATAAATCTTATGTTGTGTTTTATGAGTTAGGTTGAGTCACTGTAAGGCCTCTTTATAGTCTTTGTGTTGCCTTTTGTATAGTGTACAGTTCTGTATTGGCATTTGTGCCTTTGCTTAAGTGTTGGATTTTCCATCAGTATCTAATTGACTAACTTTTGTTGTCGTGCAAAATTTTTACAGTGACTATTTTAATGGATTTTTTCATATATATTACAAATGGTAATTGGAATTAGTGTTATTGAAATTTGGCATACAAGATAAACTGCTGAATGTGTAATTATCCTATTAATAGGGGAACGTGTTCATAGATATGTTGTCCTTATTAATTCTGGATGCAACCAAACCATAAATTACTTCTGCCCCTATATAATAAATCACAATAAATCATGTGAACTAAAGTTTTATACATAATCATATGTTGTAATAATATCTGCAGACCAAATCTTTAATATTATACCTTGGGAACAATTACATTAGTGCAACATCTTTAATATGTGTTTCTAATTATCTGCATTCTTATAACAGATTACGAAGCATAAAAAACTACAAGCATCCAATATTAACACCAAGAATAACACTTTCAATATAACATTCATCTTGAAAAACAACAAAAGAATAATATCTACTTTTATGACTTTCATTATTACATTATATTTTTACAAATGCACTGCAACTTAACATGTATCTTATGCATCTTTATGTTTAGTTTCTTTTAACTTTTGCACAGGGTGTTTTCAACAAGGAGGTAGCAGCAGTGAGAAAACAATACATGATGTCCCAGAATCATACTAAAAAACATAAACCAATTCACTCAGAGAATGTTCTACCAACTGGACAGAATTCTGCAAATTCTTCTCATGTGCCTCATTCCCATGATTCTGTCGATTCAGTTTTATCAAGACCTTTTCAGAAATCTCCTATTTCTGATATTACAAATGGTAAGGTTTTGGAATCATTTTCAATTTCTTTTAATATTTTGACTTATCTGTACTTATTTGTTGAATATCTGATGTTTTTGTTCCATAGACAAGATCTAAATTTCTTATCATACAGTTTATTTTAATCTTATACACTCATTTGTTTTTCATGTATTAAAAAAAATATATAGGACTGAACCATTGACCTTAGTAAAGATATGAGCTCTACTGAGCTGCTTATAAAAAGATTGAAAAAAAAATAATAAAAAAATAAAACCTAGATCTAGCAACGGAGGCGTTCAATATAGAAATCAAAACGCACAAATCTACATAACACAAGAAAGATATCGAATTCACAAACTAATAAGAGCAGAAACAGAAGCAATGTGAGATGAAACGGAGAACAGATCCGCACCTGGATCAAGAGGAAAAAATCCCTTCTTCCTCCCTAACATGGAGAAGAAAGCTCTTCCTTTCGCGCTCTCTTGCCGGATTTTCTCTTCTCTCTTCTCCTGAATCTCCTCCCCTCTCTCTCGCCGGCGGCTTCTTCCTCCTTCCTCATCTTCCGCCGTTTCTCTCTTCTTCTTTTTTTTCGTTTCTTACCCTAAGTCATCCGATGACTTTTTAGGGCACGAATGACTAATATAAAAGGGGCTGCTGGAATTTTTTTTTTTAAGCCCATTGACTTATGGGGGCGGGACAGGGGGGCGGATATTGGATTCGAGGTATGTTTTTTTTTGCCCCGTCTAAGAGTCTGGGCAGGCAAAATCATCACAGGGTGGGGCGGTCACTCCGGGTTGGGGCGGGGCGTTTTAAAAATGCCATCACAAAATGGTTTTCCTTTCTAGCTGTTTTTTGAATTTCCTGAACAATGCTCTTTAATATTATTTTTCTCTTTAATTTTATTTATGATAGAGATTCACCTATCTAAATTTTATCAAATTTTTTAAAATTTTTTTTAATACCATAACCAAAAATTAATTTTAAATATCAGAAAACTATTGATATTATCTATTTATTTGAGGAAATATGTTCGTCCACGTGCAAAGCACGGGTATTGACTAGTTTCATACTATACCTTGTACAAAGGAGCACAGATGCAGTGAAATACACATCGGAGTAGGAAGATGCGACTGGAACGATATATGATGTTGAAAGGACAAAATGTTATTACGAGAACGATCTGCACAGAAAGATCATAATTCAGCAATTCTGATTTTAATTCATCTACTGGTACATTACTTTAACCAGTGCATTGGGATGGTTAGCATGGATGTGTGTTACTACTGCAAGAGTATAATCCTTCAATTGTTGTCTGGGCAGAAGGAAAGAGGCGAATGATTAACATGTATATGTCTGCTGCTGCAAGTTTCATGACCCTGGAAAACCTAACTAGCTCACATAACTGAAGGTCTACGATCTTAATGGGATATAAACTACTGAACATGAGATCCAGCAAAACGTTTGTCGATTGACAAACATTTGCAGTGCATTAGTTTGTAATAAGATTAAGAAAGTTCTATGCAGGCAGTGAAATCTTACAGCAACTAAGCCCAAGGGGACCAGTTCACTTAGTGTGTTATAGTTTCCTGTTTTCTTGTCCATCTCCATGTCCAAGTTTGCAAGAACTCCAGCCAGTGCCAGTACTGCAAGGGATGTGCTGAGAAGGAAGACTTCTCTGTAACCTAATTCAGTGCCTTGCTTGAAACCAAATATAAATGGGTAATTAACACGATAACGCCTCCAGAAGTAGATGTTCGCAGCATACATAAGCATATGGAGCACAACGAATCCAAACAGGCTGCAATGAAGATCAAGTGAATTACTGAAAGAGTGCTACTTTGGGAAAACAATGGTAACTAAGTTATCCATCAAACATAATACAATGTTTGCACTAGCAAATTTAAGGCATTGATGTGCTAATATTTCCCTGCAACCTATGATTAAAGTTACAAAAGTCGTAATATATTATAGAATAAGAAGATCCAGATCATATTGAAGTTTATGAGATTAGATTGAAGTCAATGGAATTTTAAAATCAGTTGTGGCTTATCCATGTTGCTTTTGCTTCACTTGCACTTTCGTTTAGAACTGATTCCTTGATTTCTCTCTTCCCTAATTATAGAATTACATTTTACCATGTTTTCCATCCTTAATTGACATCATATGCTGAGCCATCGCTTACCTGTAAAGTTGAAACATGGTATTCATGTATACTTTACTCCCCACCTTATTGTAAATATTCCTGGCGCGTACTATCAAAATAAGGGCTACCAAGAGTGCTATTGAGCAACCAGCAGCAAATCCTGCAAATAATGACAAGAAAAAACCATAGTGTCGTTAGCGCCCAAAAGTCGGTTAAGAACTTAAATGACGGTGAAGAAATATCTGTCTTACTTCCAGAAAATATTTATCATAATTTATGGATGCTTTTCAAGTTTTTCTACAAAGAAAAAAAAGGACTTTAAAGAAAATGTGAAAAGGGATTCTATCAAAAGTGTACCACAAGCTTGATAATTGGCAAGTATATCTCAAGACGCTAAGCAAAATGTAAGAAAGCATGATCTATTTATATAGAAATCATCATCAGCATCATCATCAAAGCCTTGTCCCAATTACGTAGGGATCGACTCCATGAATTTTGCTTCTTCATTTCGATCTATTCTAGGCCAAATCCATTTTCACATAAATGTTTACCAAAAAAATGGGGATGATATAGATTTGGTCTATCTTACCCAGCAAAAATGTTGTCATGTGCCTTTCTCTTCTTGCTGTTGGCTTCAAGGTGTTCATTCCTTTCCTACGATTCGAGTTAGAAAAATGTTTGATGAAGGTTGCCTCCACTCTCTCCAAGAGCCTAGTAACCTATGGAAAATGGCGATTTAACTATCAGACAATTTGTAATATAGATATATGTATTATTTATATATAAAAAACTCAGCAAATTTATAAAATTGTAAGACATAAGAAAAATCATCAAGACAATAAAATTGCATTAGCAAGTAATATACATAAATGATAGCTAAGAACTAGAAAATAGATAATAAAGATTATACCCAAATGCACACTAATGTGTGTGGACATGTGCATTTGGCATATGGTAGCTTTTTAAAATAAATACCGGGTCACCTTGCTGCATAATATATACAACTCACATTAGATGCTTGTAGGAGGATGTTAAAATCCTAACCTCATCAGAACTGCCTAGGTATGAATTGTCCACCATGTTTAAGTAAGACCTTGATGCACTCCTTGAAGTGATCTGCAGCCAAGGAAAACAAAAATAATAATAATAAGATGAAAAAAGAAACTCATTTCCATTTTTTTTTTAAAAAAAGGAGAAAAAAAAACAAAAGAAACTCTTTGGAAAACAACAATACACATGACGGCATACTAAACTCAATCGATGCAATTTAGAGTGAATTGTTTTTTTTTTAATCTAAATTTCCTATAATGGTGCTGCCTGCCCCACTACATAATTCACATATGGTCTGAAAATGTTGGGCTTAGGGTCCAGACCAATTGGGTTCATGGACATGGGTATTATGGTAATTGTACCGGGACTTTCTTATTGACTAAGATAGGGTTTCTTGGGGAATAAGAAAGAGAACATTATATATATGATGTAATGTGTAACCCATGAGATACAGACAGACAGACAGAGAAGAGTGAATCTAAAGGAGAGTCGAGTTTTCTTTCCCGTGGAGGTAGGCAAGATTGCCGAACCACGTAATTCTCTTGTGTGTGATTGTTTGTCTTGTGTAGTTTAATTGTTCGTTCGATCGCTGATTCACGTTTCCGCATACACGCGCACATCAACTGGTATCAGAGCCTAGGATTTACTAGGGTTGGATTGTGCCGCGTTGCGATCGACGGATCGGATCAAGGGTATCCGGATCTTCTGCGCGTGGTTCTTCGTCGCAGGAAAAAGAGATCGTTTCCGATCTTTGTTGGGCCACACGGATCACAAGGATCGAAGTTTCTAATTGGAAACAGGAAGGTTCGACGATCAGAGATTGGGTTTTGGTTGATTTTGTTTTATCATCGCTGGGCCACACAATCGCCTGTGATCGGAGTCCGTGCATCTGGACGGAGAAGAAGGAACGCCATCCTTCTGCTTCTTCGTTCTGGCCGGAGAAGAAGGAGCCATCCTGCTGCTGCTGTGGGGAATCGAACCCACGACCACACGTTCTGCGCAATCCGTGCGTCGCCGTGCAGCCGCTGCTGCCGCCCGCTCATCGCCGGTCCGCCGCCGCCTTGCCGCCGTCGCACCATCGCCGGAGTTCGCTGCCGCCCGCGTGCCGTCCCGCTGCACCATCGCCGGAAGGAGCAACCTTCATCGCTCCCAAGTTACAGAAACAGAACCCAGTTCTGTTTCTGTTTGGGGAGAAGAAGTCTCAGGCCAGGTTGGGCTCGGGTCAGGTTGACCTGACCCGTCTGCAAGAAGCCCAGCCCAGTACAGACAAGAAGCAGGTCAGGCAGGTCAGGTTCTGGGTCAGTTTCGCCTGACCCGTGAACAGGAAGCCCACTCCAGATTCTGCTGACGTCAGCGCCACGTCAGCGCACTTTAAGGTCAACAGGGGTTTGACCAGATCGACGGTTGAAACTTGTTTCGTCGATATCTTGATCATCCGAGGTCAGATCGGAGATCCGTTTGCGCCTACAGACTCGTTGCGAGCAGATCTACATAACTGTGGAAGAAGATTGACAGTTTGACAGTCAACAAGAAAGTTTGACCAATCGGAGCGCAGAAAACTATTTTTGCGATATCGGAGCCATCCAGAGTCGGATTTTAGATCCGTCACTTCCAACGTGCTCGTGGTGACGAGATCTACAGATTGGTGCAGAAATTGAGGTTAGTGACAGTTGTTTATATTTTCTTGATTATTTAATTGAGATGGAGAACAACACTGTGAACACTACCATGATCAAACTCAACCATACCAATTGGTTGATTTGGAAACCTAAGATGGAGGATATACTCTATTGCAAAGACCTCTATGATCCCATTCAGGGGGATAGTGCCCGACCAAAAGATATGTCTGATCCAGATTGGAAAAAGATGCATAGAAAGACCATTGGTCACATCAGACAGTGGGTGGATAACAGCATATTTCATCACGTGTCTAATGAAACCAATGCGAGAACCCTTTGGATGAAGTTAGAAGAAAGATATGAGAAGAAAACCGCCGTAAACAAAACTTTTCTGATTAGAAAGCTTGTAAACATGAAATTCAAGGAGGGTGGTAAAATTGACGATCACATAAATGATTTTCAATGCATTGTGAATGAACTGGCTACAATGAAGATGGTCCTTGATGATGAGATGCAAGCTTTATTTCTTCTAAGTTCTTTACCAGATACATGGGAGACATTAGTTGTTTCCGTGAGCAACTCTACTCCAGATGGTGTGTTATCAATGAGTCAGGTTACTAGCAGCTTGTTAAATGAAGAAACAAGAAGGAAAACTGTAGGGACAGATAATGCACAGGCCTTTGTTACTGAGAATAGAGGGAGGAGTAAGAGTAGGGGACCAAAGGGGGGTCGTGGCAAGTCCAGAGGTGGCAAGGAATCACAGATTAAGAAAAAGTCTGGAAAATGCTTTCATTGTGGCAAGGAGGGTCACATTAGAAAGAATTGCTTTGCCTTGAAGGAAAAGAAAGAAACCAACAATGAGCAGAAGAATGACACTAACACTACTGCTACTTTGGATAATGAAGTAGTGATTCTTACCAGTGAAGTTATGTAAAGGTGTGTTGAATACTGTTGAAGACAGATCCTCTCCAAATCTGTGGCACAAGAGACTTGGACATATGAGTGAGAAAGGATTGCAGTTATTGGTAAAGAAAGATTTGATTCAATACTCTAAAGGTACATCCCTTGACCCTTGTGATTATTATTTGTTTGGTAAACAACATAGGGTTTCTTTCTCTAAAACATCAACTATAAAATCTAATGTGTTGGATTTGGTATATTCTGATGTTTGTGGTCCCATGGAAGTGGAGTCATTGGGTGGCAATAAGTTTTTTGTCACATTTATTGATGATGCATCCAGGAAAGTCTGGGTTTATGCGTTGAAATCGAAGGATCAGGTATTCCAGATATTTCAGCAGTTTCATGTCATGGTTGAAAGAGAAACAGGGAAGCTCTTGAAGTGTCTCCGCACAGATAATGGTGGTGAGTACACATCCAACCAGTTTAAAGGCTATTGCTCAAAGCATGGTATTCGACATGAAAGAACAGTTCCTGGTACTCCACAGCACAATGGTGTAGCCGAAAGAATGAACCGTACTATTCTTGAAAAGATGAGATGCATGATTAGAGTGGCACAGCTACCCAAACCATTTTGGGGTGAAGCTATTCTGACTGCCGTTTACCTGATTAACAGGTCTCCCTCAGTTCCTTTGGATTTTGATCTTCCGGAGAGAGTATGGACAGGTAAAAATATTTCTTATTCTCATTTGAAGGTATTTGGGTGCAAGGCTTTTGCACATGTACTAAAGGAGCATCGTTCAAAGCTGGATGATAAGGCAGTGTGTTGCATTTTTCTTGGCTATGGTGGAGCCGAATTTGGCTACAGGTTATGGAACCCAGAGAAAAGAAGAATTATCAGAAGTAGGGATGTGGTGTTTCATGAAGATCAGTTCTTTAGAGATATTGAAAAGACTGAAAAGTCTAAAGAAGTTATTGATGGAGTGGTTGATCTCACACCGACTCCTTCTCCAGTGCAGACTACAGGTGGAGAAGGTGGACAAAACGATTTAGATCGTGATGAGGCGCAGGAGTTGCCAGATGAACAGGGTGTTGAGCAGGGGGAGCAGTCTCCTCAATCATAAACCACGGAACCTCCTAGGAGGTCTACTCGAGAGCGTCAACCATCAACAAGATATCCTGCATCCGATTATATTTTGCTTACTGATGAGGGGGACCCAGAGAGCTACCCAGAAGCAAAAACTCATGAAGATAAAGATGAGTGGATGAAGGCTATGCAGGATGAGATGAGTTCTTTGAAAAAGAACAATACTTATGAGCTGGTGGAACTCCCAAAAGGCAAGAAGGTTCTGAAGAACAAATGGGTGTTCAAGGTGAAGAGAGATGACAGTGGAAAACTGATAAAGCACAAAGCACGGCTAGTGGTTAAAGGCTTTGCGCAGACGAAGGGTCTTGACTTCGATGAAATCTTCTCTCCAGTTGTGAAGATGACTTCTATCAGAGTTATCTTGGGTCTAGTTGCCAGCATGGACCTTGAACTTGAACAGATGGATGTGAAGACTGCTTTTCTTCACGGTGATCTGAAAGAAGAGATCTACATGACTCAGCCGGAGGGGTTTGAGGTAGAAGGAAAAGAACAGCTGGTTTGCAGGTTGAAAAAGAGTCTCTATGGGCTGAAACAAGCGCCGAGACAGTGGTACAAGAAGTTTGATTCATTCATGGTGAGTCATGGGTACCGGAGGACAGCTGCAGATCACTGCGTTTATGTTCGTAAATTTGGTAATGGTAAATTTATCATCCTTCTTTTATATGTAGATGATATGTTGATAGTTGGACAGGATAGTGAGATGATTGGCAGATTGAAAAGGGATATGTCAAAGACTTTTGACATGAAAGACTTGGGTCCCGCACGACAGATTTTGGGAATGCAAATACGTCGTGATAGGAATACCAAGAAGCTGTGGTTGTCACAGGAAAAATATGTTGAACGGGTGCTAGCGAGATTCAACATGATAGATGCTAAGCCAGTTAGCATGCCTTTAGCCAGTCACTTCAAGCTCAGTAAAAGATCATGTCCTACTACAGATGCAGAAAAGGAACGGATGATGTCTGTTCCATACTCCTCAGCAGTTGGGAGTCTTATGTATGCCATGGTGTGTACACGGCCAGACATTGCTCATGCAGTGGGTGTAGTGAGTAGATTTCTTTCTAACCCTGGGAAAGAGCATTGGGAAGCAGTGAAGTGGATCTTTAGATATTTGAGAGGTACATCAGATTTCTGCTTGTGTTTCGGAGGCTTAAAACCAGTACTTGAAGGCTTTACAGATACTGATTTTGCAGGCGATCTTGATCGTCGGTTGTCTACTTCTGGGTACTTATTTACTTTTGCAGGGGGAGCTATTTCCTGGCAGTCTAAGTTGCAGAAGTGTACAGCATTGTCTACAACCGAAGCAGAATACATAGCTGCTAATGAAGCAGGGAAGGAGATGATTTGGTTGCGGAATTTCTTTAAAGAACTGGATTTGAAGCAAGGAGAGTATGTAGTCTACTGTGATAGTCAGAGTGCTATGGATTTTAGAAAGAACGCTACATACTATGCCCGCACAAAGCACGTAGATGTGAGATATCATTGGATTCGTGAGGTCATCGAGAAGAATCTCATGAAGCTGGAAAAGATTCACACTAACAAGAATCCCTCTGACATGATGACTAAGGTCGTGTCTAAGGGAAAGCTGGAGCTGTGTTCAGAGTTGGCAGGACTGGACTCCTCGTAAGGGGTTCAGAGACGTCTTCCCCATGGTCTGGAGGGGGAGATTGTTGGGTTTAGTAGGTCCAGACCAATTGGGTTCATGGACATGGGTATTATGGTAATTGTACCGGGACTTTCTTATTGACTAAGATAGGATTTCTTGGGGAATAAGAAAGAGAACATTATATATATGATGTAATGTGTAACCCATGAGATACAGACAGACAGACAGAGAAGAGTAAATCTAAAGGAGAGTCGAGTTTTCTTTCCCGTGGAGGTAGGCAAGATTGCCGAACCACGTAATTCTCTTGTGTGTGATTGTTTGTCTTGTGTGGTTTTAATTGTTCGTTCGATCGCTGATTCACGTTTCCGCATACACGCGCACATCAGAAAATGCACACTTAAATTACCAGGTCGCATCAAAATAAATGGCCCAATGGTTAGCCGGGTGGTTGCTGATTAATTTTTTCCTCTAGAAATATTGGACCAATGGGAGCAAAACTAATTCTTGATCTAAAATCTCTCCGTCAAGCATGAACATAACAGACTTGAGAAGCCGGTGAACCCGTGAGTTGAATGTATGCATTAACGTCAACTTTCATAGAAATAATATATTTAAGAAAATCACTGCAGCTTTTTATTAATACCAGCTTCTCAATTTACACAAGTGAGAAGATTCTGTTAGGGTTTTTAGCCGGCAATCCATGGGTTTGGGGAAAAACTCGAGTCCAAATTGAGTTATATTTTTACATTTTTAGATATGGATTGTGATGATGATTCGTCTTAAAGATTGAAGGAAGAAAAACGAAAACATTCAGAAATCTCTGTCAAAGCAGCCCAACTGAGCTAGAACCCAAGCTCGAGCGAGCCACATCCCCCGCTCGAGCGAGTTCAGAATTCTCGAGACAGAACACTGTCTTGCTTGAGCGAACCTTTAGCCCGCGCGATCGAGTTTTGTAGCATTGCAGTTTTCAAGACAGTATAGCCACTCGCTCGAGCTAGCATTCCCCTCGCTCAAGCGAACATCGCGATATGTCCTGTGCGAATTGGAAACCTCTTTCCTTTTTTCTCTCCACTTGCTTGTTTGAGTCCTATTCCTTTTAGAAAGCCCTTCCACGACCCAAAGCCTATAAAAAGACATCTTCTCTCAAACCTTGTGTACCTCTCTCCTATTCTAAACTCTAGAACCCTTTGAGAGATCCATCATCTTCTCTAAAGCATCCCATAGTTACAGAGATGAACAGTTAAAGCTTGAAGTTCTTTTTATCTGCTCTCTAACAGTAAATTCACCTTGAAATGGCATTCAAGGCGGTTGGCTTAAGCACGATGAAGGTTAACGACGAGTCGTTGGCAAGACCATCGCAGTCCTTGGGTTGAGTTCCAACTGGGAGAGGTTCGGTGAGTCCTTGTAACTTTTGTTACATATTTATTAATTTTCATTGGTCTCGGTGATCTGACTCATGATTTTTCCCGAGTAAGGTTTTTCACGTAAAAAGTCACATGCCTCCTATCTCTATTGTGGTTTATTATTTTTTGAACTTAGGTTAATCATCTAGATTAATTAATTGGATTTGAAATCCAAAATAAAATCTGATATGAGACCTTAGCATGTGTTAAGGCTTAAACGCAACCTTTAGATTCATTATACAATATTAATTCAAACTATTCAAACTAAATATTGTAATTTTATCTCGAAAAAAGTAATCCTAACCTTAACTTATCTAATAACTAAATACTAATATCTCTAACACCCACCCTCAATCGCATCGGCCTTTTGATAGAAAGGATCATGTGATGAATAACAGAGGTAACAATCTCTTTGATCTATAAAAGTAAATGGCAGATATCTGGCCAAAACAATCAAGCTGGTGATCATCATTTGTCTATAGAGTTCATCACTATCACAACCCGCTCTTTTTTAATTTGTTGGTACCAGTGGCTCATTTGATCAGATCCTTGTGATTCTTCTAGAATCATTTATTGTGCAACCTAATGAAGAGGACGAGATCATAAGGCCCAGATGCATATGAGTGAGGATGTTGAATTTTTATTGAAGAGGAAATATTTGAGGAAAAGCTAGATCAGCATTGCATAAACGTTAAAGGTAGACCATTGTCGGCTTTCGCTAGATCACCACCGGGCCATGGCTTGACCGCAAGATCATTGCAGCAACACGCTCTTTCTGAGTCCGTCACCGACAGTGGCACACTATATCAAATCTATCGTGATTCTTCCAGAAGCATTCATCATGCGACTTGATGAAGATGGTGAAGATCATAAGTTCTAGAAGATGTGTGGACGAGGGAGGATTCTTCATTTTTATTCAGAAAAAAAAAATGATGATGAGATTATCGCAAAAGCATAAGAGCCACGACTATGCATGGCTTGATTGCAAGATCACCAGCGGGCACAACTCTGATAGCATCTCAACTTTCAAAGGAAATAATACATTGCATAAAATCACGATGGCTTTTTATTAAGACAAGCTTATAATAATCATAATAATAGAATAATTTAAATATTTAAACTAAAGATTTTATAATTATGTAACAACTAACCTACTATCTCTAGTATGCCCCACCTACATTTATGGACGGGCCAGAATTGCACTGTGGGAAAAAGCAAAGGATATCTAGTGATGTAAGAAACGTTACACAATGAGATTCCGTAGTGAGATGAAAAGATTGACTAAAGTTGCAAGCTTACAACTCAACTCAAACTATGACTTTTTTAAAGCCAGAGGCTAGAGGTGAGATGAAAGAGTTCTGGACTAAACTCTAAAGGTTTAGGGTACGAGATCTCTAGATTGGTCCACTTAATAAATCAGATCAATAGTGTGCAAAAAATAATAATCTACGCAGTGGAAATAAAATCACAAGCACACACCACAAGGACACCAGATTTAGAAAACCCTAACCGGGTGAAAAACCATGGATCCAAACTGGAGCAATATTCAAACACTATGAATCTCGCAATTACAAGAAACTCAGATTTCTTCCCCAGATATCCCTTACCTAAGGACTGAAGTTACCTTGTGTCGCTTCACGCCTCAATGACTTCACACCGTTGATTGCAACAGACTTGATCCAGCGTTTGAATCCTCAAATCTTCTACGCAAAAAGATGATCTTCTAGAAGGGATGCAGAAGAACTTGGCTCTCTAGAGTACTTGGCAGCACAACTCTTCAAAAAATCTCTAGAGAATATTTCTCTCAATTAGATCACTCATTCATAACTTGAGAGACGATCTGTGTCACTTTGGGTTGTGAGAAACACCTAATATATAGCAATAAATCCGTGCATAAGACTCCTAATAATAATTCACTTAGAATAGAGAGTCCATCTCAAACTTTCACTCAGGGTCTGGATCAGACCGGGCAACCCAAGCCATTCTCGCTTCCGTCTCGCTATAGCGAGACCACATTCTGCCGCCTCCTTTTTTTTGTGACCTGACATGCTATTTGAGGCCTAACATGCTTTTTTACCTTCCAATCTCCCCCTTTTGGAAATTCTTGGACAAAAGTCCCTAATACAATATGATCTACAAAAAGAAAAAAAAAAAAAAAAACATTGAATTTTTTAGAAAAAAAAATCAGCACTGTAGATCTTGAATTGCCTTAGCTTGTAGAACTCCCCTTAGCTTCATTTTTCTTCTCCTATATTTGTCCATAATTGACAAACAAAAATCTTCATGCAGCTTCTGTCAATCTGGATTTGGTAGCTCCCCTCAAATTTGACTCCCCCTCACTATGATCTTCGTATCAGCACTGGGGGTGAGAGCTTGACCTCCTTGATCAAGGATTTTTATAATTAGCCACCCACACTTGTGTAGTTTGAGCTTTCAGCACTATGTGAGCAAACTCATTAGGCAACTCAGACTTTCTTACCCAAATTGGAGTCGTCTTGGGTGGAGAATAATTCTTCCGCCATTGCTTGGTCTTGGGTAGATTTTGCAGCTTCTTGCAATGTGGACGAATGTGTCCTTTCTTTCCACAGTGGTGACAAGTGGATGTGTGTGTAGTGCGTGACACATTCTTTTTCTTGAAACTACTCGACACATTATGTATATGTGCAGTATGTGTAGCATGTGCAACACTTGAAACAAAAACTGTGATGCCCCGGAGTCCCACATCGACTATAGAGAGGAAAGTGATTGGGATTATATGTAAAGCTTACACCCTTACCTTGCATGAGGCCTTTTGATGGGCTGAGACCCATCAGAAACAAAACCGTGAGGCCCGTAGGCCAAAGCGGACAATATCATGCATGGGTATAGGGTGGGGCGTTACAAAATTGTTTTACCTTTAGCATTTGAAGTGGATACACCATGATCATAACCGAGACCGCTCTTGTCAAACTGAGACTTTTGACTGCACAAGATGTTTGTAAGAGTCTTCGAACAAGTATTCATCTTGTTTAGAGAAGCATGTTTTACTTCTAGCTCAAAAAGAGTGATATTCAATCTTCCTTGTAAATCTTCTTTTTTAGATTTAACAGTCTACAAATCCGTCTTCATATTCTCAATCTCTTGTTCAGCCTTTTCAATTTTTTGACTTTCAGTAATCAAATTTTCAGCCATATAGTTTTTCTGACTTTCCAAGAGACGAATCTTTTCAAGTGCTTACTCTAAATCATTATTTAATGCAGAATTTTCTTCTTGAGATCTTTTAACTTGATTGTGACCTTCTTACCATACTTGGTCATCCTCACACAATCATTAAACGTGGAGTAATATTATTCTTCCCAATCATGTTCTTCATATGACACCTCATCTTCATTATCATCATCAGACAAAGAAGATCTAGCTAAGAATTAATCGAGCACCATTCTAAAAATCTCTTAGGATCAGCAATTTAGTGCAACGTTCTCTAATACCAATTGAAGGTTTAGGGTACGAGATCTTTAGATTGGTCAACTCAATAAATCAGTCCATTAGTATGCAAAAAATAATAATCTATGCAGTGAAAATAAAATCACAAGCACACACCACAAGGACACCAGAGTTAGCATGGAAAACCCTAACCGAGTGAAAAACCACGAATCCGAACTGGATCAATAATCAAACCCTATGAATCTCACAATTACAAGAAACTCAAATTTCCTCCCTAGATATCCCTTACCTAAAGACTGAAGTTACCTTGTGTCACTTCACGCCTCAACAACTTCACACCATTGATTGCAACAGACTCAATCCAGCGCTTGACTCCTCAAATCTTCTACGCAAGAAGATGATCTTTTACAAGGGATGCAGAAGAACCTGGCTCTCTAGTGTACTTGGCAGCACAACTCTTTAAAAAATCTCTAGAGAATATTTATCTCAATAAGATCACTAATTCAGAACTTGAGAGATGATCTGTGTCATTTGGGTTGTGAGAAACGCCCAATATATAGCCACAAATCCGTGCATAAGACTCTTAATAATAATCTACTTAGAATAGAGAGTCCATCTCAAACTTTCACTCAGAGTCCAGATCAGACCGGGCAACCCGCGCCATTCTCGCTATAGCGAGACCACATTTTGCCGCCTCCTTTTTTTTTGTGACCTGACAATCTTACATGCTATTTGAGGCCTGACATGCTTTTTGACCTTACAAACTCAAAAGGTTTCATTCAATCTAAAAATAAAAACTACCAACTCCATGTGCAGAACACACATATCAACATATTACATAAATTAACCACTAGTAACTACAATGAGAACTGCCATCAGTTAACCCACTACTATAGGAACCTTGAGGGAATTTTGATTTGCCTCTTTAACCTCCTTTGTGCCATACTTAGTTCTGGATCCAAGTGGCATGGATCCTTGGATGGCCCTCCATCAAACTCCCCGGGTTGAGAAAGACTCGACCTCGAGTCAAGATCCTCGCTGTCTAATTCCACGTAATACGTTGCAAATTTGATACATTGAAAGTGGATGAAACGTCCATATCTCCTGGTAGTTCTATTTGATAGGGATTATCATCAAGATGCTTCAACACACGGGATGGTTCATCATCTCGGTCGTGGAGTTTGCCATGTTTGCCTCTTGGAAACCTTTCTTTGTGTAAATTGATCCACACTAAGTCTCCTTCTTTGAATTATGCATGTCTTCGATGTTTATCAACTGCTGCTTTGTACTTCTTGTTATTTTCTTCCAATTTCTTTCCAACTTTTGCATGCAAGTCCTTGATGTAATCTGCCATGTCATCTGCATCCCCACAATTCGTAATTGGTAAAGGAGCAATATCTAATGGGCTGTTAGGAATTTGGCCATAAACTATTTCAAAAGGAGACTTTATTGTTGATCTATTCTTCGAGTGATTGTATGCAAATATAGCTTGTGATAATGTGAAGTCCCATTGACGCTTATTTTCTCCTGCCGAACTTCTTAATAGATTTCCAAGTGATCGATTGACTACCCCTGTTTGGCCATCCGTTTGGGGGTGATAAGAGCTACTAAATTATAGACGAGTCCCCATTTTTCGCCATAGTGGTCTCTGAAAATGACTAATGAACTTCAAATCCCGATCAGATGTGATGGTTTTTGGAACCCCCATGAAGCTTGACAATTTCTTTGAAGTACAACTCAAACACATTAGAAGCATCCGAAGTTTTGTTACAAGCAAGGAAATGTGCCATTTTGGAAAATCGGTCAACCACAACCAATATAGAATCTGTACCCCTCTTTGTCATGGGAAGACCCAAAACAAAGTCCAAAGAAACATCCTCCCAAGGTGCTTCGGGAACCGGTAATGGTGTATAGAGACCGGTATTTTTGTGATCTACTTTTAGCCAAATGACAAGTTCTGCATCTATCCACATGTTATTAACATACCTACGCATGTTGGGCCAATAGAACTTTTCCTCAACTAAGCTCAAGGTCTTGTCATGGCCAAAGTGTCCACCAAGTCCGCCACCATGTAATTCAGCTACAATTGCTTCACATAAAGAACATATGGGAATGCATTAACGGTTGCCATAAAATAAGGAACCATCTTACACAATGAAATTAGCATTTGTTCCGCTTTGACAATCAGCCCAAATCCGTGCAAAATCAAGGTCATTTGCATATTGCTCCTTCAAGATTTCAAACCCAATCACCTTGACATGCATAGAATTCAGCAAGATAGACCTCCTACTCAATGCATCAGCTACCTTGTTTTGACTCCTAGCCTTGTGACGAATAACAAAGGAGAACTCTTGTAAGTATGCTACCCACTTTGCATGACGATCAATTAATTTATGTTGACCATTGATGTACTGTAATGCGTCATGATTGGAGTATAAAATGAACTCTTTTTGGATCAAGTAATGACGCCAATGTCTCAAGGCTTGAACAATTGCATAAAATTCCGCATCATAAGTTGAGTTTTTTTTTTCTTAGTTTCATTTACCTTTTGACTAAAGAAAACAATTGGTCTACCTTCCTGACTTAAAACAGCCCCTATGCCTTCGTGAGAAATATCACAATCAATTTCAAAGATTTTTTCAAAATCAGGAAGAGCCAATACAGGTGCCTTAGTCATCTTTTCTTTCACTAGCTGAAGACTTTTTTCCGCTTCATCCGTCCATGGAAAGTTGAAACACACCACCCTTCAAGCAATCTGTAATTGGAGCTATAAGAGAACTGAAATTGCGAATGAACCTTCGGAAGAATGATGCTAAACCATGAAAGCTTCTGACATCATGGATATTTTTAGGATTAGGCCAATTTAGAATTGCTTCAACTTTACTTGGGTCTACTTTGATTCCATCAGCCGATATAACATAACCCAAAAATATCACACTGTATATGCAGCCTTGTTGGGTAAACTCAACCCCGGAATGAAGTCTATTTGTTGTTGAATATCCCTCATCAGCGGTAATCCAGCCGGTAATTCATCCAGAATCATATCAACATATTCTTTCATCAAAGGCTCAAGCAAAGATGGAATCGGGCTTTCCATCATACTGCCATGGCCTGCCCAACAAAAGGTAGCAAACATTCATGGGCATCACATCACACTATATACTATCAAGATAAGATTTACCAATTGAAAATGAAACCAAACAACGTTTCTCAACAATTAACTCATTTCCTTTCTTGAACCAAGCAAGCTTGTAGGTTGTTGGTCTCTTTTCGGTCTTTAGCTTCAACTTGTCGACCATCTACCTCCACCATCTATTATTAGGTTGCATAACTTTCTATTGGACGTACATCTTGTGTGGAAGATGTTGTTGCACAACCAGTTGGCATCCTCAACACATGCTGTGTTCATGCTACGCCGAATGACAAGAGCTTCACCTTGATCAGTCCAAGTGACTTCATCATCACCATCATTTTGATAGTCATCATATATTGGGAGTTCACCTTCCTTTGTAGGATCTTTTATGATTTCTTCCTCTTCAACAAGATTCATGAACTTCTTGTTTGGGCACTCCGAAGCTATGTGACCAAAGCCTAAGTATTTGAACCACTTGATTGCCTTATTGTTGGACGCATCTTGTTAACCCGAACTTCAACCCGATTGATATTGGTGTGCTCAAAACTCTTCATGGGTCGCTTCTCCATCACTTGGTCTGGTTTAGAAAATGGCTCTTTGCGGTTGAAATCATGAGTTCTTGAATCAGTTCACGTGATTAATTTTTTGTTTTTGTTGTTTCTCCACCTTAATAGCCAACTTGTAGACATACTCATATGTTCAATAAGGTTGTAGCGTCACCACATGAAGAATATCTGAGAGTTCCACAGAACCTACTAGAATGGATGCTAGTCTAATTAATCAAACAAATGGAGCAAATGTAAACAACTAAACAAGATAGAACTAGCAAATAAATCTACCAAGCAATCACTACAAGAAGGCAGACACAGTATTTAACGTGGAAACCCTTTCCAGGGAGAAAAACCACGATCCAGAAATCAAGAATTCACGAACAGTTACAAGATATACTCACAGCTCATTTACCTCAGTCAGTACTTAGACCTAAGAACTGTAGTTGTTCTTGCGAAACTTCAGCTGCCACAACTTCCCCGCTATGCACCATTCTCCTTATTTGATCTCGTCGCACCTTTCAACCAAGACGATCAATCTTCTACAAGAGAGTAGAAGCAACACAACCTTCTAGAGCGGCCCTTTAGAACAATCTCTCAATTGCTCTAGAGAAAATAAGGAAATCTCTCTTTATTCTGACCTCGGATCAAGAGAAAGAATTTACTTCTTGTCTATCTTTGGGTTGAGAGTGTAGAAGATAATATGGCTCAGGCCCACTAGGCCCAGCCCGGCTCAGGCCCACTAGGCCCAGCCCAAGGGCTTGTACACAACTGTATATAAGATCCTACTTAGATAATGTTCTGATTTGATGCTGATTTATTCCCTTGTATAGATTAGGAGATTAATTGTTATTCCCTTGTATAGTTTAGGAGATTGATTGTTAATTATTCTGATTGCCCTTGATTAGGGTATAATGTGATTATAAATGTACAAACGATCCTCCTATTGAGGTATCGGTTTCTCTTCAACATTTGTCTCTTCCTCTTTCTCTAATAACATGGTATCAGAGCCTGGTTTCTGAGAGTTGGTCTTTTATTAGCCTAAGAGACTTTCCAACCATTTTCGAATGATTTTCTAATGGTGTATCCTCATCTCGTGCCTTATCTCTGCTGATACGTGTCTGGAGTTCATCTGATCAACGTGGCCCACATCTGATCAACCACTGGATAACAGCAACCTCTCTCTTGATGATCGACTATCCTTCAGGAGTACTTTGAAGACTTTTCTGGATTTTTTTATCAACAGTTAAGGTACTGTTCTTCCACTTCTTCATCTGACGAGTTTGGGTCCTTTTTCTCAAAACGATTTCATCACATACAGATTTGTGGATCTGTATCCAAATCTCATCAAACTTGGACTAGAGGTCATACAATTGATCTCTTCCAAGATTATCTATCCTGATCTGTGATTGGACCACTTTGTGGGGCCCACAGACAGCTTCTGCCCAGAAAATCTTGGTCGTATGGCAATTTTTTTTGCTGTATTTGGCACTGTGTTGGATTATTTTCTTCTGGATGCATATCTCAGCCATCCAAACTACATCCTTCATGCTTGGTTAGTACAATCATCTCATATTACATCTTTTATCAATTGTGATTGATAAATTCTTTATTGCTGGACTGTTGGAACTTCTATTGTTTTTCTACTACTGGACAATTGGTTTTTTCCACTGCTGCTGCACTGCTTGGTCCCTGTCTGTCTCTATCTGGCTTACTGATTTGTGTGGTCTCTCTCCCATTTTTGTGGAAAAAAAAAATAATGGAAAAATATGATGTTATTCCAGTTAAGTTTAATGGAAATAATTATATGGCCTGGTCTTTCCATCTGAAGAATTTCATAGAAGGCCAAGGATTGTTTGGTTATCTTGATGGTTCGATAACTAAACCTACTACAACTACTGACACAAAAGCATTAGCCACCTGGTCTAAAGAAAATGCTAAGGTCATCACTTGGATTCTTAACTCCATTGACCCTTCTCTTGCCATTGCTCTTCAAGCATATACTACTGCATCTGACATGTGGGGTCATCTCAAGAATGTTTATCATCAAACAAATAAAGCTCGCAAATTTCAACTAGATAGTAAATTGCAAAATTCAGTCAAGGCGATAAATCTGTACAGGAGTACTACAATGGATTTCTCACCTTATGGACTGAGAGGGATGCTATGATAATTCAGTCAGTGTCTACTGGGTTTCTGTCTGAGACTCTTAAATTACAAGAGGAAACCCACATCAGCCAGTTCCTTATGAATCTCAGATCCGAATTCGAATCTGTTCGCTCGGCTCTCATGAATAAAGAAGTCACCGCGAACCTGGACACATGCTTCCAAGAAGTCCTTCGAGAAGAACTTCGCATCAACTCTCAGCGTGCCATTCTTGAAGAACCAAAGGCCTTCCTAGCTCCTCTTCAGGTTGAGTCTGCTCTTCTGGCAGCCCCTAATCAGAAGCCTACTCAATGCTATGAGTGCAAAAGCTTCGGTCATCTGGCCAAGAACTATCGAAAGAAATTGGTTTGCAGATATTGCAAACGCTTTGGTCATCTTATTGATGATTGTCGCAGCTTACAGTGAAAGAATGGACCCCAGCAGAAGCAAAATCCTTCCACTGGGCCCCGACAAAATGCTCCGACTGCGTTCCAAGTTCAAGCATCTCTCCCTGACACGGGAAGTGCTTCTTCCGGGGCTGTATCCATGACTCCAGCCCAGATTCAAGAACTGATTCAGAACACGGTGACTTCCGCATATGCATCCATGGGTTTTAATGGTGGTCGGTATCAAACTCATTCTCCTCTAGCATTTCCTGCTTTTCATTCTTCAATCTCTAAGTCTTCCTCCATTACCCCCTCTTCCTGGTTTCTAGATTCAGGAGCATCAAACCACATGACTTCTGTGGAACATAGCTTTACAGCCTCTCACCCTTACCTTGGCAAAGACAAAATAACCACTGCTAATGGAGACCAATTACTCATTTCTGGAATTGGTACCATTACTTTATCTAGTGTCTCTGGCCAGTCCCTCCACCTTTCCAATGTCTACTTTATTCCAAAATTATCAGCCAATTTACTTTCTGTTGGACAACTTATTGATGATGGGTACCATATTAACTTTTCTTCCACTGGTTGTGTCATACAGGAGCGGCAAACTGGGAAGGTGATCGTGACGGGGAGTAAACATGGTCGACTGTTTCTGCTGGACATTGGACATCATTCCCTATTTTCTTCTTCTTCTCCTAATTTAAATAAATTGTGGACTATCTGGCATAGTCGTCTTAGTCATGTGAACAATGCTTATTTACTTTCTTTGTTTAAGATTGGTTGTTTAGAACCCACTATTGATAATAAAATGATGTCCTCCTTACTTCAATCAAAGTGTGCAACGTGTTGTTTGAGTAAGAGTCATATCTTACCTTTTCCCATTCATCGTTCTCGTGCGTTATCATCTTTTGATATCATTCACACTGATGTTTGGGGAATTGCACCCACATTGAGTAGGACAGGGTTTAAGTATTATGTAACCTTTATTGATGATCATTCTCGATTCACTTGGGTTTATTTCATGCGTTTCAAATCTGAAGTCTTTTATCTTTTCCAAAAGTTTTACAATATGGTTCGCACACAATTTCAGAAAGATATAAAAATTCTTAGGTCTGACTCCGGCGGAGAATACATGTCCCATGATTTTTCTGCCTTCCTTTCAGATAAAGGCATTATTCACCAAAAATCCTGCCCACATACCCCACAACAAAATGGTGTTGCGGAGAGGAAGAACAGGCATATTCTTGAAACTATTCGTACTCTCCTTCTTGAATCCTTAGTTCCTCCCAAATTTTGGTGTGATGCAGCACAGACTGTTGTGTATCTCCTCAATCATCATCCTAGCTCCGTTCTAGGGAAGACTACTCCATATGAAGCTCTCTTTGGTCATACCCCTTCATATTCTCACTTGCGTGTTTTTGGTTGTTTATGCTTTGTCCATCTTCCGCCTACAGAGCGCACTAAGTTGTCACCTCAAGCTGCCAAATGTCTCTTCCTAGGTTACAGTACTGAACACAAGGGATTTCTATGTTATGACCAATCCGAGAAACGCATGCGAATATCTCGTAATGTGATCTTCTTGGAACACATTCCTTTCTTTTCTTTGCGTTTGGATACTTATTCTGTTGCTGTATCGTATCTGCCACAATTCCCTGCGACTACTTCTCACCCACCACCTATTTCCAATGTCTATGTCCGGCGTAACACAGTTCCTCCAGTGGGGCCTCCTACTTTTGATCCTCTCCCTATGCTGCCTTCTGCACCCTCAGGTATTCATACATCCTCTACTGATACTGTCATACCCCTGCGACGCTCTAGTCGTCCTTCTGTTGCTCCTGACAGATATGGCTTTCCTGCCCTTTTCACTTCTTTGGATAGTGCTCCTATTCCCACCTCTTATTCACAGGCTTCGAAGATTGCATACTGGCAGGACGCTATGACTGAGGAGTTGCTTGCTCTAGAAGCAAACAACACATGGGATTTGGTACCGACTCCTGAATGCGCCTCTGTGATTGGCAGTGAATGGATCTATTCTGTAAAGTTTAACTCTGATGGGAGTCTTGATCGCTATAAAGCCCGATTGGTTGCACAAGGTTACAAGCAGGAGTATGGCATTGACTATGAGGAAACATTTGCTCCAGTAGCTAAAACGACCACTGTTCGTACTCTCCTCTGTGTCGCTGCAGCACGCAACTGGCCTCTGTGGCAACTGGATGTCAAAAATGCTTTTCTTCATGGCGACTTGAAAGAGACTGTCTACTTAAAACCCCCTCCGGGATATGCTTGTCCTCCTCAGCATGTTTGCAAGTTGCGAAAATCTCTTTATGGACTTAAGCAGGCTCCCAGGGCTTGGTTTGATAAATTCCGGGCAGCAATTCTTCAAGCTGGGTTTCGTCAGAGTCATTCTGATAGTTCACTATTTCTTAGATGGACACCGAAGTGTTATACATTCCTTTTAGTCTATGTTGATGATATGATTATCAGTGGCAATGATATTTCAGGCATTACGGATCTCAAGCACCATCTGACTCGCCACTTCAGAGTGAAGGATCTCGGTCCTCTCACATACTTTTTGGGACTTGAGTTTTCACGTACCAAATCAGGCATTCGGGTCCATCAGCGTAAATATGCTACCGATTTGATCACCTCAGCAAGACTTGATGATGCTCACACTTTTGATACGCCGATGGAATTAAACAACAAACTCAATGCAGAGGATGGCCTTCCCCTGGATGATCCCTCTATTTTTTCGGCGGATAGTTGGTAGTTTGCTCTACTTAACTATGACTCGACCTGATATTTCTCATGCAGCTCATATGGTTAGCCAATTTATGAGCAATCCTCACAAACCCCACCTTGCTGCTGCTTTGCGTATTCTCCGCTATGTTAGAGGCACTCTTACTCATGGTCTCTTCTATCCTTCTGATACCTCTCTGCGCCTATCAGCGTATGCCGATGCTGACTGGGCTGGTTGCCCTGATTCTCGGTGATCTACCACTGGCTGGTGTATGTTTCTTGGTGACTCTCTGATTTCATGGAAGTGCAAGAAGCAAACAACTGTGTCCAAGTCTTCTGCTGAGGCTGAATATCGAGCAATGTCATCCGCAAGTGCTGAAATTATCTGCCTCCGCCATCTTCTCTGTGAATTCGGTATCATTGTTGATCATTCTACACCTCTTCATGAGGACAATACCAGTGCTACCAGAATTGCTAATAATCCAGTCTTTCATGAACGGACGAAGCATATTGAGCTTGATTGTCACTTCATCCGTCAGCATGTTATCACTGAGAAGATAACATTGCCTCATGTCTCTACTAATGACCAGTTGGCGGATATCTTCACCAAAGCACTTCCCAAGCCACGCCATCATGAACTCACTCGCAAATTGTTGTTTTCTGCATTACCACATCAATTTGAGTGGGAGTGTAGAAGATAATATGGCTCAAGCCCACTAGGCCCAGCCTGGCTCAGGCCCACTAGGCCCAGCCCAAGGGCTTGTACACAACTGTATATCAGATCCTACTTAGATAATGTTCTGATTTGATGCTGATTTATTCCCTTGTATAGATTAGGAGATTAATTGTTATTCCCTTGTATAGTTTAGGAGATTGATTGTTAATTATTCTGATTGCCCTTGATTAGGGTATAATGTGATTATAAATGTACAAACGATCCTCCTATTGAGGTATCAGTTTCTCTTCAACATTTGTCTCTTCCTCTTTCTCTAATAAGAGAGAGAAACACCCAATATATAGCCCTAAATCTGTGCATAAGACTCCGAGTGATAATCTACTAAGAATTACAAGCATTCTAGAACTCTTTCATAGAGTCCGGATCGTACTGGGCCTAGTCCCCCTCGTTCCCTATAGCGAGTCATCTCTCTGGCTTTTGGCATGACAGCGTCCATGTCTCTACCTTTTTGGCCTGACAGTGTCTGTCACCAATTATGTCGCTTACAATCTCCCTTTTTAATCCACCTAAATAACAGGCAATGGTTTGTTCTTCTGGTTCATCCACCCCACATCAAACCATGAGCAAATTAAACTCCTCAGTATACTCATCTACTGACTTGCTCCCTTGCTGAAAATTATACATTTTCAAGTACCATTCTTGGAGATAATTTTTAGGTAGGAACTTTCTTTTCAGCACACTTTCTTTTCAGCACCTTCTTCATTTTATCCCATGTGGTGATTTTTGTCTAGCCCATTTTTTTCCCTTCGAATCTTCAAATCCCACCAAGCAAAAGCATATTGCTTTAATTTGATAGCAACAATCTTCACTTTGCGATGATCCAGTATCTCCTTATAATCAAAGACCCTCTCAATGGTATTCAACCAATCGATGAATTCTTCGAGTTTGATCTTTCCTTCAAACTCTAGAATGTATACTTTCATGTCAACATCTTGAATTCTACCTCAAAATCGAAGCGCACGATCACTTCCAGCCCCTTCATCCGACTCTTCATGTTGGGCAGGATGATGAAAAAGGTTGATATCATCCTCAGAGGTGAGACCATCATCTACACGAGTCCGATTTTCAAAACGTTCCAAACGTTCTGTTAGCTGCTGCACTTGTTTTCTCAGATCTTCAACTTCGGCATTTCGATTATCGCGATTTCGCAGAAGAGGATCACCGCGTCCATCTCGGTCACGACCACGGACCACTAGATCTTGTAAATCTGTCAAGAAACCAATGGAAAGAACCGTTCTCTGATACCACTTAATGTAACACACGTTACACGATGAGATTCCGTAGTGAGATAAAGGAGAATGACTCAAGTTGCAAGCTTACAACTCAACTCAAACTATGACTTTGTTAAAGAGAGAGGCTAGAGATGAGATGAAAGAGTTTTTGATTGAACTCAGAAGATTTCATTCAATCTTAAAAAAAAAAAAAAAAATCCAACTCCATGTACATAATGTTGGCATTTGTGATGAGACCCACTTGTTATTACATGTGGATGGACCCCACTCACAAAGATACACCCCTCACAACTCACAAGGAGTCTCATGGTGATATGGATAAGGATAGCTTCCAACTCTCTATCTCTTTATCATATCTACATTCAAATTAAAATTGAGAGAGATTGATCATAATCATCTCTCAATTCGAATTTGAATAGAGATCTTATCACCCATTAGCGTAAGGGCTATATATAGACATGAGAGATATAGCTTGGAATAACTTTGAAGAATTCATCTTCCTTCCACTAGATCTCCAATTCTCCATCATCATCTTCTGCATCCAGGGTGTCCATCATTGCCCCTCATATGTGACTGATCTCTCGTAGACAGTCACAGATCTCCACACCATTGCCTGATTCAAGCCCACACTGTCCTTATCGCGTTTGCAGCCAGCACCTTTAGATCCTTGCTTCCGCAACATTACTCCCTTCACATAACACACATATCTACATATTACATAAAGTAACCACCAATAACTGCAATGAAAACTGCCATCAGCTAACCCACTATTGTAGGAACCGAGAGGGAATTTTGATTTTCCTCTTTGACCTCCTTTGTGCTATACTTAGTTCTGGATCCAAGTGGCATGGATCCTTGGATGGACCGCCATCATTTACTTGTCTTCCATTTTGTCTAATGTCAACAGATTAAACCATAGATTTCTTCCTTCACCATTTCAACTCTGTATTATAGGCTAAGGAAAACACAGCATGCATTCCACCATTTCAACTCTGTATATAGGTTAAGCAGCATACAGCATGCATGCGTCTATATTTTACTTGTTAGTTAATGTATGAAAATGAGCATTGCTACGGTTTTAGTTTTAGCCTTTTAGGGGCTCCCAACCCTCATTTCAAGCCAATGCAAGCATTTCTTTCAAGCTTCCACCTTCAGGTCAGTGCTTTTCAGCATTCTTGTTTGTTATTTTACCTATAAGAAAACAAGAAGATTGCTGATTATTATCATGATTTAATCTGACACTGTACCGTCCAATATAAAAACATTGGCCTCGTCTCAATGCTCTGTTGCCACCCATGAATGCATGCGAAAGCATCATCAACAATCAAATGTAGATTGTTGAGACCACAGCAACAAAACTGAACAAAGGAATTCAATGAAAAATGTCCAAGAACCTGCGGCCAAACTCAACTTTGAAACATAGGAAGCACAATATCAGTAAGACTAAGTATTTTCAGTAAGATCTGACCTTGTCATATTTCTTCATGATCTTGGAGAAAGCCAAAAGATTCAGAAAGCTGTTGCATCCATTAACAAAAATCTCATAAATTTATAAAAATAAACCATCCAAATTAGAGTGTACCAATCTAGATCAATGCTACAGACTAGAGATTTTTGAAAGGTTCTGAGACCCACACGGTACTTGTAGCTTTTCAGAAGACGAAGCTTTTGGTAGAATTCAACAAATGCCCTCTTCAACTGTTCTTCAGCTTTTCTCAGCTCCTCTTTGCTGAACTTAATTCTTTACATTTTGAATCCATCAGCATGCCTTTTATGGTCGAGCGAGGAGTTTCCAGCACAACATCGATCTTCACATGGTTAAGGACTTCTAGAGGGGCAGGTTTAGAGGACTTGTTGTGTAGCCTTTTTTCAGGAACTTGGTTGTGTGGCTGTTTTTCAGGAACACTTTTATGATTATGGGTTTCATCCACATCAATGACACTGATCTCCTTAGTTGTTTCTCTTAGAGACCCTTCACTGTTCATCTCAACTTCTTGTATTACACCCATGTGCACTGCTTTTCCTACACACTAAAATAGGATTTTTCAACTCGGAAGCTGAAGTTGGGCATTACAATCTAATGGTTCTATACATAACGATTTTGTAGAACAGCTCGTGTGCTCTACCTGTTTGGCGGTCTTTCTGATCCATTTTGTAATTTTATCATTTGAATCTGAGCCCAGAAGAGTCAAAGCAGGATATATCCATATTATAAACTTTGGACCAGACGTTTCAGAAAACAAAAATACTTTAAAGCCAGCTGCTCACTGTTCTGTTTCACGCTTCTTTGGGTAATTTCACCTTGTGAAGTGATGTGAAGAGACATGAAAAGACTTCACTTTATTATTTATATATACAAGTGAATTACTTCAAATTTATATACTGCATTTAGTACATTCGAAAATGATTGATATATATTATTTAGGACACCGTTTGATGTGACATTTGTCCTACGTGCCACTGGATATAAAGGAGCTAAAAGTTAAAAATAATTATAAGGTTTTGTCATCCCCATAAAAAATACAAGGGGCTAAAAGTTGAAAATAATTACAAGGTTTTATCATCCCCATCAAAAGCACAAGGTTATGCCACTGATCTAAAGGCCTGATGGGTTTGGGGGTTGGAGGGGGGCTGATGGGTTGGGGGTGGGGGGGCCATCCATCACACTTTTTTGTGGACCCCATTTCACTATTCATCTCACTGTTTTTCTCAATGAATGGTTGGAGAGAAAAATAGAAAAAAATAACAAAAAAGAAAAGCAGGGAGCCGAGTCCGGTTTGGTTGGCCAGAGTGTTAAAAAAATCAAAAATTAAGAACATTAAAAAAATAAAGTTTTTTGAAATTTGGATTGTAAACTCTTAAAATATAAAAGTTAAATCATATATACTTAACACAAAAAAAAAAAAAATTAACATGAACCAGAAATTCTAATAACACTAAATCCTATAAGTAAACCCGTATCAAAAATCCGAAAAATAAATCGTAAACCCCAAATTCAAATAAGTTAATTTACGATAATTTTTTTATAGTGCCAACGACACGGGTTACCGCTAGAATATATATATCGAAATATTCATGTGGCCAGCTCTCAAGCTTAGGATAAAGTAAGCTGTGGAGCCCACTTGGGGACACATGGGGATGGGGGTGGGGGGATTTCAAGGACTCCCTAGGATCTTCCTCTCTGCAAAAAAAAATCAGCCACAATCGTGATTTCTATCATCTCTATATGGCCCAAAAGTTTAATGGTCAATAGTCCATTCGGATCGATACATAGTCAATTCAACGGTCCAATAAATTCGGATCTAACCGAAAGTTGGTGGACATGTGAAATTTAGAGTGTTCATGTGTTTGGTCCATTTGGATGGACCAAAGGTGGGCCCCACAAGCATTTGCTTACGAAATTCTCTCCTAAGCTTGAGCTTAAGAGAGCCTTGCTATATATTGGGGAATATTCATATGCATCTTTCCCTCACTATAGGGTGAGGGACACTTCCCTTTTTTGAAAATTTTCAAGTACAAAATGTACTTTTTATGTGCAAAAAGGGGAGTGTTCCTCACTCTATGGTGAAGGAAAGATGCATATGAACATTCCCCATATATATATATATGAAAATATTCATGTGCATCTATCCCTCACCATATTATGGTAAGGGACAACATAGTGGAGCCACTTTATGATTCATCCAAATCATCCATTGAGTTTTTATTAATCCGATTGGATTGGACCGTTGGATTGAGGGTCGAAATTTTCCTTTAATATAAAGTCATTAAATTTGTGGGTCACGGATGAAGGGGTTAGAGACTTGGGATTGACCTCAAATTTGATATATGGACTCATCTCATATGACTCTTTTCATCCCCCCAAGTCCCCTGATCAATGGGGCCCTAGGTGGGCCCCATTGAGTTTGTCCCTTACCATATACAAACTTAATGAGGCCGACCAAGAGACTCACTGATCATGGGACTTGTGGGGGATGGGAAGAGACATCTTGGATGAGACCATATACCAAGTTTGGGGTCAATCTCATGCCTCTAACCCTTTCATCTATGGCCCACAAATTTAACAACTTTATATTAAAGGAAAAATTTTGACCCTCGATCCAACGGTCCAATCCATTTGGATAGGAGAAAATTCAATGGGTCAGTGTACTTAAGGGGGTTTCATATGTGTGGATGGTTCAGATGTATTATAAAGTCAACCATATTATGTTGTCCCTCACCATTACATGGTGAGGGATGGATGCAATGAATATTTCACTATATATATATATAAGCAACGCTCTCCTAAGCTTAAGCTTAGGAGAAATTTTTTTAAGCTCATGTTTATGGAGCCCACCTTTAGTCCATCCAAATTGGATTATTGGATTATTTAATCGACTATGTATCGATCCGAATGGACTATTAACCATTAAACTTTTGGGCCATTTGGAGATGATAGAAATCACGGTTGAAGCTGATTTTTTGCAGAAAGAAGGATCTCAAGGAGTCCTTGAAATCCCCCCATCTCCATCCCCATGCGGGTCCCCAAGTTGGCCCCACCACATACTTGAGCTTAAGAGAGTTAGCTCCTATATATATATAAAACTATGAGGAATTTACGGCGCATGTCCTTGTAGGACCCTATACCACTCTTGAGGTCCCAGACACACCATATTTATGGATAAGGTCCTCAAGGTGCGTTTTTTTTTTTTAGCGAATGGTCGATATCGACCATTATGCGGGAACCCAAATAGAAATTGGGTTTTTCAGGAGGGAGAAGAGGGGAGGGGAGGGGAGGAGGAGGGATGGAAGGAGAGGGGAGGAGAGCAGCTAGGAACGTTGGACACGACCACCTGATCCCATCATATTCGACCTAAACGAGTACACAATATGAAGTTATGGGGAAAAACCCCATTTGAATCAGAACAAAATTAAGTAAAGAAAAAGGGAAAGGAGAGGGAGGTTTGAGAATGAAATCAATCGGACTCCTCCTCCTCCTCCCAAGTGTGGGTGCAAGTGGTTTTGGACCTCCAAGATGGCATTGACAGAATCTCTGAGCCGCTTTGCTTCATCCTCCGTAAGGTGCACGTGGGTGATAGCCAAGACCCCCCGACCCCCCCCCCCCCCCCCAAAACCAAGCCGAGCTGAGCTGGGAGGCTGAGGAAGACCTCTCCGACGTCCATCCCATAGAATCCCTTGGCGAAGACGGAGATGGGATGGATGCGAGGACCCTTATGCAACACCACCCCTCCCCTCTTCTCCCTCCTCCTTCCCCTCCCCTTTTCTCCCTCCTAGAAAATCCAATTTCTATTTGAGTTCCTGCAGAATGGTCGATATCGACTGTTCGCTGAACTATAAAAAATATATATAAAAACGCACCTTAAGGATCTTATTCATAAATACAATATATCTGAAACCTCAAAAATAATATGGAATCCTACAGTACCTACGCCGTAAATTCCTGTAAAACGATTCTCATCTAATGCTCGACAGTGAATGATAGGTGGCATAGAGAGACTCCTTCCATCATTTCATCTGTTTGCATTCGACTGTTGAGTACCTGTTTGACTGAGCAATTATCTTATTAATTCTGACCTAGGGTTGTGTGGGCCCTAATCTGAATCTGTTTCGACTTTCGAGCCACGACCTTTATCACATATACCAAAGCCAAAACCATGCACAGCATAGTTCCCAAGCTGCATTCAGATTTAACAAGGCAGGCAGCAGTCCGGCTAAACGCATGCGGTCATCTATCCCCAACGCCCAAACCTATATACCGCACCGAGACAGCAAAATACAAAGCAAACAAAAGAACAGTTCTCACCAGATCTATGAGAAGTCTGATCTAGACCGTCAGATAGGGAGACAGATCCGACGGTCCTCGTGATTGAAATAAAGGGTTCCCAGAGGGGGAAAAACCCTCCCAAATCATCGTCTCCCGTTTCCTTCTTTTCACTGACGATGAGAAAACCTTCTCATTTCTTCTTCGGCGAAAAAGGGAAAAGCAACAACTCCGACGACGCTCCATCTTCCTCTTCTTCGACGAAGAGGGGGAAACGCAGCAGGTCCAATGACGCATATTCTTCCTCTTCTCCTTTCTTCTTCGACGAAAGGGGGAAAACGCACCTGGTCCGAAAACACAGATTTTGTGCCCAATGGATGGAGAAGACCCAGCTCTCCATTTGCACCTTCAGTTGCAGCTCCAGGTCGGGAACCCCTCGCAACAGCCATCCCCATCTCAGTTTCCAAGCTCATGGTCTTCGACGGTGTCCATCCCTTTCGAGACCCCATCTTTCTGTCTATCAGCTATAAAATGAAGCAGTTGCATTTTACAGACCCCCTTCCCTCGTTCTGTCTTATCAGCCCTATAAACTAACGTGACCCTCTTCTTTATCTTTTCTCTTATTCAGAACCCATAGCTTCTTTTTGTCTCTCTTTGGTAGAAAAACCACCAAGGAAAGACCTCTTTCCCTCCGAGTTTTGGGTTCTTCTCTTCTTGTTTGATCTCTCTTTGGTCTTTCTCAATTCTCCCTTTCTCCTTCTCTTTCTCTCTGTTGTTACGTTTCTAGGACTTCTCTTTTGGGGTATTAGTGTTAGCAATGAGTAAAGAAGCAGACATCAAGGTTGTGAAGATTCACGCACCTCTCTTTCCTTCCCTTCTTCCAAGCTCAAGATGTTGAATAGCTTTATTCTTCTTTGTTCTTTCTTGTTTTAGTTACAAAACTACCCTCCATAACAAGCGTTTTCCTTTTCTTTTCTTGGGTGTCTTTCGCTGGTAGACGTGTTCTCAAAGTTTACATACACTGTGATGGATGCAAGCAGAAGGTGAAGAGACTGCTTCAGAATATTTAAGGTACATTTTTTCTTCTTGTTGTCTTTTCTTAATTATCATGGGTTTTCTTCTTTTGAATATTATTTTTTTACAAAACAATCTCTATTGTATATTTTTTGTTGGGTTCTTAGGGTGTATTCATTCAACTTAGATGCAGAACAGGGGAAGGTGACAGTTGCAGGGAATGTAGATCCAAATACTCTCATAAAAAAGCTTCAGAAAAAAGACAAACATGCACAGCCATGGTCCTTAAAGGGAGGGAATCCTCAGCTCAACAAAGCAGTTCCAAGCCCTGTAAATTAACAATGGAGAAGGTCCCAAACGTGGGAAACCTCAAAAGGGTGGAAAAGATCAAAGGGCCAGGAACAACAGCAGCAGCAACAACAACTGATACAGAAGATTAAAGGGTTAAAAGATATGAAGTTGACTCAATTCAAGGACCTGAAGCTGCCCACCAAGGCCCGTAAATCTGTCAAGTTCATATGATGACTATGATGATGATGACAAGGATCTAGTTTTAGCTTTATGACATATGTATCAATATATATTGATAAGATAGGAAATAATATATATGGCAGCAAGCCTAATTCAAGTGCTCCTTCAGTTTGAACAAGTGTAACAAGATTGCAAAGCTCGTCTGTTTTGGATTGTGTAATTGAATGGAAATTGTGTTGATTGTTTTTTCTAAAGTGTGGATATTGTTATATCTTTGGATGATGTTTGTTACAGTGCTCTTTATCTCTGGAAATCATACCACCCTGGCCTACAGTATGTACCCTTGTACATGTAGTCCATAGTTAGAAGACCCATCTCACTATTCTAATTGAATCCATGCTTGGAAATTGGCCAGGATTGAGAGGATCCATCTGTACAACAATTGGCCATTTTTCTGTTGAATGTGGGTCCTTACCTCCATTCATCCTTCTGCATGTTGACGAGTTAGGTTTCTCCAACTCTGAATATTTTTGTGGCGTAAACCATTCACCATTAGACCCATCACTTAAATAGTTTGGATGACCAGATATGAGGACAATGCACAAAGTCCAAGCTCAACAATACTATGAGTCAATCCCACTCCTCTCAAAAAGGATCAATGCCATGATGTGGACAAAGCGAATGAAATCAGTTGCACTGGAGATCATTATGCACAATAATCTTATCAAATAAATGAACAAAAGTTGCATTGGCAACTAAATAAATGAACAAAAGTTGCATTGCCACAAGTTGCAGAGTCACCAATGCAATGGAAGCAAAATGAAGAGATACTAAGAAGTCACAAAAAACACATAACTGAGACTCCAATAATTCCACCAACAATTCATCTTTTTCCAACAAAGCCTGAACATTGAATCGAAATCACCAAAAATACATAATAGATAAACACTAGTACCATGGTACCAAAAAATAATGTACTGAATCATCCATTCTTTTTCTTGACTGGTCTGGGAAGCAGTGTAGCAGAATAATATACAAAACATTGAACTACAAAATTCCAACTACCAATTGCAAAAACAACATTTTATAATCAGCAATCAGAACCACCTAGCCTAAACCACCAACATCCCAAAACAACCACGTCCTGTGTCTTCTCCATCCATTGAGGACAAAATCGTAAGTCGTCGGGGAGGCTCCGGGCTCGCGGGGGAGCAGATTCAATGGGGAATAAGACGATCGTGGAAGACGAACGGAGAAGAAGGAGAAGAGCGATGAGAGAGCCGCGTTTTTCACATTTTTGTCAAAGAAGAAAGGAGAAGAGGAAGATGGAACATCGTTGGACCAGGTGCGTTTTCCCCCTTTCGTCGAAGAAGAAAGGAGAAGAGGAAGAATATGCGTCATTGGACCTGCTGCGTTTCCCCCTCTTCGTCGAAGAAGAGGAAGATGGAGCGTCGTCGGAGTTGTTGCTTTTCCCTTTTTCGCCGAAGAAGAAATGAGAAGGGTTTTCTCATCGTCAGTGAAAAGAAGGAAACGAGAGACGATAATTTGGGAGGGTTTTTCCCCCTTTGGGAACCCTTTATCTCAATCACGAGGACCGTCGGATCTGTCTCCTTATCTGACGGTCTAGATCAGACTTCTCATAGATCTGGTGAGAACTGTTCTCACCCGATCATTCCCCTTATATGATATAGCTAGTCAGCGCCCTCTTAATTGGGACTAGTGGAATGCATGATAATCATAATAAAAGTTCACCAGAAGAAAATATTTATATAAAAACTTACCTATATGCATAATTTCGACTCCATAACTATATATCATTTTAATCTTTTGATCCATGGCCTTAAAATTTAATGGTCTAAAGATATCATTTTATTATAAATTCAATCTAATTGTGAGTAAAAGTTAGATGAGTGTCAAATATGGACTTGTGAGTATTCATGGGGGTATTTAGAGAGGTCAAATGTGTTGTGCTGTGCCATAGGCCATGCTAGTCGGCCAGCACGACTAGTGGCACGACACGAGAGAATCATGCTTGGGCCTGGGCCGTGCCGAGCTTTGTCGTGCTTTCATTTTTAGGGTCTTAGACTAAAAAATTTACAAGATACACACAAAAGAAAAGTATGACATAAATTTAAGTGGTTCAGTCAAACTCGACCTACTCGACTAAGAAGAGAACAATTTGGATCTTTTCTATTTAAAAGTTTTTCAACAGAATTACCTTTAAAACATTTACACTTTTTGTAAATAATAAAAAAATAAAAGACTATATTTTTTATATTTACACTAAAAAAGAAAAAAAATATATTACAGTTCGGTGCCGTAAAATAAGTCGTGCCTTGTTGTGGCTTTGGGCCTGGGAATCAAGCCTAGCACAGTTCGTGCCGTTGACCGCATCGTGCCATGGCTAAGCCCGTTGACCGCCGTGTCAAGCTTGGGCGGTGTGGCGCACATGACGCCTCTAGGGGTATTATATGTGAAAAGACTACATTGGCTAAAGGTGGGCCCTATTACAAAAAACCAAAAATAAAAAAAAGAGGCATTTTTAAAGTGTTACATTTTAAGAACAGCTCCTTACCTGAGAGGAGCGTTAGTTCTTGCCTGGATATTTAGAGTTCGAACCATTGGTACGTCACCTCTTTAGACTTCTGTAGGCTCAATTTCTACTTAAATGAGCTACCTTTCTACGTGTGTTTAGGCTTTCTCTTGGATCCCAATCCCTTTGGCTAGGATATAAAAAATAAATAAATTAATAAAAACTGTGACATTTTGGAGAATTACTGTATATAATCATCGTCATTATCATCTGACAATGGCGCCATTTTAGTAGAGCACCCCTTCACGTCCATTGAAGAGTTGATGACGCCAGAAAAGATGGGAGGGTGCGTCTGGTCTGTCAACGATTGGCTTTGTGGCAGAAAAAAAAAACCTTTTTATTATATAAATTCTCAATTTCATTAAATTAATGAATTAAAGATAAGACCGACCCCGCCAAGACAACCATCGCATCAAGTCCTCCTCATCCAACCCCCTCATTGAATTCTCTTCCTATTTATTTGGGTCCCCAACGTTTAATGCCATCATGTACCACAACATTTCCTACATTGAGATCATTCTACATTTGAACTGGGGGCGATTTTTCCTTTCCCCCTAACAAACAATGGGGCCTTGCAATAATGAAATGAATGAGGTGGTCGCATCCTGCAAGGTGATTAATTTCAAACCAGAAATAAGAAAGAAGTATAAAATAAATAAACATCCTTCCCTATCAATCGATAAACTTTCCCTTTTTTGTCTCAACCGTTGATGGCATAAATGATGCGGATGGTGGATGCACACACCACGATAACAACAAAAGACCGCTTCCTATCGAGAGCAAACACGATTCTTTAAAAAAGAAAAGAAAATGTCTACCAAAAGAATCTTGTTTGGCAACTTTATTAATAGAGTCAAATAATATAAAGTTCTCATTTCTAAAAAAAAAAAAAAACTACATTAAAAATACTTTAATTCAAATTTTTCATCATATTTTAAAAAATAAAATAAAAAAAGACAACTCCCTTTCTCAATCAAGAGACAAAAGAAACTTCACTTTTCAATACTGAAGGTCAAAAAAATTTCATCACAAACAACTAAAAATCTTAATACCATTATAACTCACTTATATATATATATATTTTAATAATCTTTATTTCACTCAACTCCATTAGTAAAGTCTCAAAACAAGTGTGATGTGACCTACAATCTTCGGTGGGACTCTCTCAGGTAGCGGTCTTAACTAAGAGGGGACCTACCTGTCCTTATCAACCATTGATTTAAGGTTAGCGTTACGCAACAACTAAAAAAAAAAAAAACATAAAAGAATAAATAAAGACCAAGGGAAAAATGAAAGGAGGCTGCCTGCCCATGGCATGGGCTCGTCCAGATGTTGAGGAATGGCTTGGATCTACGGAAATTAAGATGATCTAACTAAGTTTTAACTGACATGAATTAAGTTGTAAATAAATAAATAAATGACGCATGAAATAAGTATTAAAAAATAAATAAAAATAAACAAATAGATTATAAAAAAAAAGCAAGAGGAGAGGAAAGACCAAATTGACTTTCTTACCCAACCTCTTGGGGTTGGGAAGCAGATCGGGAGTATTGTCGGTGGTGGTGGTGGTGCCGCTGCTGCTGTTTGGTGAAAGTGAACTAGTGAGGAACCCCTGATGGTAGCGGCTGGGGTTCTCGACCCTGAGGCGGAAGGCGATGAGGGCGTTCGTCTGCCTGGTGATGGCGTCGGCCTCGGCCATTACCTCCTGGACCTTGGCCCTGTAGAAGGAGTTGGCCTTGTTGAACTCCTCGTCCAGCCTCTTGAAGTACACCGTCTCGTACTCCCCTCCCTCGTCCGACGCCATCAAAAACACTGTCTCGTACCTTTCTGATGATCTCTCCCCATCCCCATCCGCAGCAGCGCTATTCACCAAAATCACCTGCTCCTCCTCTCCTCCTCCGCTCCTCAGATTGCTGTACCGCCGGGTCAGCCCGCTGAAGGCGCGATACATTGTCATCTTCCTCTTCAACCCTCCACCGCTGCCTCCGGCAGCAGGAGAAGGTGGAATCCTCTGCTGCCTGTAGCGGAGGATGTCTTTCAAGATGTTCTTGAGCATGTTGTAGTCCATGTAAGCTTGCTGCCACTCTGGCACCATCTGTGCCGCGAATTCCTTCCCAAACTTCATCTCTCTTATTCCTCCTCCTCCTCCTCTTGATGCTTCAAATGGGTGGGTAAGGAAGGAGACGAGGGTGCCCTACTACAAGCTAATCTCTCTCTCTCTCTCACATAGAGCAGGAAACTTATAGCTCTGACGGGAGAGAGATTAGATGAGATGCCTAAACACCCTCGTCCCCTCTTATGATAGCGTCACACACTCAGCATCCAATTATTTGGAAAACTCGAGGTTCAGTTGAGACTCGTGAGTCGTGACTCGTCCTTCGTTTCAGAATTTCAAATTCCAGGCTGCTCGCGTAATTTACATTTCAGTGGTGTCAAATCAAAAGACATTTAAAAAAATAAAAATTTAAATCAAGGAAAACAAATAATTAGGAGCCAACGGAACCTTTACTTCTCCCACTCACCTCCCAACGATATTAATTGGCATATCACTTTACTTTTAATGCCAAAATTACGTGACATTTGAAGGTTGTGTTTGTATGTCAAATTTGACATATCATAAAATAAAGAGATGTTAATATGAGAGATATCTCTCACTCTATATGAGAGATAGAGGTGGGGCCCTCACATTTCAGTTGTTGGCATTTGATATGGATGTGAGGGCCTCTACCCTATCTCTCATAGAAGCATCTCCCCATAAAGTAAGACTTTAAATTTATATTTTAAATAAAATAATCGTGATGATTGTTGCAATATCACTATTTGGGATGGAATCCATGGTTAGTGAACCTTCGTGGTTCAACAGGATGGAGAACCCACAGTGATGACTTTGCCTCAAATGACTATTGCATTTGAAGTTGGTATCAATAGTTGTTTGGGATGGAACTCATGGTCAGTGAACGTTCCACAACTAGATTTATAGTCGTTATAGAATTATTATTTTTTTTTTTGGACTTTTTTTTAATTTTAATGGGTGATTTTAAATTGTGATCATTTGAGAAACTCTTGGAGCTTGGATATCTATATATTATGAGTGTTTGAAGTCATTTTTTTTTCTTATTCACACTATGGATTCTCAATTCTCTCAATTTTTTAATTTTTCTAACCAATATTTTGGTGAGGCATCCAAATTCCCTACTGATGATGCCGCAAAGAAAAAGGCTGCCGGTCGAGGTGCTGACTTTAGTATAGAAGACGACCGTCTTCTCATCGGTTTGTGGTTGAACACTAGTCTGGATGCTGTGCAAGAAAACGGGTAGAAACTTTGAGCTTTTTAGGAACGAGTGGGAGAATACTATCACAACAATAAACAATTTTTTAGTGCTCGAACACACAAAATGTTGTCACAACAATGGCAAAAGATTCAAGCTTCAGTCAATAAATTTTGTGGATGTCTTGCCACAATTATTTTCAGAAATCAAAGTGGCGTGAATGAACAAGATAAGGTAAAATTATATATATGAACTTTTTTTTATTCGTAATTCGAGATTACATTTAATTTTCAGATTGTAGAAGCTTACGAACATCTATACGGATCAAGATTCACCTTGGACCATGCTTGGATCTCTTTTTATTTTTTTTATTTCTTCTATTTATTTTGAAACAAAAGAGAGAGCTTTTTGTCATATAGTGATGTTGGCATAAGAAAGTAGTTTTTTAACCTTTATGAAAAATAAGATGTGCTTTTTGAAATTAAGTGCCTTTTTTATTTAGCCCCACCTCTTTTTTTATATATTGAATTGACCCTTAATTTCACAGTATTTTACAAGTAAATTACCCAAATAAAGCAATAAAAGATTTGATAGTTATCTGACTCTCTTTGCAATTTGCATTGTATTGTATCCACCTGGTCCTATGCCATGACGAAAAATCAAGGAGTTTTTCCTTCAATTTTCACGCCTGGTGACTAAAGTTGAGAAATATTCCCAAACATTTTCCATACTACTCAATTATTGTGATATCATAAAACTTTATGAAGTTATTAAAAATGGGCATTGAAATGCAAAGAAAAAGGTGCAATTTTATGCAATATAGCATAATTCAATAAAAACCTTACGAGATCACAATAAAGTTTTACGATATAAAAAAAATGGAGCAAAACAGGAGAACTTTTGGAGAAAAATATATTTGGGTCATAAATCCACTTCTAATAGTGACCGTACAAGGAAAACCCCAGAAATAAACGCCAAGAAAAGGAAAATGTAAAAAGTAAAAGAAAATGAGTGTTAAAAAATCAAAGATACCCGCAAATAGAGAGCAACAAACGAAAGTGTTAAATATTACTGTGCCATTTCTGCTGCCAATAGGCCAGGGCCCTTGCCCCAAACAAGACACCTTGGCCTTAATTTGGTCTGCAGTGCGAGGCCACCTTTTCAAAGGCACCTTTGTGTAATGTTTGTTGCGAAAAAAAAGTTCTTTCCTCTCCTGGTGAGAAATACTTTTCCTATTTGCATCTAACAATAAACAAAAAAATATTTGCAGAAAAACATTTCGCTTTCCCTTTCCATTGCCACAAAAAAACAGTAGTTACACAAATATTTTTAAAAACATGTCTGAAGTGTAAGCTTCCCAAAAATGATGGCCAAGTTAAACTTCAATATCTTAATCATTCTTAAAGCACACGACTCATCCTTAGAGCACATTGGGTAATAGATTGCGGAATCCGTGGATTTTACAATTCCTCATTACCCCTGAATTAGGAATTCTTCGTCAAGGATTTAAACAGTTGGAGATTTCACAGTGATATCGGTGCGTCTCCATATATATATAAGAGGAATAATTATAATTGTGCAAATTAACAAAAACAAGGAATTTCAAATCTTATATGGAAGGTTGTAATAAAAAAAACTATATTAGTCTAAATCCTCAAAGATTTACAATTGCCAAACATAGGCTAATTCATGACTTTGTGGAAAGTTAAATCTTTCTTGACTTCGTGGAAAGTTAAATCTTTTTTCCTTTTTTGGAAGCTCTGCCAAACATGACCTTAATCATTTCCTTCAGTGCATCTTATTCACACATATCTATCTGATGGGATCATTCATTTGGAGTAAATATGATCCGGTGTGAGAGGTGACAAAGAACTTATATTAAATCCCAAAGTTATCGCCCGTTTGGCATTTTACTATTAAAGTCAAGTGGAGTGAAGTGAAATGAAAAGTATGAATAAAATATGTAGTGGGTTATGATGGTATTTTATTTTTATTTATTTTGGATGGAATATTGTTGACTTTTAGTATGAGAAATGAAGTTTTTTTGTCTTTTAGTTAATAAATGTGGTTACTTTTTGACTTTTTGTTGGAAAAGTTGGAGGGAATTTTGAGAAAAAGTGCTTTTGATGTGATGTTTAGGATGAACTTTACTAGTCAAGTTAAATGGCCACTTTTTGAGGGCATACAGTACACAGATATAAATTCACTAGTGTTGGTCCAAGCGCCCACATAGATGTGGTTTCCTTCCCAGTAGTTACTTGATGCAGTTATATGAAGAGGATTTAACCAGAAAAATCCCATAAGACTCGTTATAAGCCAAAAACACCTTCTATATCTTATAAATACTATAATTGTCACAAGAGCTTTGTCTATACAAATACAATCATCTCTAACTAGAAACCTTATGCACATCTAATCCTCCAAAAGCATGTCCTAGTGTAGGTACTGAATATACATGCAAACTGACCATACAAAAAAACTGGTCAATTACACAAAAAGATCAAGGTCAAAATCTTAGTCTAAAGAACTTAAATCCAATTTATAGGAGTTTAGCACCCAGGTCCTTTTGAATATCTCCGGAACTATTTTGCTCCGATAAAATGGAATATCAGCTTGCTCCGAAAGCGCATGCGAAGACCCCACAGTCGTTCCCATTGTCTTGGTGGGGGATGTCTGTTTTTTCTTTGAAGGTCCAGACGAAAGGGTCATTTCAACCGTAAACCGCAAATCTTTGAGTGAGCCAACTAACCTGGGGAGTATCAAAATAGAAGGTTAGTTTGCAAGTAGTTAGAGAATAGTTTGTATAAAGATAGTACAAAGTACAATTTCAGCAGATTCTATTCGACTGTGTTTCAAAAGTGCCCGAATTGAAAACCATGCAAACATGATTGTTTTGTCTTGAAAAATAGCAGATTTGAAGGGTATAATAAGAACTTTGAGACCCCAAAGTTTCAGCCAAAAAAACCCTTTGGAAGCGGGATAACCAGTAGCCTAAATAAGGGTACTCAGCATGGTGGTAGCAAATTTCCAGCACAATACTGTTCAACTAGACATCTTTAGGAGATAATAACTTCTAGCTTCATCTTAATTCCCTTTTCACTTTTTTTTTGTTCATGCATCATCAAGGTTAGAATTACAGCCATTAGATCTAGGTTTGGATCATCTTAGGTAGGTCGTACAGACAAGTAAAAACAGGCCTGTGCACAAATTTTCCACACTTAGAATTTTCCAACATTCATCACATAACAACAAAAGCCCTTCAACCAATTTCAATTAAAACATTGATCAGCCCCAATGTTAGTGTCAACTAACCACGGCACGCCTCTACATTATTCGGTCTCTAAATTAAAGGTCCATATTTAACCCAATTCTTACAGTGAAATCCTAATTATGAAACAATGACCCACTTGCTTCATATTGAATTCATGGGGATTCTACGCACCACCTTCTAACCAAAGGGGATAAACCGAAAGAAGCAAAGTTGAAGATCCTTTAACATCCAAAAATAGCATTAATAGGACCTTTGATCATCTCTCCATGTCGTTGAAATAAACATTGTCATGATTCTCAATAAAGAAAGCTAAAATCCAAAAAAAGTAAAAATAACAATGACTCTATTTTTTGGATTGGAATCTAAATTGGGTGTTTTTGGTCTCGTGCAATTTAAGGTTCTCTTATTAGCTCTATAATGATCAAAAGAGAGAGTTTCTCATGTTGTTTAGACTAGGGCTTTTATCTTTTACTTTCTTATTTGCATACTGAAAGGCAGTAGAATAAGAGAATATAATATATAGAGAATTTGAATGCACAGTCATAGCTCCATATTGATCTTGGTTAGAGGTTATCATTTTTATTAGAATCTCACATTTATTGTGGGGTTTGGGTTATCATTTAGATTAGTATATGTGGGGGTTATGGTTTTGAGTTTTTGAAGTTTTCATTTTGAGAGAGAGAGTGAAATACCTGCAAGATCCAAAGGGGAAGAAAGAGACCGGAGACCCTAAACCAGAGATTGCAGGGATTTGGGGTTTTCATCGAGAGTGAGTGAGAGATGGTTTTAGGGTTTTCATTGTGAGAATCTTCGTGAGGGTGGGGCGATGGGTTAGTGAATACCAGGCATGTGCCATTTGCCTATAGCCCTTTATGGGCCTTTTCTAGAACAAACCGGGGCGGACGCCCCAGGTACCTAACACGTGCGTCCGCCCCTGAATTGGGACCTGAAACAGGGAGGAGTTTTCATCAACCCAACATACCCTTTTCTGAGATTCCAATGTAACAACTGAAAAATCAAATTCGGAACGGATAAATGAAAAATCTGAAAACAAGAAGAGAAGTTCGGGATTGGTACCGGCGATGAGGAAGAAATGCAAGTGGGGAGGAGAGGAGAGGAAGAATTGCAGTACTCTGCTGCCGTTGCCAACCGATTGGGAGAGAAAGGGAGATAGATGGAGGGAGAGAGAATATGTCAAATAAGGGAAAATGGGAAAAGGGTTTTGGGGTCTGTTTAAGGTAAAAGAGCAGGGATATCCCTGCTTAGAGAAAAAATTAAAAAAAAATACCAAAAAGGGCCTTTGGAACTGTTGTGGTCTTTATAAGATGTTGATGGTGCTTTTGGCTTTTGACAAGTCTTAAGAGATTTTTTGGGTAAAATCCTATATGAAACTTCAATCCTACCATAATCGGATGGGGTTTTTCCCATATGGTTACCTAACTCCCCTTGCTATCAAACTTCACATATTTAAGTGAATGTTCTTGATCATCCCAAAACAGGGTTGCAAATATAAATTATTTCCCCGTTACTATCTATACTCGTGAGAGCAAAGATGTTAACCGAGTATTGTATCCACCGGGACAAAAAAGGCTAAGTTGTGTTGGTTCCTAAATTCCTAAACTAATCCTAATAGAAAACAAAGTATTGATTCTTAAACTAATCATACTAGAAAACGAAGTGTTGGGTTGGTTGGTTGTAATTCCTAAATTAATAAATTAAACGACCAGGTTTTGAATCAATTAGAGGAAAGATCTCAGGGTACAAATCCACTCTAACCTCGCACAATGGCAAGTATAGACCTAGGGTTTAACTATTAACACTAAAAAGACTCGTTCTGGTTACAAACCTTCAATAGTCAACAAATAAAGGTATGTGGATGTAAATCGCGGCATAACCTATCTCTATGGCATAGATTATCCTAGATCTAACAAACACATTCATTGAAGCATCGTTATATAACTTAGTATTCAAATCTACAAGATTAAAATACCAAAAGAAAGAGGTATTGCATTAATAAAATCCAATCAATGGATTAGCATCTTGTCATATAACCAAAAACATTTAAAGTAAAGCCCTAGAACCTATACATCACCAAAATACAAGATTGGGGCTTCATCGCAACCCTAAGATAGAGATTTAGTTATACATGGCAAAAGGTTGACGAAGAATCTCTGACGAAATCCCCATTGACGCTCTTCCAAAGCTCCCAAACTAGGCTCTAGATCTTCTCCCAAGATGTGAATGTCTCTAAAAACAAGCTTAGGCTTTTATTTATAGGTTTTTGGAAGAACAATCCTTCAAAATTCTTCAAAATGCGCTGGGGCGGAGTCTTCATCCGGGTCCGGCGTCTGGACGCCCCTACTGGGCATCTGGATGCTCGGAGGCAGTAGCTTTCAGGTGTTCTCTGTGGCCGGGCGTCCGGACACCCGGAGCCAGTGAGCTCCGGTTGCATCACGATGACTCCATTTTCGCTCCATTTTCTCCATCTTCTGGTTCTTCACCTAAAATACCTGAAAATAATAAAATAACATAAATAAAGATCTAAACTATTATTGCAAGGTTTAACAAAGTCTTCGTTGAGGGTTTAAAGGGTGTATTTTAGGCTCTCATCAGTTCTCCATAACATTGAAAGAGTAAAAAAGGTACTTTTTTGTGATATCACAACACTTTATGTGATATCGTAATTTCTATATGCGATATCACAATCCCACTTGCGATATCACAAAAAGTATTGCGTATAAAGTCAATGGTTGCCTTTCTATTTATGTTTTCATCACGACCTGTAGCTCTCATTCTCTGTTATCATTGTCCGCTGCAATATTCCTTCATTTTACAGCAACCATTCATTGATTTCACTACTCGTTTCTAGCTTTCTCCTCTATTAAGGTATATTTCTCCCCTCTTATTCTTTGTGTTTATTTTTTTTTTCCTACTTTGTGTCTTAGTGAAGGTGGTTGGGAGACAAGGTAACCCACACATGTGGGAAGAGGAGCCGACATATGTGGGAAGTAGCCCACAAATGTTGGAATAGAGGCACACAGGGATTGATCCATGGACGGGCAAGTGACAACTGTGGTTACCAACCAACTGAGCAACCCTTATGTTGTCACTGTTTTTTCATTTAAGGGGGTGTTTATGATATTTTTCTTATTTTCAAATGTAGAGAATTAGTACCCAATATCTATTTTGCATTTCTACAAAGGGGTATTGACATTGTCGAAAATGTATTTTGTATTCTTACGGAGTAAGAATTGGCTCATATAAATACATATCGGCATTGGCATATTCCAAACTCCCATTTCTAGTCCTACAGAGGGGCGTTGGCATTGCGACTACAAAATTGAATTGGCATTGGCTCACATAGATACATATCGACATTGGCATACCCCAAAAACACCTTTTTAGTCATGCAAAGGCCGAAAGGGGCATTTGTATGGGCATTGTTGACCAAAAGATGATGCCGTTATAGTTCTACAAGTCATTGGTGTTTCCTAAAGACAGATTTCAGGCTAGTGTTTATATATACTATTGTTGCTAATTTATGTGAATGGTGTACTTATAGGATGTCGGACAACACCCATTGTACAAAGGCAAAATACATCATATGAGGTGTCTCTCCACTAACATAACATATACATCATTGCTTAATGTTGTACTTGAACTATGTAAGTGAGTTTATGGCCTTCAAATATGATAGGAAGGTCATATATGCATGCCACGTCTTCCAAAATTACTGTGGCTAGTGTGTGGGGATATTTCCGAGCCACCAAAGATCGCCAGCTCGGCAGGACTTGGCCTCCCCCCGGCAGCGCCGCCTCCTCTCTCAGCGAGTCTTGGTATCGGCATCTTTCAGCTCAGCCGCGTACCTCAGCTCGGCCGACTCCATCTCGGCCAGGTGCTCTCACCTCGGTCCAAGTACTTCACCTCAGCATCAAAGCAGGCACCTCAGCACCTATGCTAAGTCGCCAACCAGGTCTCAGCAACATGCCATGACCTCAGTCACACACTTCAGTTATAGTGCCACAGAGCTAGCCAAAGCATGGACTACCAACTGTCCTCCCAAGGACGCTCAATCACGTCACAAGGCGTATGGCAGATATGGGCACTTCCCATATCTCTGATAGAAGTGGCTTCCACGAACTCCAAAGTGCCAGGATAAGGTCTGATGGGACAGAATTATGGGCCACGATGGGACATCCCCTGTCAAGTACAGCCCCAAAGTCCAAGAGACTCTTTTCTTCCTCCTTCTTCCTCCCTCTCCTGTCTATATAAGGACCAGCTCCAAACATGGGGGGGGGGGGGGGGGGGGGGGGGGTTCAAACACCACTCTGGTACGCCCATCTTCTTCCCAAAAAATCTCCATCCTATTGCTTAGTTTTCACACTAACTTAGGCATCGGAGAGCCCTGCGCTGCCACAGCCAGTGTCCTCTGACATACTGTTCTCCTTTTCCTTTTCAAGTTTCAGGCAGGCAGCGGTGTTCTTCTCAAGAGCCTCGTCTCCACACACCCTCTCTTTGTGAGTGACATTTTTTGCACTTACAATTGGCGCCGTTTGTGGGAAACGGCTACAAAAAGCCATCTTCCCTAACACCATGCCTCGAAGAGCCAGAAAGGGAAAAGAACCATCTATATCTTCGATGCAGCTGTCTCCAGCTCCCCGCCAGAAGAGGTCCAGAGTAAACTCTGGCCTAGCAAGCGTCCAAGGGCTGAAAACTCAGTCAGGTTTATCCACTAGTCCCTCAAAAAAACTGAGACGAAGGCTGGATGAAAAAGGCAAATCTCAGAGAATGGCTTGACCACTGAGTCAGGCAAGCAGTCCGGCAAAATTTGGAAATGGCCGGTCTCAGGCAAGGTCGGCTAGGCCCTTCGATCCTGATGCTCTCGGCACATCTCCCTTCTCTCCATAAATAAAGCATTTCGTTCTTATCGAAGACTTCAGCGTCCCAAGGTTCATCCCTTACGATGGGACCTCGGACCCAGCAGCGCATCTTTGACACTTCACCCAGAGAATGTCAATTTGGGGCGATACAGGTCACATGAACAGCAAAGTCTTCTCCTCCAGTTTGGGAGGCCTCCCCCTAAGGTGGTTCCACGCACTCCCGCAAGGATCAATCACAAGTTGGCAGTAGCTTCGGAATTCCTTCATGGCGAAGTTCCAAGCTCACAGAGTCATCCCCAGGTCGGGTGCCGACTTGATGGCCCTCAGAATGAAGCATACCGAGAACGTCACGCAGTTCGCCAGAAGATTATGGACTGTCTACAGCCAGATCGAAAATACCTCAGACACAATATCAATCACGTCTTTCCAACAAGTTCTTCCACTAGGCAACGAGCTTTGGAGAGACTTGGTCCTGTACCCTGTGGTCTCAATGAAGGCATTGATCGCCAGGGTGAACCAGTTCGTCAGGCAAGAAGCAAACGAAGCCCAAGCTCAGGAACACTTTGACCTCTACGAAGACGACCAGACAGCTTCCCGCTCGGCAGATGTCTCCAGCTCTGCAGTAGCCTCCAGCTCAGTAGAAGTCTCATCCAACTCGGGAGGCAGCTAGATGTCTCCTATCATCACTTAGCTTTGACCGCCCGTCAGCTTCGATTGCACGAGCCTCTACTGTCATTTCTGGAGGCACGGTCCTCTACTGTCAGCTTCGATGGCACCGTCAGCTTCAATGACACCAGCACGACCCTCTACTATCGGCTTCGATCGTACGACCCTCTACCATGATTTTGATGGTACGGTCCTCTCCTGTCAGCCTTGATCGCACGGTCCTCTACCGCCATTAGTCATCCAGGCCACCCGCATCTCGGCCGCGAGCCAGATCTCGATCTCTTGCGTCTCGGCTACGTGCCAGATCTCGACTTCGTGCATTACGGCAGCAGCGCCAGATTATCGACCTCATGCTGGTGTCGCCCTCATGCTGGCTATGGGCCTCACGTAGGTTCGGCCTCATGCTGGCTACGCGCCTCACGTAGGTTCGGCCTCATGATGGTCTCAGGCTACGCACCCCCACCTCATGCTGGTGTCGCCCTCGTGCTAGCTACGCGCTTCACACAGGTTCGGCCTCATGCTGGTGTCGCCCTCATGCTGGCTACGCGCCTCACGCAGGTTCGGCCTCATGATGGTCTCAGGTTACGCGCCCCCACCTCATGCTGGTGTCGCCCTCGTGCTAGCTACGCGCTTCAAGCAGGTTCGGCCTCATGACCGTCTTGGCCTCATGCTGGTGTCGCCCTCGTGCTGGCTACGCGCCTCACGTAGGTTCGGCCTCATGATGGTCTCAGGCTATTGTTGAGTTCATGAGTTTACACATTTACGCATCATTTTATAATGAATTAGGGGTTTAATTAGGTGAATAGTGTCATTCTTCATCTAATTCCATCATTTCATGCATTTTCATCTAGAAACCTAAATTTTTCATACTTTTCATACATTTTCTGCATTAATTTAGAATGTTTTGCAAATTTTCCCCGAAGAGTCCCAGTTGGAGTAGGACTCTGTCCAGATGGGTCCCGCTTCAATATGGGCTCTTCAGTATTTGATGTGTTGAATTAGAATGTGTAGAAAATGAGAATTGCAGGCCTTTGTCATGGAACCCAATTTCAAGCACACAGTCACCATGGGCCCTGCATTGCTGAATTGAAGTTTGAAAAGAAGAACTCATCATGTGGGCCCCACACACAAGCCATGTGAAAATCAATCAAAGGAGGGGTCCACTCATCATGTCAGTTGAAGAGTCCTAACTATAATAGAAGACTTCTCATAGGGCCCACTATTCAAGTAGATGAAATGTCCTACATGGCAGGGTCCGCAATAGTTGCAGATTTGAAATTATTAATGGATAATTCAAAGAGTACAATTATGATTGGAATAAAAGAAGAAGAGTTTGAATCATCCACATTTGATCTCCTTTGGAAAATAAGAGTTGTGCAGAGAAAGAATCCTTTGCAAATCAAATTTCAAAAGTTAATCCCGTTTTTCTCAGGATAACTCATTTAAATGGCCATAACTTTCAATCCAACCGTCGGATCGATGGAATTTACCTACCGTTGGAAAGATTATTCAGAGTAGATATCTGTGGAACCCAAGAATGTGCAAATCAGAGCTAAATTGACAAAGTTACGGGCTTAGAGATTTTCATGTTCATTTTTAGACGGGATTGCAATTAAATCCACACCGTTGATAATCAATTGCCGCACATCCCTTGTGGGACCCCATCTGAAGATTAGCCAAGCCATCCAGAGGTTTCCAGAAGCTTCCACCTCATTCAAATTCAAAAGAGATAAGAGATATACCTTATCTATGATGATAAATCAAATTTGTAGAGAAGGTGTCCAGATTCAATATATCTGTAAGATAACCGGAGTTATAAGAGGAACCAAAAGGAAGGATACGAGAGACACTCCCTTGGACGTCCACCATTATTCTCTCTCATTTTTTTCTTTTTTTCCTAATTAATAGAATTTAAGAATTATTTTTTGGTATTCTGAAGCCCTGTTTCAGAAATTAGGATTTTTAGAAAAGAGATATTTTTGAGAGACCATTGTACAAGGAGATGTTATTAATGAAATTACTTATGGAGTTCTTTTCAATGGCTGGCTAGATTTCTGGATTGGAGCACACAGATGAAGCTAAGTAGATCTTTAATTTAATCTATGTGATTTTTCTATTTACTTTCTTGTCTCTTTTAAATGCATGCTCTATTAGAATAATAGATCTGTCTTCATGCCTTAGGTAGCCTCTATTTTGATTTCTAATGAAAATAGTTTGATGATTTATACTTATTTTGATAGATTATGCTTAGGGTTGAGATCCTTTGATAGTTTATGCTTAATTATTTTTTTTTGCTAAAAGGTAAGATTGTATAAAAGAGAGAAAACAGAAGGGGCATTTACCCCCCAAAAAATTAGAAAGGGAGGCGTACAAAAATGCCAACCCTGACTATAGCATCCCAGAGGAAGACAAACAAAAAAGAAAGAAGAACCTCATTCGGCCTGCACCCATAGAAAAAAGGAGCAACAGCTAAAGCAAGGCTAAACAGGGGAGGCCTAAAACAGGGAACAAACAGCAGCCACTGAGGTCAGAGTCTCCAGCAACAAGAGAAGGCTAAAGAAAGTCAGACAGCCCAAGTAAAATTGGATGGGAAGGCATTGAGAAATTCTGACCAGACATTGAGGTGGCCATGCATTTCAGCCGGTCCAGAAGAATGGCTTGAGCTCGATGCTAGGAAGGCAGCTTGCTACAATGCTTTGAATCATTTCTGAGTTGCCAGAGGACAAAAACAGCATGGAGAAAAATGGCAGCAGCACAATTCTTTCCTGAGACATCTCCCGTCTTGGCAATTGTACCCCAGATGAAGGCTGCTGAAAGAGAAGGAGGCAGTCTAACTTTACAGAAACTGAGAAGCCAGCTCCACAACTGTTTAGCTAGAGAACAGGTGAAGAAAAGATGCAGATCAGATTCTTCATCTGAGAAGCAATTATGGCATCTTGAAGGCATTGACCAACCTTTCCTTTTAGCCCATTCTTCAGTGGGAGTACTCCTATGCATCAAACGCCAGCTGAGACAAGCCAATTTTGGGTTTTCCATTTTGTTCCAAATGAGACTAGACCAGCTTTTGGTGGAGCCTGGAGTTCTGAGGAGGTTCCAAAAGCCTTGAAGAGAGGGCTTCCCTGAATCTTTTTTCCAAGAAAGGGAGTCTAGGATAGAAGAGGAACCAAGAGGAATGAGATTAGTAGCTCGATAGAGGAACTCTTGCAGGAATGGAGGCAACTGATTTGGAATGACCCACTTTGACTCAGCGATTAAGTCTGAAACTTTGTCCTTGTCAGAGAATTGAACGTGGGGGAACCTTGAGGAGATAGAAACTTTATCAAGCCAGTTGTCATGCCAAAGAGTGATTGACTCACCATTACCCACAGACCATCTGCTATTTCTTTGGAGGATTGGCGAAAGAATTCTGATCTTCTTCCAAATGATGGAGCCATATTTTGTATTATCAGGATGCCAGATCGGGCAGCCTTTACTATATCTGGAGGAGAACCAGGTTGCCCATAGGGAAGTTTATGCTTAATTTGATGAGTCATGCTTATGATTTTTCATTCTTTTATAAGGTGAAGGAGGTCTTGGGTTGTGATCTTATTCTTTTTATTAAAATCTGATTTTTGCAAAAGACAAATCCTCGGGATCCGAAACATTGATTTGTTTCTGATCTGAGTTATTTTGAGACAAATAGTAGAATAATTGCATGATGGATTAATTATCTTGCTTAGTGGATTCTGGATGCTCCGATCTATTTGTTTTATATATTTGATTAGTTAGTGTTTCTGAATTCTTCTAGTTTTTCTTGGATCTCAATTATTCATTAATATTTGATTTTTAAAAAAATTAAGATTTAAATTTTAACTTAGTAGTGCTCTCTGTGGGATCGACCTGTAGTTGCCACTGTCTTAACAAGATAACTGTGCACTTGCAGTAATTTTAATGAATTGATTTAATTCACATCAGCTACGCGCTCCCACCTCATGCTGGTGTCGCCCTCGTGCTAGCTACGCGCTTCACGTAGGCTTGGCATCATGACGGTCTCGGCCTCATGCTGGTGTCGCCTTGGTGCTGGCTACGCGCCTCACGCAGGTTCGGCCTCATGATGGTCTCAGGCTACGTGCCCCCACCTCATGCTGGTGTCGCCCTCATGCTGGCTATGGGACTCACGTAGGTTCGGCCTCATGCTGGTCTCGGTTACGCACCAAATATTGCACTCGTGCTGGCACAAGCAATAGCAGGACCGAGTCGCATTTACGACCTCTTGCTGGTCCGTCCACGTGCTGGCTATGGCCTCACGCTGGCATGACCTCATGCTGGTCTCGACCGCATTTACGACCTCTTGCTGGTCTGTCCACGTGGTGGCTACGGCCTCACGCTGGTACAACCTCATGCTGGTATCGACCGCATTTACGACCTCTTGCTGGTCCGTCCACGTGCTGGCTACGGCCTCACGCTGGCACGACCTCATGCTGGTCTCGGCCGCATAGCATCTCGGTAACAGTACCAGATTGCTGGCCAATGAGAGTACACCTCTGTTGACGAGCCAACTGGTTCTCTCGATTTTCTGAAGCACCAGCCTCTAGCTCGGCAGGAAGCCCCTCCCCAACTTAGCACTCTCCAGCTAGGCATTATACATAGCTTGGCGGCAGCGCCAGCCTCCAGCTCGGCAGGAAATTCCTCCTCCAGCTCGGCAGCAGTGCCAGTCTCCAGCTCGGCAGTAATGCCGGCCTCCTCCTCGGCAGCATCATCAGAATACTTCAAACGAGACTACACCTTTGGTGACGAACCAGTTCGTCACGACTCGGTCTTTCAGTTGGTGACAAACCAGACACTGAAGACTACCAAGCTAAGCAACTCAGCAGCTTAACAACTTCTCCTTTCTTAGCTTCCGACCTCAAAGAGTACTCTCAGAGGTCAGAAGCTGGGGAGCTATTGTGTGGGGATATTTCTGAGCCACCAAAGATCGCCAGCTCGGCAGGACTTGGCCTTCCCCCCGGCAGCGCTGCCTCCTCTCTTAGCGAGTCTTGGTCTCGGCATCTTCCAGCTCGGCCGCGTACCTCAGCTCGGCCGACTCCATCTCGGCCAGGTGCTCTCACCTCGGTCCAACTACTTCACCTCGGCATCAAAGCAGGCACCTCGACACCTATGCCAAGTCGCCAACCAGGTCTCAGCAACACGCCCTGACATCGGTCACACAGCTCAGTTATAGTGCCACAGAGCTAGCCAAAGCATGGACTACCAGCTGTCCTCCTAAGGACGCTCAATCATGTCACAAAGCATACGGCAGATATGGGCACTCTGAAATAAGTGGCTTCCACGAACTCCAAAGTGCCAGGATAAGGTCTGATGGGACAGAATTGTGGGCTACGATAGGACATCTCTGGTCAAGTACAGCCCCAAAGTCAAAGAGACTCTTTTCTTCGTCCTTCTTCCTCCCTCTCCTGTCTATATAAGGACTAGCTCCAAAGACAGAGTGGGAGGGAGAGCGAACACCACTCTGGTATGCCCATCTTCCTCCCCAAAAATCTCCATCCTATTGCTTAGTTCTCAATTTAACTTAGGCATCAGAGAGCCATGCGCTGCCACAGCAAGGGTCCTCTGACCTACTGTTCTTCTTCCCCTTCTCAGATTTCAGGCAGCCAGCAGTGCTCTTCTCAAGAGTCTCGTCTCCACACACCCTTTCTTTGTGAGTAACATTTTTTTGCACTTACACCCAGACTCAATGAAAAATGAAAAGTATTAGTCTAAGGTCTCCATCGCCCAATCAAGGCAGATATTAACGCATGATCTATCATTATGTAGCCAATCTTGGCTAGATGATGCAGACCAGTTTGCCTCACATATTCCATTTGTGTACTATTCAATACCCACTTTTCCTTTTTTGGATTAGTTGGGACTTGGCATGCATCTAAAACGCTTTGGGACCTGACAAAACGAAACTCATATACGTGGTAAATCGTGGCAATTTATATAAGAAATGTTTGCATATGCCAACGTAAATATAAATTAAATTCTCATTTCGTGATATAACAATCCATTAGGAATTGCTTCGGATATATTCTCACTTTGTATGTAGAGGAGGATATTCACAGTTCCATTTGGCCTTTTTTTTTTCATCCATCTGCGTGATTTAATAATTATATACACGCTAAGAATCAATGTGGTATTGAAAACAAAGAATTTGTTAATGACAAAATAAAGCTCTTACGTGCATAAATAACAAAGGTTAACAAATTACCTGAGACAGAAGCACTTCTCAGATAATTTTCAATTCCTAAAACTATATGAGGGTGCATCCCTTCTACTATTGTTATCATATGTTACTCGTAGTATATAAAATCTCCATCAATTATGGATCTAACTTCAAATCTCAGTCATTTAAACAATGCTTAAGACAGGATCTCATTTAAACAATCTGCTCTAATGATGTTTGCCTGAATCTGATTGCTCTTTGTTGGATCATGGATTGCATAGTAGTGGTGTGTGTTGGATTGGAAATTTGGAATATAGATGTTCTTTTAATGTATTGTAGGCATCTTATTGCATGCTATCCGGACCCCAAACCCTAAATCCCATGACTTAAAAGACCTAAACCCTAACCTATAAAACCTAACCCCTCAGACCCTAGGATTTATACACCAAACCCCAAACCAAAACCCGAAAACCAAAATCCAAAACCACAAACCTAAAAGCCCAAAAACCCACAACCCCAAAACCTCTAAACCCCGACCCCGAAGGAATTCAGTAAAGGGGTGATCTATTGGCACCACAAAAATATCTCTCCACACCATAAAGAAAAAAAATCCATTTCCTAAACTACCCCTCCTCCCTTTCCCTCTTCCTCTTCCTCTTCCTCTCCCCCACTCCACCCAGTCTCCGGCGGGGAGGCATCCCCGACCAGCAGCTCCGGCCGGCCAACCGGCGGCCTCCCTCCCCCTCCTCTATTTTCTCTCCCTTCCTCTTCTTCTCTCTCCTTCCCTACCCCCTCCATCCCCTCTTCCCCTGCCGCCCGATCTCCCTCCCCGTCGGCGGGGGGGGGGGGGGTTGTGTGGAGGGAGAGAGAAGAAGAGGAAGGGAGAGAAAATAGAGGAGGGTGGAGGGAGGAAGAAAGAGGGAGAATGGGAGAAAATAGAGGAGGGGGAGCGAGGAAGAAAGAGGGAGAGGGAGAGAAAATAGAGGAGGGGGGAGAGAGGCAGTCGGTCGGGGATCCCTCCCCGCCGGTGACTGGTGGGGTGGGGTGGGGGAGAGGAAGAGTGTGGAGGGAGAGGAAGAAGGAAAGGGAGGGGAAGGGGTAGTTTAGAAAATAAAAAAAAATGCGGTGTGGAGAGGCGCTTTTGTGGTGCCAATAGAACTCCCCTTCAGTAAAGTCTGTCAATTTTTTTTACTAATTTAAAATATTTTTTAATAATTTTTATTTTTAAAAAATATGCATTGTTGCATCTATAAGAATGCTTCTAACTCATTTTTAATGGGTTTTTTGTTTTTTATTAATTATATTGAAACAAACTTGGGGTGTAATTAACTACTAATTTTCACTTTTTTTCTCTTGAAATTCACTCATTTTCATAGATGGAAGATTCTTAGAATGATGGATTTTCAACACTATGAAATTGTTCAAAATGATAAATACAAGCATCATATAACTACCTTCTCTAGTTTAAATTGGTCAAAGCTAAATTACTGACTTCATTCAATGTTTGATGGCATGAATTAGAGAATTTAACATACTAAAAAAAACTAGGCATACTCAAAATAGGCATTTTAGAGATGACATTTTCATGTAAAAGAATATAAAGAAATTAAGTACAAAATATTTTAAAATAGAAAAGGTTATAAATGCCACTCTTCAAAGGCCATTAGGGTTGACATATCGTAACGACAAATTATTTACTCTTTTATAAAGGCTAAAAAACCCTTTATACTAGCTTCGACTAGTTTTTTAGTGATACAAGTGCTTTTCAGATTTAAAAACTTCACCATAGCTCATTAAAAATAAAGAGTTTTTTTTTACAAAAAGGCCCCTATATTTTTCTAAAACCTCAAAAAGCCCCTTACATTTGATGTTTTTACTAAAGCATCCCGTGACTAGTGTTAAATGTTTGAAAAAGTACTTTTTGTATTCTCCTCTCTTCCAATTTTTCTATTTGACAGTTTTGCCCTTCATTACCTTTTACCTCCTCTGCCTCTCCCTAAATCTTTCAGATCTATCTACAACTCAATATTGCCTCAATCGAAAGAACTCTTTAATATATGTCACACATCTCTCTGTCCTTTCAATCGCCAAGGGAATTGACTACATGCATTCCATGGGATGGATCTCTTGCTTGGAATTCAATGAGGTACCCCACTTTCTTTTCTTTTTCACATAAAAATCATCATCTCCATCACAAAATCACGCAACCCATTTGCTAGACCCTCATAGAAATTGCAACCATGATATTTGATCATGGATGATGGACCCGCTAACCCTTAAATATGAGCCATTCATTAGATAGACATTTTCTAATCAAAACTGTCTGATAGTCAAAGGGGTGTTTCGTTTATATGAGTGCTATTTTCTTGCATTGGACTAGTAACTGGGGTTGATCAACTCAAATGGGTCCTTATGATAGTGGGCCATACCTCAAGATTACTAGTGATTTAATGATGAGACCCTATAGATGGATGGTCCATATCTGTAATCAGTAAAAACCAAATGTTGGCAGTCCAATGTTTCTTATCTAAGTCTTGATGATGATGGTGAATGCGAGCCATGTGCATAAGAGCAACAGCCAGATGCATGGTTATTATGATGGGAGGTACCGGACGATGTGGAAGCTACCCATGTTTGTATGCTCGGAGACTCAAGTGCTTACTGAGATCAAAGAGTGCAAGATGGTCAGCCTAACCATATTTGGCTTCGACAGCAAACACCGTGCTAGGGCATGCCCTTTTAAGTCCTAATCCAAGCTTTCATACTTCTATCCATGTTACAGAATAAGAGGTAGAAGAAGATGAAGATGGTGTTTCCTGACATGTTTGGGTGTTGAGATCACAAAAAGTTATAAGTTTCTGGGTGGTATTTGAGATGATCCTCCTTTTCCTTTCTTTTTTTACTTTCTTACTTGATAGTGGGTTGTCTTACTTACACTTTCTCTTTCTATGGAAGACTGAGAGTGTAGTGGAGATAATAATATGCAGAGGCGGGGGGGGGGGGGTGGTTTTGTGGGGGTTAAACGCTAAATCATAAATCTATCTTCCACTCAAAATTGTCAAATAGAGAAAGTTGAAGAGAGAAAAAGACAAGAAAAAGTTACTTTTCAGACCTTTGCCATGGTCAAACGAGGCTTTAGTAAAATCATAAAATATAGGAGCTTTTTTGAAGTTTTAAGAAAGTAAAGGGTCTTTTTTTGTAAAAAAAAAAAAAAACACCATAGCTTGTATACTTCATTATAAATTGCTGAAAAGAAAAACAGAAAAATTGAAATATACATCAAAAGTATGATACTTGCATTATAAGTCCTACATGTGGTTTACTTTCTGCAACTACAGAGAGAAAATTATTTTAAAATATTTTGAAAATAGTATAAAACTTGACACTAAAAGAATTAAATCTGAATTGTACTCACATGCCTCAACCCAATCCCAGCCAAACAAACCACACATTAAATTCTCACCAAGTCAAAATCTATAAGTTGAAAATTTTACGTTAGTCTCAAACTACCCACGTACAAAAAGAAAAACAAATACAAGGGCAAAAAAGAAGGGAGAGGAAGTGAGGTAAGAAGAAAGCAAACATGGGAAGCAACCATCTAAAATCAGAGAATGCATCATATGCTGGTACAGACCACCACTCAAAATTAAAAAGAACTCGCATAACTCGGCACCTCATGTTTTGTGGTGATTGCATTGAAGTACAGACAACCAAACAAGCACCCTTTAGACGTCTTGATATTCCTACTGCCGAAAAGAAAAATGGGAAAGGGGTTGAGATATTCTATACAATTCCTGTAGCAATGCTGGAAGTCGCATGAATCTTCAAGGAATGTTCTGGGATATATGTCCTCCCTGTTACGTGAATAACACAATGTCAGCTGGAGTTTTTTAATATTCAAATAACCAATGGTTTAGTGTTCAAATAAAGAAGTCACCAGTTCCGCTAAAAAGAAACTATTGATAAAGTACTTTTTCGAAACAAAATTCATTACGCTGTTCCCGTTGTTAATTGGTAGACCTTAAAGGACGTCAAAACAAATAAACAACCGTCTTATTACTTTTATATTTTCCTCTCATCTCGCACAAAATAAAAAGATGGCATCAATAAAAATTGCATGTGACTGCCCACTTTTTTTTTTTTTGCTTAATGGCAAAATGTCCATAAAGAAAAAGTGGGGAAGATTACACAGACATAGAGCCTCCAAAAAGAACCCAAAGATTAACTCTACACAAGCTCATAAACTAGCCAAAAAGAAAGAAGGACAAATACTGAAAGATATAAGAAAACACTGAAGAGGCCAAAGGCAAGGCTTTCCAAATTGGAAGAGCTAAGTGGCAATTGGGAGGAAAGGTTGCATAAAAGGCACCATGATAGCTGAAGGCACTGCATGATAGAAGTCCATTAGATGGTGCAAAAAGAGACACATCAACCTGATAGGATAGATCAGATTGCTGTTGAAGGTGGCTTCATTCCTAGCAAACCAAATGGTATAGAGGATTTGGAAGAAAATTGAAACCATGCACTTTCTTCCGGTCTCATCTACTCCAAGGGATAGAGCTATCCAAAGACCTACAGCAGAAGGAACCAAAGGTTGAAGCTTACCGTAGACTGATAGAGTCCAATTCCAAAGAGAAGTTGAGTGGTTGCAAGCAAAGAAGATGTGATAGTTCGACTCTATTTGAGATTTGTATAGAGGGCATTTAGAGGCCAAATTTATGCCGACTGAATGGGCCCAAGATTGCGTTCGAGTCTTGCGATGAAGGAGACGCCAAATGAAGCAAGCAGTTCTAGGGTGCACAAGCCTGCTCCAAACCATCTTCACCCAGGGGACTAAGTTTGATCTTGAACGAACCTGCTGCGAGGCTTCTTTTGAAGAAAAAGACCAACTTGAATTACATGCCCAGTGCAATTCGTCTCGAGACAGATCCTCAGATAGCTGAATTGAATGAGCTTGCTACAGAAAGGTGATAAGGTTTGGAGGCAGAAACCTGATAAGGATTGAAGGGAGAAAATCCGGAATAACCCATCTTCTACCTGAGATGATCGCTGGGAGAGAATCTATCTTGGAAAAACTGAATTGAGGGAAGCTAGAAGCTAGAAGCTATTGGAGAGACGTCCATCCACCGATCATGCCTTATGCTAATCTTTGTTCCATCTCCAACTGACCACAAGCAACTTAACTGAAAAACATAGGCAAGAGACTGGATTTTCTTCCAAATACAAGATCCTGATTTAGGATTGCCTGGATACCAAATAGAAAAAACCTTGAAGTATCTATTTCTAAACCAATTGCGATTCAGTGGTCATAACATTCCAACCAAGCCTAAGCATACAACCATCGTTGACTTCAAAAGAACGCCGGATACCCAGCCCACCTTCATTTTTCGGAAGGCAAATAGTTTTCTAGCTAACCAAGTTCCTCTTTGTTTGAATTGAATTGGAAGACCATAGGAAGTTTCTCATCATGGATTCTATTTGATGACAAGTTTTATTAGGGAGGGGGATAGTTAGGGCAATGTGAAGAAGCATGCTTGCTAAGGTGTGATTAACCAAGATAAGTTTGCCCACAAAAGCAAGAGACTTCATTTTCCAGCCCTCAAATCTAGAGCGCAACGCATCAATAAGCTTGGGAAAATACATATGCTTAGGGCTACTGAGGAAAAAGGGAACTCCCAAATAGTAAGATGGGGATGATGCTTGAGGAATGTCAACCATAGAACGAATAGCACTTCGCCTTTGGGGACTGCATTTGCCAATAAAGAGATGGCTTTTTGAAAGGTTGAAGACCTGCCCAGATATATTCCATCAACAGAGATTTCATGGCTACCAAACTACGTTTTGTAGCCTTTATGAAGAGCATTATGTCATCTGCATAGAAGAGATGGCACAGAGAAGCTGCAGTTGTGGAAACTAGGTGGATAAGACCTTGGATTTGAAGGGACTATAGATTTAGACTTAGAATCTCCTCAGCCAAAATAAATAGGTAAGGAGAGAGTGGATCACCTTGGCAGAGCCCGTGGGATGAACCAAAAAAACCGCAAGGGTTCTTGTTCATAAGCACCGAACCTTTAGAAGTACATATTAATTCTTGAATGAGGCCAGTCCATTTTTTAGAAAATTTGAGAATTTTGAGAGCTCTAAAAAGAAAAGACCATTGCAACTTATCAAAAGCCTTTGAAATGTCTAGTTTCAAACAAATGGCTCCTCCCCTCATTTTTAATTTAAGCTTTTGAAATAGCTCATGGGCAAGTGCCGCATGCTGGTCAATAGAATGCCCTTTTACAAAAGCAGCCTGGTGATAGGATACTAGATTGGGGAGGACAGAGGACAGTCTAGATGCCAAGATTTTGGAAATTATTTTATATGAGAAGTTCAACAGACTTATAAGGCGAAGATCAGAAAAGGATTTGGGCGAAGAGGATTTGGGGATCAAGGATAGAAAGTAGGTGTTGGATGCCCTTAGAAGATGGCATGTGGTAAAGAAATGCCCAACTGCTTCACAAACATCAAAAGCAATGATGCTCCAAGAGGAGGTGAAAAACAAACCTGAGAACCCATCCGGGCCTAGAGAGCTTTCTTTCTTTAGAGAGAACACAGCCTCACAAATCTCCAAATCAGAAGGGACATTGATGAGATGACCATTCTCAGCCTTAGAGAGCGATGGGCCAGCGACTTGAAATAGGGAGTCAGATGGCACTTCTGGATAAGCCTTAAGAAGGTTGGAAAAAAATTCGACAGCCTTCTGCTTGATCAAAGAGGAATCTTCTAGAAGAGCCCCATCCACTGAAATTTTGTCAATCCTATTGAAATGACTTCTAGCCTTGGCTGAGGTGTGGAAAATATTAGTGTTTTTGTCCCCCTCCTGGAGCCATTTTGTTTTAGCCTTTTGCCTCCAATGAGTTTCTTCTGCTTTGAGCCACCTATGAAGGGAACATTTTGCATTGTTGAGATCCAAAAGAAGCTTGGGAGATGGGGAAGAATCATGAGCCAGATGACAGTTATTAAGCAGTTCTTCAGCAGCTAGGATGTTAGCACGCAGTTGACCAAAAGTCTCCTTATTCCAAACTTTGAGCACCTGTTTGAGTCTCTTCTACTTTTGGGCCAAAATGTACCGGGGCTTTCCAAGACAGGGAGACCTCCAACTTTGCTCAACAGTAGACAAAAACTCAGGATGGTGAGTCCACATTGCTTCGAACTTGAAAGGGATGTTGGAAACTGGTTGAGGAGGGTTATGGCTTAAGAGTAATGGACTATGATCGGAAAAGATTCTTGGAAGATGAGTGATGTTAGGGTCTTCAAAAGTTTCTACCCATTTAATGTTTGCAAGTGCCCGATCCAAACGAGCTGCCACATAAGCCTGACCTTGCTTGTTATTTGCCCATGTAAATTTGTTACCCTTAAAACCAATATCAGTTAGCGCTAAAATCAGAGACAGACCGAAGGAGGAGGGTTGATGCTGAGTTTCTCATTTGCAAAGAGAATGGAGTTAAAGTCGCCTATAACACACCAAGAGAGAGTAGTGGAAGAACAGCTGATGAGATATTGCCATAAGTCTCTTTGAATTCTGAAGTCAGTTGAGCCATAGATACCAGTCATAATGCTAGACTGGATGGTGGAAGAATCCATGATGGATATGGATAGGTGTTGGTTGGAAGAGTCCAAAAGGGAGCAGGTAAATTTGGATTGGCTTTTGAGGAGGCGCCAAATTTTACTGACTGAGTTTGGGGGTGGGGGGGTTACTCAAGAATGAAACATAGCCAAGGGAGCTTAATCTAATGGCTTGGAAGGAGGGGAAATGAATCAAGGGTTCAGTTAAGAAGATAAGATCAGGGCTATGGGATGCAACCAAGTGAGAGAGGGCAGTGATAGTAGGGTTATTGCCTGTACCCCTGCAGTTCCAAAAAAGGGCTCTGATCATTAGGAAGAAGGCTTGGGGGGAAGGCCAATGGAATGCCTGTTTTTGGTGCCTGCAGAGGAGGACTTATTCTTGGGACTCGACTTCTTCTTCTTCCCGAGTCTCTTTGAATATGCGGCCAATGAGATTTCCTCTTGTGTGCTTTCCAATGGTTGTTTGTCCTGAGACAGGGGGGATACTGAGATAGCAAAAGGTGGGAGTTTTTTGCTGTCGGCTTTGGAGGTTGAGGCTATCTGCTTGCCTTTCCTTCTACCAATGACGAGGGTCTCTGTGTCTGAGGCTTCTGGAGGAGGTCATTCTGGGGTAGCTAAGAAAGATTGCATGACGTAGTGGGGATGTACATATGTAGAGACCAAGTTTCATGGATATAATATGGGGGCTTCCAATCATAGAGGGGTACTTGTGTATCCCCAGTTGCGAAATTGGTGAACCCCATAAGCAGTTCAATGTATAAAAAGAAGTTCATTATTATTGCCCTTCAAATCTATCATAAGAAAGAATTTAAAAAAAAATTGAAACAGAAGAAAGAATTAAAATTAAGAAACGAAAATATGAAATAGATAAAATAGGCAAAAGCTTACCTTTCTCTTTAACAGCAATCTGCAAAGTATCAAGCGTAATTATCCCGTCAGTCAGTGGAAGCAACTCAAGCTTAACAGTAGCCGTCGACTTTGAAGGAACACATCTGATAAGATCACAGAAACAAGAAAAGCAACAACTATTTAAGATTTAAGAATAAGGACCAATAACATATACTGTACTTGGGTCTCACACAGTGGTAGATGGAACTGAAGAACAGTTCAAGAGGCTTGCCTTGTAATGGATGGACTCTGATATGCTCCAACTGTCCTTAGAAACACAGTCTACTCTAACCATTGGAAAAACATACTTGGTATAAACCATAAGCAAGTGATGGTTTAACTATCTCTTGATGAAAATGGTTAGGATCATTTGGAGGGAAGTATTTTAACTGTAAGATATGATTCAACTATTTGTTAAAAAAAAAAATGGTTGGAATCATTTAGAGGAAGTAATATTTTTCCCATTGAGGCCTCTTCATGGTGGAGCCTACCTCTTGGAATGATTCCAGTCACATGCACAAGTGACCCAACCAATGAAACTGTTGGTTTCTGAGATATTCCATAAAACTGTTAACATTATTTCCATTGAAGATTACACTATATAAAGAGTACAGATGCTGTCTGATGATGGAGATAAGCCTAGAAATTAAATCATTTAATCCTATGAAAATATCTCAGAGCATAATCCCAATCTCCTAACAAAATCTATATACTAACTCCCATCTAACCCATCATGAAACTCAAGATGTTCTGAAACCGTATCCGGCTCTGCACCACCAAGAATCTCCCTCCATATCGCTATGCTTGCTGCTGGAGTAGTGGGAGGGGGAAAAAGAATGCTCAAGCAGAAGGACGGCAGAACATTCATACAATATCATTGGGTTTGGGGAAGAGAGGAGGAAGATGACGGAAAACTTGCATGCGGAGGGTCAATATCGACACAAATCTCATTTCACACCAAAAAAAAACGACCACTTCCGTGCAAGGGAAACGTGCAAGGGAAACTAAGAGGGCCTTTTTGGTGTAGTCCGCATGTAAGGTGATTTTTCTGGTAAAATACTCACACAGATGGCGGGGGGAGGCAGTTTTCAGCGCTTTCTTGTGGGGGAGGGGGGTGTTATTCGCTATAAGCCCTTGTAATTTTCTTATTCTCAATAATATTCCCTTGCATGATAGGAATATATGTGTGTATGTGTATGTATGCTTCTTTTACATTTTTTTTTTCTAGGCATCACATATATAGTCACCAATAGAGCACCAGTTTCTATTGACTACCTCAGGCCACTATTAGTAAAGGAAAAGGCCTAATTAATGAACAAGGGTTGCTCATACAATGATAATCTGTGGTATGGATGGTCTGGATTTTAGAAGGATGGGCCCACATGTCAGAAAAGTTGTTAGCATGTCAGCACGGTTTTGCTTTTATTTTTTTTTATTTTTTGGTAACATGGGAACACGCCAACCCCCATTCGGTTGACCATTGGTAAACCCACAGATACATAGAACCGCCCACTAGCCCTATGTATCGGGTAAGGCCTTAAGGGATTCAAAGGCAGGACCTCCAGGTTAAAACTGGACTTCCTAACCACACGAACATTTTAGAAAAATGTCCAATCCATTGAATTCTTTTGATTCTCCAAATAAACTTGGGTTTAATGTATTATAAATTGAACTTATTTTGTTATATAATCCATTACTATCTTTTAGAACTACATATATATTTATATCAAAAGTGTGTATATATGCATATATATACACAACATGTAATACATATATATATATATATATATATCAAGCTGAGCCAAGCTCAAACTCAAGCCGATTTCCCTTAACAAGTCAAGCTCAAGCAAAACAAGCAAAGCAGAAGTGCCTTCAAACCAGCTTGGCTTGTTTACATCCCTACAAGGGAGAGAAGTTCTTGCAATGTATAAACTGTCACGAGGGATTTGAACGATCTGAGAAAGATCTGATCAAGGTCCAAATGGTCACATCGAAAAGAATCCTCCGTCGAAAAATAGATGATTGGATCTGAACAAAAGTGTCATCAGGATGACAATTAGGTTTAACAGCACCAATAGATGGTGCTTTGGATGGAGTGCATGGCAGGTTCAGATGTTCAATAAGGGTCAAATTCAGAAGGTCAGAATGAGATTCAAAGCAATCAGATCCAGGCTGTCAGGCAAAAAAAAAAAAAAGATGGTGGAACCTAGTAAACTACATGTTACTGAAATCCAGGTTGCATGGCGTAGTGGAGAGATAAGAAGCATATTGGTTGAGCAGCAGAAATACTCCCAGAGTATGAAGGAAGAGACAGGACCCAACTAAGATTTTAGAAACAAGAGATGTGACTTGCAAGGTTTGGCAGAGATAGTCATGAGCCACGAGATGTGGTGGTGGAACAGATCAGCACAGGCTTCATTGCTGATTGAGAATGGTGTGACAAATTGAGGTGCAGCAGGTGTGGCTGGTTGTAGGAGAGAGGGTGGATACAAAGCTTATGAATAGGGGATCTAGTAAGGACGAATCTGAAGGAAAAGGTTTGCATTGATTTCATACTTAACAGAGTAGAACCTAGCACACGTGGCATAAGAGTACCGAATATTAGAATCCAGCACACCATGATATGAATGTAAAACTCACAGATTAAAAAAGCATATGTGCCACACCGAGGCAGAAGGGAGACGAGGCTTGCAACAGAAAATGTAAGGAAACTGAGCAATTCTCGGACAAACTGGGGAAAGAATAAAAGATGCCACTCAGTCGGCAGATCACAGTAGAGCAGATAAGTTCAGATTGGATCAGCAATGAGACAAGACAAAACTCCCAGAAAGAAACATAACCCAAAAATCAGAAGAGACGATCTGAGGAGAAAGGTGCAGGTGATGGTTGGTTTCAAGAATCAAGGTACAACATCACCACATGAGTTTCAAGGCAAGAAGAAAACACAGATAAATATCACAGTGTAACTTGGAGTGGTGGTGAGGGATGCAACAGTACAGAAGCAGAATACAGTTGGAAGAGAGATTGCAGTGACGAAGTCAAGTGGGCCCTGGAGAGTACAAATGGTTGTCTAAAGAGGAAAGATGCAAAGATCCAATCACAGATTTGGCGCAGCCCTGGATTTGCGATCGGAAAATGGATCAATCTCCCGAAGGATTGATTGAATCCAAGTATGGATTCAGCCACTATGGCACCCTCACAAGAGGAGAAAACACCGTAAGAGAAAAATCTCAAAGAAAACTTTTAATTGATTGAAAATAAGCATTGCATTACAATGAGGCCTAACATCCGTATATAGAGGAGTTGACTTGATCCCCAAGGAATAAAATTTCCTAATATCAGAATAAGCCATAATAAAAAAGGAAACTCAATAATATTAATCCCTACTTAATAATACTCCTAAATAAATGGATGTCTCGTTGGGCCTATGGGTTGGCCCAATGGGCTGGCCGACCTATTGTTTGTCCTGCATCAAGCTTGGTTTAGAAGGAAGCAGAGAGGGTGGGATCAGAGGATGATGGTGCCAGTGGGCAACAAGAGCATAGCAGCAGTAACAGCAGATTGACAAAGCACAGCTAGGCAGAGGCAGAGATTAGATAGAGTCAGGTGGCAGGTAAATGAAATGCACGATACTGGATGATCTGCAGTGGAAAGCAGGTAAAGTTGGAGAGGACAACAGCAGCTCTGTGACAGGGATCAAACTGGAAACCAAGATAGCAGATAATGGTTCAGGAAAACTGGGGGTCCATGCAGCTTACAACATTGGAGAACTGGAGTTGATCAAATAGCTTGCCGACACTGGCTGCAGAAGACGGACCAATAGCAATGAATCTTAAAAACCGTGGCAGCTGCTGGTGGGATGCAGGGAAGCAAGGCTGGATGTGCATGTTGGCAAGATCCAAGCTACATCTAGCAATTACGAATGCTGACAACAGTGTATTGGGAGGGATGAGATCGAACTATGGTTGCATTTTAAAGACAATAGAGGAGAACACAGATTGCAGGACGAGGGGTTTCAAAGTGAGACTAATTTGTTGGTGGGCCATGATCAAGATCAGATCGAGGACTCGGATGGACGATTCGGTTAGACAAGTGCTTGAAGAATGGTTATGAGCTATGGAGCTATGATACCATGTTAGTCTCAAAGAAATTCCAAAAAAGTCATTGTGTTGTTCCATTGAAGACTATAAAGAAGATAACTAAGTCTAATGAAAGAGATAACCATGGAAACTAAATCATCAAATTAAGAATCTATTAGAATATAATCCTGATATAACTCAATATCCATGTTCTAATTATATCCGGACATATCTTAATGGGAACATCGATGCTCCCATGATGTATTCTCCTTCAGAATTTCCAGAAATCAAGATTGAAAAAGGAGGACAAAGCAGAGAAATAGATATTACCCCAGAGGAACTGTACTCTGCAACCATAAATGTGTACAGCCCAAACCAGTGCTGGGGATGACATCAGAGGAAGAAACAGTCTGCTCGGTCAGAGAAACTGATCTTTCCTCAACACTCTCCTTTTGACTCTCCAGTACAATCGGCAAAGAACTCAGCCTTTGTACACCATTGTTGCGTCTCTCCCCACTCACTCTTGCTGTAAAATCAGCAAAACCAATGAACGGACTCATTGGGGTGGATGGTGCAGAATTCAGGGACACCACTGATGGGGGTGACATAGATGATGCCGGAGCAAGAACTGTCAAGCTTAGATCTTCAGATGTTAAATTCAAAACCTGAAGGGTTAAAACCTGAAATATGATAAAGGTTGCACTTGTTAGAAAACAGGGTTAAACTTATATGGAGAAAACGTGGTTAAACTTAAACAGAAGATGCAAAAAGAATTGGAAATAAAATTGCAAAAGATCTTTGCCATACAAGTGCTGGTGGGGCACATGTGAATGAGATCCGACATTCAACAGGAAGAGGCCATGGTAACATGCCCAAAGAGGGGAAAAAATCAGCCCTAAATGTTAATCAGGTTTAACCAAATGAGCTTTGAAGACAATAGAAATGAATGAAGAACATGAGAACCTGATCCATATAAACATAACATGATGGTCTGAGGAGAATATTTCTAGGTCATGGGCTCGTGGCATGTTCAAAAGTAAGTGTAACCATATGAATTGCTCAAATCCCACACACACTGCCCACATTGGCAGATGTTCTGCACAGTTCATCCTTAATCCAACTCAATGTAAATATCTGCAAGACATCTCAGCTTGCAATAACCTAATAAGTTTGGTGGTTGAAGAAAAAATCCTAAAACACTCATGGAAGAAATGCAAAACCTGCACGGGAAGTTGAGATATTCCACGATAGGGTCCAAAACTTTGTTTAGACATTTCTGATGCAACAGAAATCAAGAGATCCCTTGTTGCACGGGGACGCCAACTTGTGGCCTGTTTAAAGAATAGCTTTGACTCTGCATAGGGCAAAGAATTCAGTAAGAAATTACAATATCCATGTATAAAAGGTAGGAGGATTATTTTTCTCTTAGCAACATACCGGTGTAATTACATCTACATGACACCAAAACTGCGTACTGATCACCACTGGTAGAAATTCCTTCACCAATCCTTGATATTAGAGGCAAATTTGATGCTCCAATGGCTACTTGTGATGACTGTGGACTTCTTTCGCCATAAGCCTTGATATCCCTACCCAGCAAAGCTGCTGGTTTGAGAATAAAGGAATGTTCCTCGCCTCTCCTGCCACAATAGAAATCTATCAAATAGGTGTGTGACCAGAACAAGAAAAACCTACATCTATGAAGCCAAAGATATACTTTCTGTAATCACACCATAGATTCACTTCAATCGTGGTTTGATGTATGCCACATAAAAATGTGTACAAATACTTTTAAGGTTCTCCTGGCCATGCAATCATACAAAATGGACATGGGTCTTGACATCCGACAGAGAACCGGGATCAAGGGATTTCAAATAGTTTTGAAGAATCTATTGATTGTATGATTATGTGTTCTTCACCTATGAAAGAAAAATAGCGATTGTGATAGTAATTCTTAGATGCAAAGAAAAGGCACTGTACTACGGAGACATGAACGTAATTGTATATAGATGATGCCCTGGTCGGTCCTCTATTTTGCATTTCAGCGACATCAGTTATACCCGGATTACACAATGCAGTGCTAAACCAAAAGCTGCTAACAGTAGAATAATGGGGCTACCTCTAACCATGAAGCTACTGAATATATGATTGTGTTCTTTGCCTATGAATGATAAATAGTGTTTGTGATAGTAATTCTTGGATGCAAAGAAGAGGCACTGTACTATGGAGACATGAAAGTAATTGTATATAGATGATGCCCTGGTCCTCTATTTTGCATTTCAGCAACATCAGTTAAATCCAGATTGCACAATCCAGTGTTAAACCAGAAGCTGCCAACAATGGAATAATGGGGCTACCTCTGACCAAGAAGCTAGGGAACAACAGGCATACGCATACCTCTAGTGTAGATAAGCTTTAACTTCACTCTTAAGTGTTGTAACACACAGTTGAGACCACATTGACTAACTGTAAAATTTTATTGGTAATTACTCCTCTTTAGAATGTAACTTTCCACTTATAAAACAATAGAGGGCCCGTTTGGTAATTTAACTAGTAAAGTCAAGTAAAGTTAAGTAAATTTAAACATCACATCAAAATCACTTTTTACCAAAACTCCCTTGATGCAGTCCGGCCCCTATCCAAGACAGGGACCCGCAACCGCAAACCTTGACGGACACAGCTGATGGGGTCCACATGTGCCTCACGTTTCTTAATTTTCTAGATTAGTAATATTACTTAGTTTGCTTGCTTTCTAATTTTATTGTTAATTAGAATTAGTAGCTTTCCTCATTAGCAGACATTATGCTCTATATAAACAGAAGAGCCCTAATGTAATTTGGATGCTTATTTTTCAATCAATAATCTCTCAGTTGCTCACGTGAGTTTTTCATGTCTTCGTTTATGCCCTAGTGGCTGGAATCCCTCCTGGATTCAATCAATCCTTCGGGAGATTGATCTATCAACCCGATCAAAGATCTCTGGTTGCGTCAAATTGGTATCAGAGCCGAAGATCGATCGCCGGGGAGACGTCTGTCCTTCCCGGAATTCCCTCTTTGTCCCCTCTCTCTACATTCCACCATCGTCATCCGCCTCTCAATCCTTATTCCACCTACAACCCACCGAAACCCACCACCATCCCCACTGTCACACTTCCACCCCTGCCAAACATCCCAACACTCACCCAAATCCCGAAACCCTAATTCCCTAACCACAAACAAAATCCCCAAACCTAACCCTAAATCACACAAACCCCCAGACATCTATCCCATCACACCCGACCCCTTCCAAGGCCTTCACCATACATAAAACCCAAATCCATCCCCAGCGTACAAATCCCCCACCGCTAGCCACCCAAACCCAACGTCCGGCCATCTACCGAGACCCAGAACCTCCATCCCGAATCCCATTCCCCCTCTTCCCTCCAGCCTCGTCGAAACCCACCCACATCAGAAACAAAAAAAAAAAAAAAAAAAGAAGAGGAAACAGAGAGCAGAAGAAGAAGAGAAGATAGGGATAGAAAAGAGCATACCCGGCACCGTCGCGAACTCCAGCAGCATTAGCGAGCACCCAGCAACCAGCATCCACGCTTCACTGCCATCACTCCTGCTTCGTCACCATCGCGGGACCATCTCCATCGCTAGCCTGCATCCAGCGCCCTCTGTCCATTAGGAACCAGCAGCCAGCAATTAGCGTAGACGCCTGTAATCAGCCTTCCCTCTTTTATTTTTCTTCTTTTTGTTTATCTCTGCGCACAGATTCCGAGGAGACAGAGAGGATATTTTCTCTCATTCACACGTATTCTGCCTGGGCTCTAAACTGGGCCACAGTTTGGGCCTGACCTGCTGCCTGCCACAGGGTTAAGCCACACCCGACCCGGCCCACTAGCAGTTACCAAAAAAAAAAAAAAAAAACCATCGCCCATGGCTACTCGCACCGGGCAAAATTTTCGTGGCAGACTCTCTGACATTCAGCGCGATGATTGCATAAGAGATTTATATGAACGGGTCGACGCCTTACAACTCACTGTCAATGAACTTACTAAGGCTCCTTCAAACCCTCATGGCGAATCTTCCAGCACTTCTGGTTCACACTCTCACCAATTGGAAAATATTCCCCGAGAATCAATCCAAGAATTCTTTCAACGTCTCTTTGTAGACCGAGCCGCTGACAATTTTCCACCCGGCCCGCGCCAAGATGATCTCTCGCGGAAAATCAAATTAGAGGTTGCTGATTTTTCTGGTCAAGGTGATGCTCGTGCCCTTCTTGATTGGCTTACTTCAATTGAGGATTATTTCACTTGGTATCATATTGAAGATCCTCAACGAGTCGCTTTTGTCAAGATGAAGTTAAAAGGTCCTGCTCGAATTTGGTGGAAAAATATTGATGACCACAATGTGCAAATGGGTCGCCCTCCTATTACACGTTGGGAAATTATGAAAGAAAGACTGGAAGATAAGTTCTTACCTTCTGACTACATTGATTCATTTAATAGCGAGCTTATCAATCTTCAGCAAGGCTCTATGACCATAGATGAATACACTCATAAGTTCCATGAGCTTTGTATTCGATGCAAATCTAATGAAGATGATCGCTTGATGGTCACCCGTTATCGAGAAAGATTGCGTCCAGATACACAGGATAAATTGGCCGTATTTGACTTCGCCGCTGTTGATGCAATTTCTAGCAAGGCACGACGCGTTGAGCAACGCTGCGTCAGCACACTGGGCGACGTTTCGGTAACCAAGCCGGGGAGCCCTACAAAAAAGGTCCCTACTTTTAATCGGACTCCACAGCAAGGGTTCCGACCACCTCCAAACCAACCACAGAACCAACTCCATAGGCAGCAACAAGCTCCACCACATGGTCCACAGAATCCTCAGCTCAATCAGAAGTGGACAACAAATCAGAATAATGCTAGAAGCACTGGAATAACCGCTAAGCGCGACATTGTCTGTCATTCTTGCAAAAATCGGGGTCATTATGCTAGAGAATGTCCTCACAGGAATCTGCATTGTGATGGTGAACCTTGTGATGACGAACAGTATGATGAGGAAATCGAAATGGAGAAACCTGATGCACAACTTCCAACAGATCCAGAGTCCGCACTTGAGGTCTACACAGCTGATGATGACAGCCCATTACTTTTCCTTCACCGCCGCCTATTGGTTGCAGATGGTATTGAAGAAGGCGATGAAAACCAAGCTCCTATTTTCCGAACAAGAGTCACTTGTAAAGGAAGAGCTTGCAATGCCATCATTGATGGTGGAAGTGCTATGAGTGTCATATCCAAAGAAGCAGTTGATAAACTTCAGTTGTCAACTATAAAGCACCCGAGACCTTACAGAGTTGCATGGGTAAATGATTATTCAATTCCCGTCAACCGCCAGTACATTGTTCCCTTGAAGATGGGCTCGTATGAAGATAATGTCAAGTGTGATGTTATTCCGATGAATGTTGCCCACATCTTATTTGGCAGACCTTGGCTGAAGCGCTTGAAAGTCATCACTGATCATTCGGATAACACCTACACTTTCAAATGGAATGGACGCCAAATTCAGTTGAAGCCCATGGAAACTCCATTTTCTGTAAAGCAATCTACTCATACTGCCTCTCCTCACATCCTCACCATGTGCAAATTTGAAGTTGAAAGTCAAGAGCAAGGTGTGATGTATGCTTTGGTTACCAGACAGGTGACCGAATCAAATAAAAACTCCACGCCATCCCCTCCCCAAGAGGTACAACCATTGCTCGATGAATTTTCTGATTTAATACCTAATGAGCTTCCAAATGAATTGCCACCAATGCGAGACATCCAGCATGCAATAGATTTAACTCCTGGAGCATCTCTCCCTAATCTTCGTGCTTATCGGATGAGTCCTTCCGAACATGCTTAACTCAAGAAACAAGTTGATGATCTATTGCTACGGGGATATATTCGGGAAAGCCTAAGTCCATGTGCCGTACCCGCTCTCCTCACACCAAAGAAGGATGGAAGCTGGCGTATGTGCGTGGATAGTCGTGCCATCAATAAAATCACTGTAAAGTATCGCTAACCTATCCCTAGACTTGATGATATGCTTGATCTAATGACTAGTGCTTTTGTTTTTTTCTAAAATTGATCTTCGTAGTGGTTATCATCAAATTAGAATTAGGCCAGGTGATGAATGGAAGACAGCCTTTAAAACTAAAGATGGTCTTTATGAATGGCTTGTTATGCCTTTTGGTCTTTCTAATGCTCCTAGCACATTCATGCGTGTCATGAATCAATTGCTCAACCCGTTTATTGGAAAATTTGTTGTTGTCTACTTCGATGATATCTTGATTTACAGTAAATCCAAACGAGAGCATCTTGATCACTTGAAGAGCATATTTGAGCTTCTTCGCCGGGAACGCTTCTATGCTAATCTGAAGAAATGTACTTTTATGAGCCATTCTGTGATTTTCCTTGGCTTTGTTGTCTCTTCTAAGGGTATCGCAATGGACCCATCCAAGATTCAAGCTATCCTCGATTGGCCTATTCCACAAACTCTCACTGAAGTTCGTAGTTTTCACGGACTTGCTACTTTCTATAAAAGGTTCATTCGAGATTTCAGCAGTATTATGGCTCCAATCACTAATTGTATGAAACAGGGTGAATTTAAATGGACAAGTGCAGCAACTAGAGCATTTGGCGAAATCAAGAGCATGATCATGGAAGCCCCTGTCCTTCGACTTCCAGATTTTAACAAAGTCTTTGAAGTTGCTTGTGATGCTTCTCAGATCGGCATTGGAGGAGTTCCTTAGCCAAGAAGGTCACCCGGTTGCATTTTTTAGCGAAAAGCTCTCCGATGCCAAACGCCGATATTCTATTTATGATCTCGAATTCTACGCCGTTGTGCAAGCATTGCGACATTGGCGTCATTACTTGGTTGGCAACGACTTTGTCTTATATTCCGATCACGAGGCATTGAAGCATATACAGTCCCAACATGTCAGTGATCGTCGAATTAAATGGAGCTCTTTCCTTCAACAATACACATTCAGTCTCCGTCATAAAGCTGGCAAAGAAAATATGGTAGCTGATGCTTTGAGTCGTCGGAAACATCTCCTCACTACTATGGCAGTCACTGTTACAGGTTTTGACCAAATAAAGCAGGAATATACGAATGACAAGGATTTCTGAATAATCTTTGAGGATTTTCTTAACGGCAATAAGGATAAGCACCTTCATTATAGCATACATGATGGATTCTTATTCCGAGGTAACAAACTTTGCCTCCCTGCTACTTCTATTCGAGAACATGTTGTTCGTGAATTACATTCTGGAGGTTGTAGTGGTCATTTGGGACGTGACAAGACACTCGCTCTTGTGAATGATCGTTTCTATTGGCAGCGCATGAAAGTTAATGTTATCAGCATATGTGAGATGTCGCACCTGTCAATTGGCTAAAGGAAACAAGAAAAATACAGGTTTATATCAGCCATTGCCTATTCCTAATGCACCATGGGAAAATATCAGTATGGGCTTTGTGTTAGGACTTCCAAAGACTGTACGGAAAGTTGATTCCATCTTTGTTGTTGTTGATCGTTTTTCTAAAATGGCTCATTTTATTCCATGCAACACAGCATCTGATGCTTATAAGGTCGCTCAACTATTCTTCAAAGAGGTTGTCCGTCTTCATGGCATCCCCAAAACAATCGTTTCAGATCGTGACACTAAATTTATGAGTTACTTTTGGAAGACTTTGTGGATGACAACAAAAACAAAGCTTCACTTCTCTACTGCTTATCATCCGCAAACTGATGGCCAAACTGAAGTTGTTAATAGAAGCCTTGGACAATTGTTACGATGCCTTGTACGTGATCATATCACTACATGGGATCAAATTCTACCGATGGCTGAATTTGCTTACAACAATTCCGTTAATCGGTCCACAGGCATCTCACCATTTGAAGCAGTCACAGGTGTTCGACCGCGCTAACCTATTTATCTTGTCCCTTTACCTGTTGAAGCACGCCCTTGTGCTGAAGCTGATAACTTCATCAAACACATGCAACAAATACATGATGAAGTTCGACGACATATTGCAGCCAGCAATGACAGTTACAAGGCTCATGCTGACAAACGTCGTCGTTTTCTGGAGTTTTCTGAAGGAGACATGGTTATGGTCCGTCTTCATCCGGACAGGTTACCCCCAGGTGCAAACAAGAAATTACATCCGCGGAATACCGGTCCATTCAAAGTGATAAAGAAGCTTAGTTCGAATGCATATACTCTCGAGTTACCTTCTGATATTGGCATCAGCCCTACATTCAATGTTGTCGATCTCACTCTCTATCATGGGCATGATAATGAAGATGATTCTGACGAGCAACTTATTACGTTACCAGCTGCTCCGCCACCGCCTGATAAAATCATTGATGTTCTTGATGATCAAATTGTTTCTACTCGTCACGGCGGCTTTTAAAAGTTCCTTGTTCGTTGGCAAAACCGGCCTGTCTCCGATGCTACCTGGATTACTGCTACCGACTTCCAGCGTCTGAATCCAGATCTTTATGAACGCTATCAAGCGATTAACTCGCCGGAGTCGAGTTCTTTCAAGACGGGGAGAGTTGATGCAGTCCGGTCCCTATCTAAGACAGGGACCCGCAACCGCAAACCTTGACGGACCCAGCTGATGGGGTCCACATGTGCCTCACGTTTCTTAATTTTCTAGATTAGTAATATTACTTAGTTTGCTTGCTTTCTAATTTTATTGTTAATTAGAATTAGTAGCTTTCCTCATTAGCAGACATTATGCTCTATATAAACAGAAGAGCCCTAATGTAATTTGGATGCTTATTTTTCAATCAATAATCTCTAAGTTGCTCACGTGAATTTTTCATGTCTTCGTTTATGCCCTAGTGGCTGGAATCCCTCCTGGATTCGATCAATCCTTCGGGAGATTGATCTATCAACCCGATCACAGATCTCTGGTTGCGTCATCCCTCCATCTTTTCCACAAAAAAAGTCAAAAAGCAACTACAATTATTAACTAAAAGACAAAAAAACTCCTTCTCCCATACAAAAAGTCAAAAATATTCCATTCCAAACAACTAAAAATAAAATATCATCATAACCCACTACATATTTTATTATTTCTTTTTTTTTCACTTCACTCAACTTCACTTTAAAAGTAAAGTGCCCGAAACCCTAAACCCTTCAGTGCTAAATTCCAAGGCACTATTTCCATACAAGTCAGTTGGCAAATTTTGGCTCCATTGTAAAATTTCATGGCATATGGGCAAGTGTGGCGCCATAAAGTATATGTTTATATCAAAATTTTCAGAAAAAATATGTGATAATAGCCTAATATCCTTATTCCCAGATCCCAATATGGCAGTTAAAAAACTGTATGTATTGGAAACTTTTTAATATTGGGTGGTTATATAGGGTGGACTATGGAGAATGCAGCCTATTTGGAAGATGGTCTGCACGACAACACAAACTAACATTTCAGTTTCTATCTAAGCTCACAAAGACAAAACAAAATGCATTAAACAATATCTAGATATAGCTTCCTTGCATGGTCCCAATTTTTATCATCACTCCTAAGCCAAGGAATGTTTACAAATAAGTAATAACTTGAAACATAAGATTACAGCACAAAATAAAATTATAGACCACATGCTGAGTTGAAATTAAAAGTCAATGCAAAGAAAAGAATGCTATTGATCATAGAGGAATGTTCTGCAGATCATGCCTGTTTACACAATAGTTGCCTAGATATGGTCTGTTTTCCATGGCCCGGAAACGTTCTAGATGCTGTCATGACAATTTCCGGCAGGACAGGAACGAGTGCATCTATGTTTTTGTCAGATTTAAGAAGTGAGTGGCCAAGACTGTGTTGTGAAAGCAATAAAAGGAAGTTCTGTTATAGGCAGGAAGCTGATTGTCCAATGGGATTTGTTTGGCTAGGATAGCAGTTAACGGTGGTTAAAAGATGCATTAAAGCCTACTGTTAGCCCCTAAAATGGTGACACTGCGTTGTTGCACAGTGCGTGCAGTCGGTTGGGTGCTCCTAGGCCTAACTGGCGCAACACGGATCTACAATCGAGAGATAGATCAATCTCCCGAGGGATTGATCGAATCCAAGATGGATTCAAGCCACTAGGACACAGGCAAAACGATAGAAAAATCCATGAACCTCCACTCACGTGAAACTCAGAAAAATCTTTATTGATTGAAATTAAGCATGTCTACTACAATGAAGGGCTCCTCTATATATAGTGTATTAGGAGTTCTAAATAAGAAAGCTACCAATTCTAATCAAATAACAAAACAAAAAATAATTTCGTAATTAGACTCAAGATATAATTAGAATGCCACAGTAGCTTCTCAGCCAACTGGGCCTGTGGGCCTAACCCAATGGACTGGGTTGGATGGCTGGGTCCATCATGTGGGTCCAGGGCTCCTTTAATCTTCCGTACTGCATCAATTCTCCCCCGCTTGAAAAAACTCGACTTCGTGGAGTTGACAGCTTGATAATACGGGAGAGACTTCAACCACAAGTTTTGAAAATGTCCGCCTCGATCGAAAATCAATCGCACAAACTTCGGAATGTTCTTTCGATCTTCATTTGCTTTGCGTGTCTTAAACGCTTCATGCAGTCGATTTCTCCATTTAGAAATAGAGCGGAAGTGTCGCTTCTTCTGATGTCTGCATTGAGCTCGGATGTGTGATCTGACCATTAGAAGCTTCAATTGTTTCCTTCGAACCAACAGGTCATGAACATATACTATCTATCGCTGATCACCGAAAATGAAGTCAATGTGAGGAACTTCAACTACTTGATTAACATGTGAAACCACTGGGACAATTGTTTTTATTGCCGATGACTCAACTGGATTTTTTGGAAGTGACATGACATCGAATCCACCGGATGTTCAATCTTTTTGCTAACTCCATCAGAGTCGTCAATGTTTGCTTGTCTTCTCTTTTTCTACCTTTTGTGGCTCTTGATTAACACGATCTTGGTCATTTTGTACTTGTTCTGAATTTTCTGTGAGATCAGCTTCGCCTTGAACTTGTTCTGCGATGTCATCCTCGATGTCTTTTGGCTTTGCTTTTGCTGCACCCATGACTTCTCTTTCAGCTTGCTGCTCTTGCTGTGGTTCTTCACTAGAAGGCAATGATGTAGACGAAGGCGAGGTTGTTGATTTCATTGGAAGGAGTCGAGCCTTTTTCCATTCCACAAAAGGGTGTATGTGTTCGCCTCTTTATCATGGTGCACTTTTTTATCAAGAAGCCATGGACGTCCGAAAATAATATGAGCAATATTCATATGAATCACATCACACCAAATATTGTCCTTATAATGGCCCATCTTGAAAGATACCAAACATCTATGAGTCACAGAGATAACATGACCATAAGACCATGTGACTTGATAGGACTAAGGAAGCTTCTCGGTTAGCCAATGAAGTTTGTCAATGACCTTTTGCGCGACAAAATTTATTGCGCTACCAATGTCAATAATCAAATTAGCAGATTTGTCTTCGACTATTACCCGCCTGTGAAATTTCTTAGCATGTCTTCATTCTTCTTCTTCCTTCTCATTTGTATTAAGGAGTCGGCAAATGACAATAGTGGGATTATCTTCTCCTGAAAAACGTTTCTCCACAACATGAGCTCTTTGTCGACATTGTTACATGCGAGACCTTCTAAGCATACGCTGAACACGGATGGCTTCTAAGTATGCCTCTTGATTGAATTTGCAATAATGCATATTTTTCAAGATGTTTAGTCTCAAGCCTTGGACATAATGAGCTAAATCATGTATCTCACCTACCTCCAGTTCGCATATGTCACGTAACTCTCGAAATTAGCGGGTATATTCATCAACGGTCAGATGTTCTTGCTTCAAATTGAGAAATTGCTCAAAATAAAACTCATTCTCAAAATACCAATCTCTATATGTAAGTTTTTTATACCAAATTCTTCGAATTTCAATTGAGTTCCCAAAAATTTTCATGACGATTTGGATGCAAGGATGTCAAAATTAAACTCTTTTGAAAAATAAGTTGACCTGATGTGTGGATCTTGAGTAATGGAGCACGTTGGCAAAGATGGATCGTCGATTGGATAGCAGATGGCCCAATTATCACCAAGTCAAGTTGAACGGGGAAAATTAATTAACCAAAGATGACTGATCACAGTTGGCAAGTGTGAAGTAAAATTAAGAGTGGATCTTTTTTTTTCTTTGTTTTCTGCCTACTAGCGGGATGGGTCGGGTTTGGACTCAGATGAGGCCCGAACTGAAGGTCAGGTTCAAACTACCAAAGGCCAGGTTCAATCAAACGAGAGCCCGTGAGAAGAGGAAGAGAGAAAAAGTCTTTTCATCTTTTCCTTAGACTTTGTGCGCAGAGTGTAAGGTCCATGACCTTATTGGGTCAGTTGGGCCCAAAACCCGGCCCGTTGACCCGTTTAATTTGTTATTATTATAATTAATTGTATTTTAGATATTTAAGTGGGTTTAGATCAAAAGTGAGTTTCTTTTAGCATTAGAATAGTGTCTGCGAAGTTTCGTTCGATTCCGAGTTCGTTTGATCATAACAAGGGGATAGTTTGCAATTTAGGAAAAATTGAGTGTTTTCCGAAATATAACGCCATGACTTTTGGGTTCGTTGGAAAGGTTTCGTCGCGCTGATCATTTTTGTCTCTTGACTCGTCGCAATCCGGATATCAAAAATCCTTCAAGTGGGCCATTCTTCACCGGACCCACTTAAAGGGGCAACTTAGTCATTTCCTCCCTCTCTTCTTCTTAAACAGGATTAGCCCTAATTCTTTATTCGTTCTCTGCAACGAAGAAGCAACCGCAACCCCTTTCTTCTTCCTCTTCATCTTCTCAAGCCCAGAGTTTTTGGGAGAGATCATCTCGAAGATCCGAACCGCCAATCTTCATCCTCTCAATATCCTCTTTCTTCCGGTAACAGTTTGGTAAGATTTCCCTAAATCTCATAATTTCAATCATCTTCTTTTTTGTTTAGATTAGGTTCAATCTTGATCTTTTTCCTTTCTTTCTTCTCCTTTGCGTTCTAGGTTGTGTTTGTTCGGGTTAGATTGTGGATTTGAGGGTAGAAAGGTTTCTCCTCGAGTTTTGCCCAATTTTCAATCTCCTTCTTCTTTGAGGCAAGTAGATATGCATTTCATAATATATATGTCTGTATTGTTCTTTGATTGATGATGTTTCATGTTAGAATACCTAAATTCCAAGCTTGTCATGGTTAATTGGATTACATATGCTAAATTGGATAAATGGGTTGAATGGACTTTACTTGTATATGGTTTGATGAATGGAATGGAATGTGGTTTGAGAGAGAGAGAGCATGGAGGCTCTTCTCATGCAGGTACATGCCCCGGAAAGGCTTAGGAATGAAGGGAATGGACCCTAGGTAAATGGGATTGGAAATACCTTAAAACAGGCCAAATTTGCTTCAGTCCGGGCTCAGGCAGCAAGCAGGCTCGCTCTAGCAGGCTTAACCCTCGCTATAGCGAGCTTTGTTACTGTTCCTGGAGCTACAGTAGAATGCATTCTCGCTATAGCGAGACTATGGCTCGCTATAGCGAGACTATATTCTGCAGACAACGTCCACTTCGAACGAGCATAACTTTTGATCCGTTCGTCAGAATTTGGAGTTCTATATACCGTTGGAAAGCCCTTGAGACATAGAATCCAATGGTACTGGTTTCATTACTATTGGAGGTCGGGAAGTGATGTAAATACTTGAATTATTAATCCAACTTATGTTTATATTGGAAATGAGACTAGTAACCTAAGTTTGGGCCTTAGATGTTGGAAACCATGAATTTACTCACTTGACCATTAATGGGATTGAAATCGAAGTACGTGGCTTGGTGTGCTTCGATGGGTTGTCTAGGTATTCGTGTATTACGCGTGGTGTAACCGAATGCATATGGAGTTGGATTGTACACCAAGGGATTTCCCTAGAAGCATCATTGATTCAATTTCCACATGTACTCTGATTGAACATGCCGGATACAAGGATGACACCACGTACCTAGGATTGGATAGTAATTCTTCCTTGACTTGTGACTTGTATCAGTTGTTACTATTCCTTGTACACTCTCTTGACATAAAATACTTAATTAACTATGAAACATAGATTTAGGAATTGGACTTGACTTAGAGTGTACCTTAGGAACCATGTGTCTTGTATTGATAAACATGACTAGCTAGCAATGAAAGGGGATCATCACGTGGTTTGTTTGTCTTGTATTGTCTTGGATGAGATAATCCCTATGATCTTGTCTTGTACATGGAACTAGCCAGACTTGCTTGTCTTGTTGTCCTTGTGTCAGAACCACTCTATTATTGTTTGCATATCATGGCCATCTGCAGTTTGGGGTTTTAATGCCGGTTACTCGGTTGTCGGGGTGGGCAGTCGGCATAGGACGGCGTCCATGGCGTTGAATAGCTGGGAGCAGGCTAGGACCGTGCTGCTATTCCCAGGACCGAGAGCTAGGATCCTACTGGAGCCGGACTTCGGTATCATTAGTCCGGATTGGATTGTTACTGGTACCCCGGGAGGTGGCTTTGGACATCCTCGGAGTCTCCCTCTTGTTCTTGTATTGCATTGCATGGATAGTGGTTATTGCTAGATGATTGCTATGATTCCTGTTATTGTTTCTATTGATTAATATTCTCGCATTATGCCTAGCCTCGCATTCCTTGTATTCATATGATCATGTACTTGTCATTAATCTATATTTGATGCATGTCATGTTTATTATGCTTTGCTTATCTATTGCTCAACATGTCGTTGACTCTATTCCTTGGTGTGCAGACTCCTCAGGTGAGTACTACTATTACGAGGAGCAGGCCGGTGAGGAGATCCCAGAGGATCTCCAACCAGCAGAGGAGGCACGAGAGTAGCGTGCCGATGACGTAGAGTAGCGTCATCACTACCTGGCACGAGAGAGATACATTGGGATTCACTAGATATATTCTTTTATTCATTATTTCTATTGTTGGACCATTCTTACATTGATTTGGTTTTATTTCATTGGCCTTGTTTATAGGTTGGCCAATGTAATAAATTACTTAACTCATTAGTTTTGTTTATTTACACATGCAACTTTAAATTAAATGGAAGTTATTATTCACTGTTGAAGTTCCATATGTCTAGAGTTATATGAACTCTACTTTTATTACACTACATGAGGCTTGAAATATTATATCCTCACCGCGGACTTACGATCCGTGGGCCCAAAGAACAAAAATTTTAATTAGTCCTAAAATTCACTCTCCGGATCCGGATATTTCTTTAATCGGGTTCGGGGGACGTGACACAGGGAGAATACAAAAGGAGGCTGGGAAGGCTGACGGCTTGGATGAAACAAAGGAGAGAGTGGGGCTTGCACTGGTGCTCTTCGTCGACGCAGTGGTGGAGACGAGGCTGGGAGATGGAGATTGGAGTCGAAAGTGCTGCGGTTGGTTGCTGCGACTACTCCAGCTCCTAGCCGCTGCCCGTTGTTCGTTGCAGTGGAGAACGATGAAGGCGAGTGGTGCAATGGTTTCTGGAGATGGCAGTGCCTGACGATGATGCCGGCAGCAAAGAGATGGAAGCTCGGTAGCAACCGTTCCAGGTACGCACAATAAATTTTTTTTTTTTGCTCTTCTTATTTTCGTCCCTATTCTTTCTTTCTTCTTCTGTTGCCTTTTCTCTCTTCTTTTTTTTTTCTCTGGGTTTGGTGTCTATTGCAGTTGATGGGGATGGGAGGTTTAGGTTCGGCTGATGGAGGATGGCTCGAGATGGGATTCGAAGATGGTTGGGGTTATTGGATGGGTTGAGGTTGCTGGCTAGAGGAGATGGGTTGGAAGGAGTTAGGATTGGGGTTCGGTACTGGTTCGACGAGTCAGGAAGGGGTTTGATGAGGGCTGGGGTCACCAAAAAAAAAAATTTCGACAAAGGATTTTGGACAGGAGTGGGTTTTGGGACTTTGGAAGGGTATTTGGTGTTGATGGGGTCTCGGCAGGGAGGACTTTAGGGTATGATGGTTGACAGTAGAGGGTTGGGTGTTGGTCAGATGTGTTGAATCGATTAAGGGTATCCGAAATTGGGAGTTTTGGTCGGTGCCAAGGATTTTGGGTGAAGAGCGTTGGGCTAGGGTTATGCGTGAAAGATTTGGGTTGCTAGGGTTTTGGAAGTTGGGTAGGGGCAGCAGAGGATCTCAGTTGGGCGTGGGGATCGGTTACGTGAAGTTGGCGATGTGAATAGGGATGGTTTGTTTTCGATGGTGTTGGATGGTGGGTTCGGTGGACAGGATGATGATGAACGGATGGATGGGTGGCAAGATGATGATTCGGTGGTGGATGGAAAATGATGATGGAATGTGTAGGGGATAGAATCCGGAAGGGACGGTTGTCCTCCCGACGATCGTTCTTCAGCTCTGATGATAGATCATCTCCCGAGGGATTGATCGAATCCAAGATGGATTCCAACCACGAGGACACAAGCAAAACGATATAACAATCCATGAAACTGCACTCACGTTAAACTCAAAAAAATCTTTATTGATTGAAAATGAAGCATGTCTACTATAATGAAGGGCTCCTCTATATATAGTGTATTAGGAGTTCTAAATAAAAAGCTACCAATTCTTATCAAAAAATAAAAATAAGAAATAATTCCCTAATTAGACTTAAGATATAATTAGAATGCCACAATAGCTTCTCAGCCAATTGGGAATGTGGGCTGAACCCAATGGACTAGGTTGGATGGTTGGGTCCATCATGTGGGCCCAGGGCTCTTTTAACCTTCCATACTACATCACTAACCAATGCACGGGCATTCCATCGGTGCATGTGGACTGTGTTACGGCGCCTCAAACAGATTGTGTTGGTCTTCGGCTCAATTGGTTCTGCTCCTCAATCGTTGGTGTGGTTCCTAGTGGTGTTGTGGTGCATGCAGCATGCGCACTATGTGCTTGATGCGTGGCTGGCTGTGTGCAAGATTTGATCATTGTGCAGTGGCATGGTGCAACAGTCGACCGTGTGTGCATGTGCCGCATATTGGCAAGTCGACCAACCGTGTGCTGCTAGCAACAAATGGAACGACCTACGTAATTCGCACACAACCGAGACCGACTGACCGAAGTGTGCGGTGCATGACAATTGGTGCATGGCAATCGGTGTGTGGCAGGAAGCGACCTTGGTGTGCAGGATTGTGCAGGAACGACCGGCATGATCAGTTTCTTCAATCTCGGACATTTATTCCTAGGAAGTGGGAGATCAAGTTTGGCAGGGTTTCCTACTACATAGGTGGTATGCCCAGTGGGTGGCTAGCTCGGTGGACCGACTCATGTTGTTGTGACCCGATACATTCTATAAGGCACCTAAAAGGCCTTGGTGGCGTCGGTTGACCCTTGGTGGGACTTGGATGAACTTTCCAATAAACGATTTCAGCAATTGATTCCGAACACGCATGAATGTGCTAGGAACATTAGAATGACCAAAAGGCATAACCAGCCATTCATAAAGACCATCTTTAATTTTAAAGGCCGTCTTCCATTCATCACTTGCTCTAATTCTGATTTGATGATATCCATTGCGAAGATCAATCTTAGAAAAGACAGAAGCACTAGTCATAAAATCAAGCATATCATTAAGTCTAGGGATAGGGAAGCGATACTTTACAGTGATTTTGTTGATAGCACGACTATCCACACACATACGCCAACTTCCATCCTTCTTTGGTGTGAGGAGAGCAGATACGGCATATGGACTTAGGCTTTCTCGAATATATCCCCGGTGCAATAGATCATTAACTTATTTCTTTAGTTCAGCATGTTTGGATGGGCTCATCCGATAAGCACGAAGATTAAGGAGAGATGCTCCAAGAGTTAAATCAATTGCATGATGTATGTCTCACATTGGCGGCAAATCATTTGGAAGCTCATCGGGAATTAAATCAGAAATTCATTGAGCAATGGTTGTACCTCTTGGGGAATTGATGGCTTTGAGTCTTCATTTGAGTCGGTTACCTGTTTGGTAACCAAAACATACATCACACCTTGTTCTTTACTTTCAACTTCAAATTTGCGCACGGTGAGGATGTGAGGAGATGCAGTAGGAGTAGCTTGCTTTGCAGAAAAATGGAGTCTCCTTGGGCTTCAATTGAATTCGGTGTCCATTTCATTTAAAAGTGTAGATGTTCTCTGTGTTGAAGATTATCAGTTTGTTAGGATTTTAGGGATATTAGTAGGTTATCCTTATCCTTTGGACATGGTTAGTTAGTACTTTCTAAGTAATCTTTTCTTTCAATGAATCTTACGGTGAAATTATGGGAAGAAGTGATTCTTTGAAAGTTTATATGGTATCAGAGCGTGGGCCCAGAGATGATCTTGCGATCAAGCTGGGTATGATCTTGCTTCTGCAATTATCACCATCAAATTTCTTTTATTTCTCGATAAAAAAAAAAAAACACTGAGCATCCTCTCTTATCCATCCATTTAAGCCCTACGATCTCATCATCTTCATCAAAATTGCGCGATCGAAGCTTTTGGAAGAAATCGCGACAGATCTTGATCCAGTGGGCCATCGGCAATGACAGACTCAGAAAGGAGCGGGTTGCGACACTGATGGATCCACAAACAGACGGTGATCACCAAGAAGACATGAAGATCGCTTCTATTAAAATATTTTATCATCTATTTTTTAGAGATTAAAGGGTTCTTATTTTTCATGTTTACAATCACAAATACTTTCTTGAAAGTAACATGTGATTGAGGGGGAATGTTGAAGATTATCAGTTTGTTAGGATTTTAGGGATATTAGTAGGTTATCCTTATCCTCTAGATATGGTTAGTTAGTATTTTCTTATAAATGTAATCTTTTCTTTCAATGAATCTTACGATGAAATTATGGAAAAGAAGTGTTTCTTTGAAAGTTTATAATCTGCATGATCGATGATGACCTTCAATCGTTTCAACCAAGGCCTATCAAATAAGATGCGGGCAATATTCATCGAAATAACATCACACTTGACATTATCTTCATATGAGCCCATCTGTAAGGGAACAATGCACCGTCGGTTGACGGGAATCGAATAATCGTCTGCCCATGCCATTCAGTAAGGTCTCGAGTGCTTTATAGTTGGCATTTGGCAACCGAAGTTTATCAACTGCTTCTTTAGATGACACTCATAGCACTTCCACCATCAATGATGGCATTGCAAGCTCTTCCTTTACAAGTGACTATTGTTCTGAAAATTGGAGCTTGATTTTCACCCTCTTCCTCGGTACCATCTGCAACTAACAGACGCTGGTGAAGGAAAAGCAATGGGCTGTCCTCATCGGTTGTGAATACCTCAAGTGGGTGATTCTTGCTCCGACGGAGGTTGTGCATCAGGTTGTTCCATCTCGATTTTCTCATCATACTGTTCATCATCATAAGGTCACCTTCACAATGCAAATTTCTGTGTGAACATTCTTTAGCATAATGACCTCGTTGTTTGCAAGAATGACATACAATATCTCGCTTAGCTACTATTCTGGTTCCTTTAGCATTTTTTATTGTGCTGAGGATTCTGTTGACCCTGTGGTGGAGCTTGTTACTGCCTTTGGATTTGGTTATGTGGTTGGCCTGGAGGTGGTAGAAACCCTTGTAGTGGGGCCCAATTGAAAGTAGAATATGGACCTCTTTTATACGACTCCCCAGCTTGGTTACCGAAGCATTGTCCAGTTTGTTGATGCGACTTTTGCTCAACGCGTCGCGCCTTGCTAGAGATTTCATCATTAGTGGTAAATCAAATACTGCCAACTTATCCTGTATTTCTGGGCGCAATCTTTCTCGATAGCGATTGACCATCATGTGGTCATTTTCATTAATTTTGCATCGAATACAAAGCTCATGGAAATTATGAGTGTATTCATCTATGGTCATGGAGCCTTGCTGAAGATTGATAAGCTCTCTTTGGAATGAGTCAATATAGTCAGACGACAGAAATTTGTCTTCCAATCTTTCTTTCATAATTTCCCAACGGGTGATAGGAGGGGCGGCCCATATGAGCATTGTGGTCATCAATATTTTTCCACCAAATTCTAGCAGGACCTTTTAGTTTTATCTTGACAAAAGTTACTCGTTGAGGATCTTTGATGTGGTACCAAGTGAAATAATCCTCAATTGAAGTAAGCCAGTCAAGAAAGGCACGAGCATCACCTTGCCTAGAAAAATCAGCAACCTCTAATTTGATTTTCTTAGAGAGATCATCTTGGCGTGGGCCCTATGGTATGTCTTTTGCGTCCCTCGCATCAAAGAGACATTGGAAGAATTCTTGGACTGATTCACGGGGAATTTTCTCCAACCATCGTTGCTGAGGTTATGGAACAAAAGTGCTGGAAGATTCACCGTTAGGGTAAGTGGCCTTACTGAGGTCATCTATTGTGTTTTGTAAGACTTTAACCCATGTATACAAGTCTCTTATGCAATTGTCACATTGAATATCGGTGAGTCTTGCGTGGAAATTTTGTTCGGTTCGGGTGGCACGTAGGAGAGGAGGAAAAGCTTCTTTTCTCTTTGTTATGTCTCTAAGCTTGTGCAGGAAGAAAATAAAAGGGTCTGGCCTCTTACCAGTGTATCCCGCTTGGAGAGAACAAATGGCAGGGACGAGGGAATGAAGAAGAGGGCGATGGAGGCGGGGATGCTGGCACTGTTCGCTGATGCTGCCTGCAGACGACTGAAGATGAGCCTGGAGACGTGCGCTGACTACTAGCTGCTGGAGATGAAGATCGTTGTGCCAGGTATACTTTCCAACTTGAATCTGCTTCTCTCTTCTTCAACTGCTTCTTTTTCAGGGTTGGGTTTTCAGTTTTGGATTCGCTGCTGGAGGTTTTACAGCAAGGGGTTCAGTGACGAGGAGGTATGGGTTGTGGATAAGGGAGGCATAATGACTGGGTTCAGCAGTTTCGGAGAATGAGAGGTGATTGGATTCAGCAGTGGCTGGGTTTGGAGTGAATTTGGCAATTCGATTAGGTTTGGTTTGAGAATTAGGATTTCGAATTGATTTTCAAGTTGGTATTGAAAACGGGAATTTTAGGGATTTTGTGGAATTCGGTTTTGATGCGGGCTTCAACGTGGGGATTTGGGGTTTCGTAGGGTCTGGGTTTTGGGCAAGCAGTGTGTTGAAGGGGGTATGGGTTCCTGGACGTTGGGTTCGGTTTGAAAGCGTAGGGATATCGATTGTGTTGGTTTCGGGAGTTCGTTGTGGATTAGAAATCACAGGTTTCGGTTCAAGGGGATGGGCGAGGTTCGGGAGGCTTGCAATGGGTTTCGGTATGGTGTAGAGGATGGGTTTTGGGTCGATGGTAATGGGAATGGTGACGAGAGGGGAGTTTCCGGGAAGGGCGAACGTCTCCTCGGCGACCGGTCTTCAGCTCTAATACCAAATTGGCGCAACCCGGATCCGTAGTCGATGCAATAGATCAATCTCTCAAGGGATTGATCGAATTCAAGATGGATTCCAACCACTAGGGCACAAACAAAACCATGGAACAATTCATAAAACTCACGAGCAACTCAGAAATCTAATATTGATTGAAAGTAAGCATGCCCAATTACAATGGAGGGCTTAGTATATATATATATAGGCAGTGTTTTTAAATCTTAACCACTAAGACATCCAAAATAGAAAGCTACTAACTCTAATCAAATAACAAAAAAAGAAATTATTCCCTAATTAGACTTGAGATATAATTAGAATACCACGGTAGCTTCTCGGACAACTGGGCCTGTGGGCTCAACCCAATGAACTGGGTTGGATGGCTGGGTCCATCATGTGGGCCCAGGGACCTTATTGGGCTTCCGTTATGGATCGACTTTTTCCTACTAAGAAAATAGGACTGACTAGATTATAAAGATTTGTAAGGTTATTCCAAGAGAGTTTGACCACACAACATAGGATAGTAGTTTTAGATGTTTGCATTTGTAGTAGAAAGAAAGGGAAAGTAAATAAAAAGGTGCCTTAAATAAGGTAGGGGATATAAAAGGGGAAAAGACAACAATATTTAAGCATAAAGTAATCAAAGGGTGGAGAAACTATGGTAATGTGAAACCAAATAGCTAATTGTATAAGAAGTATTGCAAAGGAGGGCTTGGAAAGTCGAAAGGGAAAAGACCCTCTAATAAAGAACTCTAGTGGTGCAGTGCAGACGTTCGAGAAGAGTGCGAGAGAAAAGACATTGCTACAAGTTTGGTACGGGACAAGAAATATAAAGATTATGAAATCTATAAGACGACAAAAAGAAGTAAGAAAGTATTAAGGGATGCAAAGTCCGAAGCATAGGAAAGTATTAAGCGATGCAAAGTCCGAAGCATAGGATGGTCTATATAATAAGGTAGGAACAAGAGAAAGATATTTTCAAGCTTTTCAAAATGAGGGAAAGAAAAGTAGGGACTTGGATGATGTCAAATGTACAAAAGAGCGACGACTAAAAGGTTTTAGTGAAGGACAATTATATTAAAACAAGATGAAGAGAGTATTTTAACAAATAGAAAGATTTCATATGAGACTGAGGAATGAGAGAGGATACTTTGTTAGCAAGATATATTTTTTTATCATAAAATTAGGGTAGTATGAGGGAAGGGAGCATTGGCAAGAAAGAAAACAATAAAGGCTACAAGCTAGATGGCCTTCCAATAGAGGCTTTAAAATACTAAAAAGAAATAGGATGGGTTTGGTTACTAGGCTCTTAAACAAGATATTAAGAGCAAAGTAAATGCCAAACGAAGAGAGAAGAAGTGACACAGCACCTATAGACAAAAATAAAGGAGCTATACAAAGTTGCACCAATTTTCGTGAGATTAAACTTATGGGTCACACTATGAAACTGTGGGGAGTAATGGAGCAAAGGTTTAGACAAGTGACCCAGATATCTAAAAAAACAATTTGGTTTCATGATGGGGAGGTCAAATATAGAATCCATCTCTACAATGTATTATAAATAAGAAAAGTAAACTTAGGTCCTAAGCAAACCTAAACCATTAATGGAAACTACCCTAATTTACAATTAGAAACATGCTAACTAATATTAGGAAAAAATAAAGAAAACAAAATATAAAAAATCAATAACTGGACGGGACCACTCGTGGCCCTTTCTGCATCATTCCCCCCAGGTTGAAAGAAGAGTTCGTCCTCGAACTCGGGTCTTTTTCAAGTTGCCTCTGTATATATGATGCAGGTGAAGCACTTCCTTTGTGGCATAGGCCTTTGATCTCCTCTTCGGTGATTCTAGTTTCTTTGAATGGAGTAACTTCCTTTCCACCGTGCATGAATGTGCACGTGTTGTCGCGCATGCCATGCGTCCCAGTTTTGTCATACATCCATGGGCAGCCCAATAGTATATCTCCACTATCCATTGGTAGCACATCGCACCAAATTATATCTTTATAATCATCACCTACTTGCAATAGTAACCTGACATGTATGTCGCACTTGCACTTAATCACCTGTCATTAGCCATTTGAAAAAGTAGGGGGCGATTGTTCTTGTGAACCTTCAACTTTAAGTGATCAACAAGAGCTTGGGAGATGATATTTTCACAACTTCCACCACAAATCACAACTATAAACCTTTGCCCATGTATTGCACCTATCGAGCGTAAAATATTTTACCGCAACCATCTCTTCTCAACAGTGGGTGTCGACCTCCTGTTGCACCAAAAGAACGACGCCATCTTTTCTGCTTCTATTTCCTCCACTTCTTCTGATTCTTCGTTTTTAGGATCATCTTGTGTTTCCTGTTCTTCTTGTGCACCTCCATTAGGTTTATTCTTTTTGGACATTCAAACGAACGGTGCCCCTTTTGTTGCAATGAAAACATGTGAACCTATTCTGATCTTCAAACTTGGAAGAAAATTTCTCCGAGGAACTAGCACTTGGATTAGAAACTGACTTTGATGGAGTCTTTTTGCACAGGCCATTTAGACGCACCAAGCCTGATGATTTGCAATATCTTCTGACCTCGATGGCATGCTGATGATCTCATCAACATTTTCAAAATTTTTTGAATGCAAGTACATGTTGCATGTCAATTCTCAGCCCATGAAAATATCGGTCAACCAACACATCATCATCCTCATTCAAGCCACAACGAGCTTGCATGGTCATTAACTCCTCGAAATACTCAACAACTGTCTTGGAAACCTTATTTCAAATCTTGAAAACTTGAATGGAGATCTCTGGAGTAAGTGACCGGGAGTAACTTTTGTTTCAAAAGATATTTCATTTCAACCCATGTGTCATCGAGGTCAATATTTTGCTCGCTTCTCTTTTTTGCAACTCGGCCCACCAAATCGCAGCATAATTACGAAATCGAGTCGCCACTAGGGTAACTTTATGGTAATCCGTCATTGGAATATGTGCGAAATATTCTCCACACACACTAACCAAAGCCATGAATTCATCTGGCTTTAATTTCCCATCATATTCGGAAATCACGAGTTTAATTCCTAAATCACGATCAACATTGACTGCCTGTGGATCTTGTTGATTCCGATTATGTCCTCCATCTCGGTGATTATCCTCACGCCGATTATTTTCCAAATTGGCTAATCGGGTTTCCATCCTGGCAAGAGTCTCTTGGATTTGAACCATCGTTGCGGAGAGTTGATTAACATTTTTCGATAATTCTGCAAAGGCTCCCCTTAACTCCTCATCGTTTGTGGAGTTAGACTCCACTTCTGCCTTCTTCTTATGAACCACCACTTTTTAATGCAATTAAAAAAAATAAAAAATGACCGGCCTAATGGGTAGATCTGCTCACCATGAGCGCAAAAGCGAAAACAGAGTTGAAATCAAGATCACCCCGTAATCGTGAAAAGAATTTTTACCCGTTGACCTACTCAAATCTGAACTTTTGGTTTCTCTGACGATGTTCAAGATGATGTCACTGGTTGAAGGTAGTGCAGGCTAGCAGGTTGAAACTGACTTGACCCGGATCTGGATACAAGGCCTAATAGTGAATAATGAAAGGTGACTACATGAACAAAACAATGGGACAAGTGCAATGGAGAGGGACCCTTTTTTATCTTCTCGGGTTTGATTCAACAAGAGAAGAAAAGGGTTACTTTGACCCTTTCCGTTGTTGTATTGACGAGATAGAGATAAGGGAGGCGATGGGCTCAGAACGTGCTGGTGTAAAACGAAGTAGACGATGGATGGCGGGGCGCTGCAGTTGGCGAGGCGAGGTGTCAGGTAGCGCTCGTCTTCTTTGCTCTCTGATCTTTCTTCTTACTTCTTTTCTGCCGGTGTGGGGGGGATTCAACCGATGGAATTACGCCGTGGGGACTGATAGAAGGGAAGGTGGCAGGGAAATGCGAGGGCTGGGTATCTGGAAGCAGAGATTTTTTTTTTTTTTCTATCTCGGTTGTAGGGGACGATGTGGCTGCGGTGGTTGGATTCCAATGGGACGTTTGGGGATATCAGGAAGATGGGAAGGGAACAGTAGAGGGATTTGGGTTACTTGCAGTGGGAGGGTGACGTGGGGATCGGGGATTCAACAGGGGACGATGGTGAGGAACGATGGATTGGAAGGATATGCTTCGATCGGTAACCGGAGGGTGATCGGAGTTATGTAGATCTTCGCTCTGAAACCAACTGATGCAAGCCCTAGGGTTAGGGCTTGCATAAGTGCCGAAGCACGTGTCCAAAGACATCTCAAATCGTCTCCACGGAGACTTCAACACAGGACGCGCCTCTCCGAGGGAAAACCCACAATTCTATTCAATTTCAAAGTCAAAGATTTCCATCTCTACAATGTATTATAAATAAGAAAAGTAAACTTAGGTTCTAAGCAAACCTAACCATTAATGGAAACTACCCTAATTAGAATTAGAAACATGCTAACTAATAATTAGGAAAAATAAAAGAAAACAAAATATAAAAAATCAATAACTGAACGGGACCACTTGTGGCCCGTTCTACATCACAGATGATATAATGTTGCTAGATGAATTGAGATATGGTGTGAATGCGAAAATTGAGAGATGACGATAGGCTTTAGAATCCAAGGGCTTTAAAATAAGTCGTACACAAACAAAATATATGAATTGCAACATCAATATGATATGCATAGAGCTAAAATTTATGCAAGTATACTGTTCAGTGTCAACTAGAAGAAGAATGAGGAAAAAAGACTTCTCCACTGGATGGTACTCATTGTCACAAGCACACGGTTGCCTTTTCAAGTCACTTTACCTATCAATAAAAATGGTAATCACTAGTATAAACAAACACCAACCTCAAGGCAAGATTTGGTAAACTATGGTCATTTCCAGCCTCAATGCATGCAATTGGTAATGACAGCAGGGGTCGACCTTTTGGTGCCTTCTCAAAGACTATAGTTATAGCATCCAAAAATATCAGGATATCTGGTATATGTGCAGGAGAAACATTCTGAAAATGGAGATAACAAAGTCAGTATACGTAGCAGAATTTGAATGGCAAAACAAGATAAACAAAACTAAAAAAGAATTCTAGATATCAAATAGTAGTTAGAGGAACTCAAAGAATCAGAACTCACACCTTTATCTGAACACAAAGGAGATCTTCTGTATTGCATTCAGCCGCAAAAGCATGTATTTCTACAGGTTGGACAATTTCCAGTTTCCTTCTCCACCTCCTCCCAGGTATGTAGATGCCTTCCAACCCACAATGAACAGAAAACCTTTCTGGCTCAAGCGATACACCTCGAAAAGATAGAAGACCTTCAGCCCCCCCGTCTTGACCCTTCTTAAGCTTTTGTGATGGAAAACGATCCCAATCTTCTAGGTCAAAGCTAGGTTTAGAAAGGGACGAAGGAACAATTGGTGGAGGGGCTACTGTAGTTTGAGGTAGGGAAGACATAGAGTGACTTCTAAAATTTGTAAAAGAGAAGAGCTGAGAACCTGATGAAGCAGAAAAGGTAGACTTAAGTGAAGTTGAACTTAAAGGAGGAGGGGACAGAGAATGTGGAGGAGAGAGAGCACGATCCAAAGGAAGCAACCACTTCAGCAGCTCCCTACATGGGTCGCCATGATTTGTATCAACTAAACTGACACAATTCTCAGAATGCATATTACAAGTGTGATAATTCTCAAACTGAAGAACCTCAAGAACAGGATCTTTCACAAAGTAATTCCAACATTTATTTGTAAAAGTACCTGCAAATACAAAGAATTGGAATGAAAAACTTTGTGATAACTGGTACTTCAACCATCATCTGTTGAGAAAACAATATAACAAAATAGGAAATACAAAGTAATTTTTTTTTTATAAAATGAGAACTAGTCACTTGAGACTGTTTACATGTAATGAAATGGAATCTCGGGTTTCTTACAGATCTGAATCCGCTTTTGGCTTTAATTGTTCTATTTGAAAAGAATGAATCCTGGGGACTCCATAAGAGTTGGTCAATGACCTCTATATTTAAAAGATATCCGCTGAATTTTTGGGCTTTGCCTTACATCTTGGAATTCAGCTGAGTGTTCTCAAACCAAAATTCCTATGATAAAGTGGAAATCAATTATTTCCCTTGGAATCAAACAGCTTCTCACAGCCATAAATTTTTAATCTGCAAGTCAGATGGTTAGGAACTTTGATTCATGCAATAATAGAGATTTTAGCTTCTATTCAAGCTACAGTGTGGCCCATTGAGTGAATAGAGTGAATCATGCCGACTTTATGGGTGGCACCATAAAATTTCCTAGTTGAAGGTTCTATGAGAGAATCCCGAAAGCACTGCACATATATGTATACAAAACCTCATGCATGTGAGAAGAAGAAAATCAGGTAAGTCTATCGATGTGACAAAAGGACCTACTGCTAATCATGGAGTTGTAGGTAGAAATGTGGAAACCAAAATTAAGGAACATTATCCTTGTGATCACAATCATAAAAGATAATACCTCTCTATTTAATTACAAGCCTATATAGGCTTACAGTAAGTTACAAGATAAAACAGCGGTACCATAGTCCGAGTGACTATCCTCTTTATGAGTCATCTTTATCTTGACTATTACTTATAAGAACTTAATATATCTTCATACATTTTTTTTTTTATTGCTAACATAACTTGAACCCACAAGCTCAATGTTGCAATAGTGAGCACCTTCGACTGTGCCACGGGCTGCGGTCCCAAACCTATTTCATTGATAAATATATACAGACAAGCAGCATGAATGATCATGAACAGCAAAAGAGCCCAAAACATAAGATTGTTTAAGAACTCACCATATCCTCATATAGAGTTCGACATAAAAATATATATAAAGAAAAAAAATTATAGAACAGAGTCGATCAAGATTATAAAGCGAACACAGAAAAGAAAAAAAATTTATTAAAAAAAAAAAGAAGCAATGAAAGATCATAAACTGCATGACCCAAAGATAAGAAAGTTATTTGCATGCCCTCAAGATCTTGTACCTGTATGTCATTTCAGATTCAACTTGGAACAGATGGAATTTCCCATTCATATAAGGCTAAGCGGTCAAATTAGAGCTGGCAAAAGCCGACCCGACCCATCAATCCGACCCAACCCAACCTGCATATGACCTGCACAACCCGACATGCATATTATACAGGTCGGTCGCAGGTCAAGCTTTCCAAACCCGCATTTAAACAGGTCAGGTTAGGGTCGGCCCGTTTAACCGGCATGACCCGTTATTCTTTTTCTTCCAACTAAAACTTATACTCAGTATTCAATTCTATGGAGTGTATCTTTTTATTTTGATATGATGTTTTTTTTTAATGAAAACTTTATTATATTTCTATTAGTTTTTCTATCTATTTCTATAGTTGATAAAATATATTTACTATACTCATGATACGAATAATTCCTTCTTTTCTTTTTTCTCAAGTAGGCCATTTATTAGCTTACTTAAGAATATATTGGGTACTCTTCTCTCTTAGGAGGATTGTGGATAGGAAGAAAATACAATGGATATAACATAAATAAAAAAAATAATCAGTAATGGTTTTGTTTATGCTAGTTTCCACACTATTTTCTCCTTAAGCTGCCACAAGCCGGACAGAAGGGAATGGCATCATGATCCAAGTCTGAGCCTAAATTTTCTAGGTTTGGTTAAGATCCTATAAGAAGCAAATTAGTTAGGCTCTTAACCCAAACAGAGCTTGTCCATATTGCCTATCATGATAGGTTTCAAATCGCACCAATAGGATTTAGGAAGTTAAGGATTGTTCATTTAGATCTTATCTCATTTTCTACGAATTAACTTCAGTTTGGTCTAATTTAAACTTTGGGTATGGTTAGAGCCTTAGACTCTCGTTAATAAATTTGGGTTTGGATCGTGGTTATGCGGGTCAACCCGACCCGAAGTAACCCGCAATGGTTATGGGGGTTAATGTGGGTCGGGTCGCGGCGGGTGCGAGTTAGGAGTGCCTGACCAATTTAATAACGGGCACAACACATTTAGCCTCACCCGACCCATTTGCCACCTCTAGGTCAAATAAATGCTGGAACCAGTGCTAGTAAAAATGGAAAATACATACTGAATTGATACATTACAGGAAGCAGCCAACAACAAATGCAATATATATATTTGAAAAGATCAATTCAGACTGTAATTTAGATACAAAGTTTCCTTGTTTTTGCCTTCTATCAAACCTCTTTAGTGTAACAAGTTTGGCAAAACATTTGTAGAGTAAGTGATGCAGATGGACCTCAAGAAAATGTGAGAAACTCTCAGCATGCAAAACCATCTTATTTTAATGTCACCACAGCCAAATGCTACAGAATAAGCTTATATGTATGCTCCAGAGTTCTTCCATTAAATAGAAATTATGAAAAAGTTTTAAAAATGAATATTTGCGCATTATCACATAGGAGACAAACAAAAGTAAATTTATGGGTAACAACAAGATTCCTAAAGCATACCACTATGTCTCCATTAGAGAGCAGCATTTCACAGAACTTCTACCCATTCCACCAGATGCTTGGCATCGAAATCTCCTACATCAACAACAGCATTGAGATTAGAATTCCCACCAGACACTTTGCCAAATCCTGCACTGCTCCTAAAGTTTCCCCTGACAGCCTCAGAATTGGTGAAGACTCTGCTACACACTTCCTGGACCAAAGTGGTTCTCAGACTCGGCAATCCTAACGAAGAAATGTGAGTTCTTAAATCTTTCCAATAGTGATTCAGTCTGCTTTTTATGGTCTTCCATTCGAAGAAGAGTTTCACTTGCAGAAACATCTTGGTTTGTATCAATATTATGCCTAATTGATGTGGTTTCGCCACTATCTTCAACATTTTGAATAACAGCAGCTTGATCCGTGCCACTTGAAACCACTTTCCCGTCGAGGAAGTGGACACGGTTGCCATGACTTCTGCCTGGTGCTCCAAGTTTTGCTCGCGAATACCATTTTTGCACACAAACTGCAGCAACCCTAAATGGAGTTATAACTTCTGTGTTCTGCTTGGGTGCTGAGAGACACACCGTATATGAGCTGTTCACCTGCAAGGAAAATATCATCAGGTCCTGGTAACAAAAACAACATATACAAAACAAGTTTCGCAAGGCAATGTCAAAACGGAAAGTGAACCACAACATTCAGCTAAATAAAGCTACCAGGGAAAATGAAGGCGCGATCCAGAGGGCGGAAAGAAAGCATATCTGTTGCATCACTCCAATTATCAGGAAGTGCCTCTGCAAATGCACTATCAATGCGAGTATAAGAAATACTTAACATTTAAAATGTCAAATAGTTTTATCATAGTCATTCTAAGGCTTATCATAGTCCATCCACAATATATTACTATATATAAGTATCTATATATTTATCACTGATGATCTCCTAAGCGATGTCACCGTTGGAGCAACACCTTTGTGGGGACCTTTTTTTGGGTGATCCAAGGGGCTTTGAGCCATTGATTTTGCATGGAAAATAACTCGATCACGATTGATCCATTAGATCTAACCCCCCCCCCCCCCCCCACAACCAAAAAAAAAAACACCTTCCCTCTTCCCCTGTAATAATAATATTAAAATTAAAAGAAAAAGGAAAAAGAAAAAAACTGCACCAATATGTTTGTACTGATTCCCACCCTAGGAGGGCTGCACGTGGCTTTCACTCATGGGTCATAACTGTCATGTTGAAATATATTTATATACATACACATACGAATGACAATATCATGTTGAGTTGATCTATCCGTAGGGATCAAGTCAAATCTATCCAAACATGTCGTGCCCAAATTGTAATGATTTGAACCATTCAAATACGCATCAGCTGGTGTTTACCTATATGAGCCCACCAAAATACTTGATTTTCACTACTGGATAGAACTATCATCTAAAAGAATATTCAATCACAATTAAAAATGGCTTTTGATAGATCCAAATTATCAGTAAAATGAGGCCTTCCTATAGTGCAAGATACATCCAAACCGTTGCATTCAAAACGCCATCCTTGAATTGGTAGATGCCACAAGTCACTTCCTCCAGTGCAAAATTGAAGATGAGACACATGCATGTTGTCCAATCCAAAATGGATCGCTCCAAATTTTACTTCAATTTGGGTGATATGCCCATCTCAATACTATGCCATGATTTTGCACATGATCAATCCAGAGGAGTAAATGTCACTCTGGTTGGAGTAAAAATCTGGGCCAGTGCTTGAGCATGGGGGTTTATGTGATGTGATGCTCAGAATTAAAATTAAAAGAGAAGAAGAAAGTTGTGTAGGTACAAGCTTTCATTCCAATCCCACTTTGGTTGGATTAAAATTTGGACCAAGATGGAAAGAGAAAGGGACTTACTGTATGGAATGGTTATAAATCCTTCTTCTCCAGCAACATCCAAGTGGATCCCTATAGAACCAGGGTTATTTGAACTTGGAGCAGCACCACTTCCATTCACAAAGCTACCTCCAGTGCTGTCTGCACCACCATCTCCATTTGTCGAAGACTCTGGAAATGGATCTTCAGCAATGAGGCCCTCTAAAGTAGCTGCAGGTTTGGAGGAAGAATGCATATCTGCAGATTGTTCTGGAACAGTAGGCAAATCTGGAGTTGGAGTATGTGCAGTCCGCAACAAAAAATTCATCATTCCTCACAAAGTATCTGATTCAGCAGAGTTACAAAAAAAAGATGGATAAACTGACCCAAAAATGTTACAATAAACTTTCAAATTTTTTTTATTAAACGGAGTTTTAGATACCAAACTTGTTAGATGATTTAATAGCACTTCATAGATGTCATATTTTACAAAAATATTCCTTTTTGTTCCTTCTTTTTGAAATGATCCAAAAGTATTCATAAATAAAATATTTTCCTGTACATCCACTTAAAGCAAAAAATTCCCGGACTAAAATTAAACAGTGTAACATTTCAAGATTTACACTTTTAGGTTTGAGACATACTTTTTTTTTTTCGCGCAATACTATTACAGACAGAGACAAGCATGTGGAAAAGTTGGATGGTACAAAATTGTCACAACCACAAGGTTCAAGGTTCAAGTCCTTTTACAATCAAAACATATATAATTATAGTATTATATAATAATAAAAAATGTTAGCATACATAATTTCCAGGCGGCTGGGGCAGTAGGTGGGGTATTGGCAATCATGGAATTTATGCCTCTGCAGTACAAACATGTGCTTGGTGGCCTTCTTTGAGGATCGATTTGCACACTGAGGCCATTGCTGAAGGGGCCATGACCATAAGTCCATAATGTTAAAAGATAATGAGTCCTACTTTGGGTCTATTAATTTTTGTAACTTTAATTGAAAAATGGGTTTTTCTTTATCTTTCATCTTAATATGCATTTTCAATGAAACATTGGTTTTGTGTACAATCTAATTAATCTCAACATAATAAATATTACCAAACAAGTTCTCCGGGGCCAATTCATTATCAAAGGAATGATCACACATCATTTTACCATCAAGTTCTTTACCGCACACTCTTAGTCTTAGCACATCCCCATCTATCTCAGCACAACTCCATCTCAGCCCAAAGTTTGTTCTCTGGAAACATTGCCAAATGCAGCCTCAATTCCCAAAACATAGAACTACACGTATATAGAACCTAGGCTAGATCTAGATCACAACACATGCGAATAAATCACATGACAAACAATTATATAGAAGCCCTAAAAAATGGGGACAAAAACTTCTCACCAAACCATTGGGTTTCAAACCCAAACAAAAAATGAATCACTCACCTCAGTGCCATGGGCTTCCAAAACCCATGTCGTGCAGTAGGAATCAAATCAGTGGATTGCGCAATGCGTCATATGACGGAATCCCCAAGCCTAGAATTAGGAACCCTCATCTAGAGGCCCATTTGTGACTGCACAATCAGCTATAAGCGAATAAACCACCCCGACAAGTGATGGGGAAACGTGGTTTTACTCGATGGAAGCAAATAGAATAGGAATCTAGGTTGCCAATCAAGAGGATTGGCACGATTCTCCGTGGATCCAATGAGATCACCATAAAACATGGTATTTTTAAACTTAAAAAAGGGGGTCAAATGGGACACTGCTGAGGAAGAGACTGAGCTATATTTACCTTCCTTCCTTTGTGCCCCAACGAGTGGTTGACTACGGATTGGAAGAGGGTTTTTGGAGAAAAATCCGGACCGGCGACCCACGTCGTCGCCCCTTTTCTTCTTCTGTCTTCCTCCCTCTCGTTCCCTGTCTTCCTTCCCTTCCTTCTTCTTCTCTCTCCCCGCTCCCTCCCTCCCTCCCTCTTTTCTTTCTGCCGAAGAGGAGTCGTGCGAATGGGGCTCGTGCGGGTGCTGGAGTTTGTGCGAAACTTTCTCTGTGGGACTTTTGGCTCCACGCCCCCACCTTATGATTTTGCATAGTTGCATCTTTAATACCCTATCCCGTCATCATTTATTTCTCACTTGTTGAATTCTAATGGGGCCTGGTGATGGCTGTAAAATCCGAGGTGGGCACTTCTGTCATTATTTTGAGCAAACTGGTATTGATTAGGAAAATTCTTATGTATTTTTTTCTTTTTAAATTTATTTGGCTTGTCCGGCTGGAAGCTAACTCAGCCCCTCGATTGACACTACAATATCAGTAGGCCCCACGTACATGAGCCCCAGTTTATTTGCCAAAAATTCCTGGCCGCACCTTAGCAATTTAATTGACTAATGGAGTCCCTAGTTAGGACCAGTACGCCTATATATATAATTAGGTTTAGAAGTTTTTTTATTTTTTCATTTAATTGTTTACATTAATTTATATATATTTGAGGAGATTACCAGATAAACCTCCTTAGACATCCGGTGAAAAAAAAAAAGCTCTCATAGTTCCTCCGTAATAATAGGCTCTCCTATCAATTTTCCCTTTTATTTGAGCGATGACATCGGTGAACAAAAAAAGCTCTAATAGTTCCTCCGTAATAATAAAATCCCTCTTATTAATTTTCCTTTTGTTTAAGCGTTGATATCGGTGCTCGTATCTTCTTCTTCCACTCATTTCTTCATCTTCTATATCCTTTTTCTCCGTATCATCATATTCCTTGATACCAAACCACTTGAGTCCATCGTTATAACCTCAAAGCCACCCAACCTAACGGTCATATTCATCATAGCATCCCCATCTCCATCCCTCCACTACCAAAGTCGGGTAATATGAAAACATGACACATCGTCATATTTCACCTATATACAACTGAATACCTACGAACCCGTCTGTCGTTTCCATCTCTATCATCCCAAACAAACAGCCCCTCTTCATTTCTCCCCAACATTGTCTCCATTCCTCGTGTCGGGATTTTAAAACAACCAAGTCCGCTTTTATCACTGCATCACCATTGTTTCACGTCAGGGCCGGTCCTGACTTTTCGAAGGCCCAGTGCGAATCACTAAAATGGGCCCTTTATTCATTTTTATAATTTTTTATATATGCACATATATATAACATGTTTTCATAAATTGAGCCCAAAAATAATAATTTCATTAAAAATCAAATA